>CM046396.1:26185000-26602500 GCA_025413875.1 Rhododendron molle
CCGTTTTGATAGACTTTTAAGGAATTGTTCACAAACGTATTAAACGCTAAGTATGAATTAATATTGGTTCGATTATCCCCAGCAGAGTCGCCACTATGGGCAGCATGCCTTTGGAAAAAGGATTCCGTTCCTTTTAGCCAAAGCGGCCCGAAAATTGAGGGAGCGCGAGCGGAGAAGCAAGCGCTCAGAACACAGAGTCGCCACTTGGGTTTGAGGGTCCGACACCCAAGGAACCGTATTTCGAAGCACCTGTCGCGCTGTTTGATTTGAAAAAGTGAAGGAAACCAGTCCGTCATAACCATATCTGGGTTCGGGAGCCAAGTTACGAGAGGGGAAGGGTTTTAAGGCACCCCTTTCGCCCAATCTGGAGATCGGTCTCTACTTAGGCATTTTGTGAAAAATGATGTGATTCTTCTTTTATTAACCAATTCTTTAGCCAATTAGGGTGGGGGAACAGTTAATCGAGGATTAAAACTGTAACACGATTTGCAGGATGTGATTAGATATGGCATGGATGGATGAAATAATGGAAAATAAAATAGGATAAAACCCCACCCTCTGATCAGAATATCAAAAACCGCACAGGGAATGAGTGTGGTGTGCTCAATAGCCAGCTTGCATGCATGGATCTACGTACATGCAAGCTGACTGTCGCGCGGTACACCCACTCCATCGCGCGAGGGTTGATATCTCACCACAGGTGGAACTTCATCCCCTTTTGGGCTCTGGAAGGACCAGTGTACACCCAGGAGGCAAACCAAGCAGTTTAATGGCTACTGTAAATAACTGATTATTACAAATTATTTCAAACAGGAGCCAAATGAATTGAAATATAGCCCCTAAACGGTGGGGGTAGGAAAACAGAGGCCAGGGGCCTAGGTGCCCATGCAAGGGCAGCTACTGAAAATCAGAGGACCATCGCGCGACAGAGTGAGACACTCACGCGATGGAGCTGACTGGACTTCCAGGAATTGCTTTGCATGCTTGGGCTCTGACACATGTTCAGAAACAACCCAAGGGCATTCCAATTTAAACAAAATAGCATATTAAGCTAAACTATGAATTTTAACATGCAAAACAGTGAGCTGAAATGAAATATGCCTTACCATACTGAAGAATAATAATTAAAACAAGAACAGACCAGTATCCATTCCCCAAGTGGACCAATCTCACACATACTTGATAGTCGCGCGAGTTAAAGAGTCCATCACGCGATGGAGTTCTGGTCACCGCCCCTTGTAACCCTGTTGACCTTAGGGCCAGAACTGGTATTGATTACCAGCCTTGGCCCTGCCAGCCCCCCTCAGAGATCAAAATAGTAAGCAGTAAGAAGGTGTTTATTCCTTTGCTTGAATGACTTTGAAAAGGATTTGAACAAGGTAGTGAAGCTTGTGATGGAAAATGGATTGAAGAGTGGGATGAACAAGTAAGCCTTTACACTTGGATATTTGTTGGATTTTTTGTGACTTGGTAACCCTTTGCATGGGAAACCAATGGGGGTATTTATAGGTGAATGGGAAGGTGTAGTAAAGGTGGCAAACAAGGCCCAAGGCTGATTGGAAGAAACTTGGTGGAGAAGGCTTGCCAAAAGGTGATGGGAGAGGTTGTGAGGGTGGTGCACCCCAAACCTGCACAGCACAGTGTTCTGTGGAGAAAAACGGGGTCCTATAGCCCTGTAGACCCCCAGGCAAGAAACTACCAGGCTGGAAAAAGGTGAAAGTGACAGGTTAAGACCATCGCGCGATGGAGTGGGGTCACCGCGCGAGTGTGCCACCTGTCGCGCATGGGTCAACAGTCAAAGATTTGACTTTGACCACACCTGGCAAGATGACCCTCGCACGAGGGAGTTACTGCCTCGCGCGATGGTTAACCTCAAACTAGGGTTTGACAAAGGTTTCAAGGGGTTCAAAAGGTTCAAAGGGGCTCCACACACACCAAGTTCAAACCTTTTCACTTTCAAGCCTGCCGTTGATCTAATTCATCATCAGGGAAACAAGAAACCGAAAAATAAAGTAAAACGATCGAGAGAGCCAGATTGGGGTGTCTACACAAATTCTAGACCTTTATACAAGACTCTTTAAACTTCTAGAAAATTGCAAATTAACTTCTAACATGGTAATGTCTGATGACAAGTGGGATGCTACTGTTAACCATGCTCTGAAATCTAAACATGGTCAATCATTCAATCCAACGTTATTCTTTCACCATCCTCCTGTATCTCAGCAGCAGACTGGTGTGGTTTGCAATATTGTGGGACAAGTGATAGGGCTATTTTCAGAATCCCAATATGTTGCTCTTGATAAGCTTTCTAAAACTCAAAAGGTATTTTTCTTTGATCACTTTGGGATTGTTGTCTTCTAGCAGCTCTTCATGTAGTCAGTCGGTGTTAAACCAGATCGATTTCTTCCTCTTTGCGTTCTCCAAGCCTGAACGGTTCAAAACTGGTTGGAAAGCCCTTTCGTGTTCAAATACAATTTGGTTACTCAACATGTCGTATACTGTATGGTGTTGTACACTTGCCCATTAGCAAAGTTATCTGGAATAGTTAATATGGGTGGTTGTTAGTCAAATTAAAAAATTCAGAGCTTATAATATGAGATTCAATTGATCTGTAGTGCTTTTTTGTGTGGACAAAATCAAAATTAATCTAAAGATCAAATGATTCAGAAAATTATGGACTCTCTCTCTCTCTCTCTTTCCCCCATAGGAGAGGGTTAGAGCATCAATTCATGGACTCATAGTTTTCCTGTTTTGAGCTCTATCTCCTCGTCCTCTTAATTTCTCCCTGCGGAGCTTGCAATCAGCTCCCTCAGTGGTAGTTTCCCTTACTACTTATGGTTCAGTGTCCTACCTAGATTGAGTAATTTTCTCATGCTTTTCATATAGTTTTATCATCTTGTAGTTTTGGTCTTTATTTCCAGATACCCACAATTTTTGTTGTACAATTGAGATGGCTCTTTGTTCGGTTGTGGGTTTTGAGTTGTGTTTTTGAATAAAGGTAGAGAGAGAAATGAGAGTAATGATTGTGGAGAGAGGTAAAAAGTAGAGAGAGATAGAGTGAAAAATGAAAGTAATGATTGAAAAATTAAAGAGAGAAAAAGTAAAAAAGTTACTTTATCCAAAATCCTGGGTTTGGAATTCCAAACCGAACAAGGGCGCATTTTTTGAGAGATGATAATTCCATATATGTATCACCGATTTCTCATGTTTAGATATTAATACATAAATTTGGCTTTGATATATTGTTGACCCTTTTTTTCATGTCAGCTCATGTTTGTGCTGTCGCACTTTTATTTTTCTCAAGTGCTTTGGATTATACTGTTGATCCAAGCATGCCTTGTTATGAAGTGTTTTATTAAAGCAATTGTGTGCCTCCTGAAAGTTTGAGCTGATCCTTTGTTCATAATTTTGGATTTCAGGTATTATTGTGACTATTGTGACACTTATTTGCCACATGTTTTTGTATGTTCACTTGTGCTTCCTTTACATACGTGTCTTTCTATGTTTTCTTGTGCTATGCAGTGAGCATAATTTTTTTGAATAATGAAAACTGACCTAGTGGTTTTCAGGGTGCTAAGCTTGGCCATGGTTGTTTGTGAAGTTTAAACCATATGTCCTATTGTCATGTTTGGCACTCTACCTCACTTTCTTTTCTTTGCTATGCACCCTTGGGTGGGTAGCAATATTTGAGTTCCATATTGATCACTTATCTTCCATATATATATATATATATATATATATATATATATATATATATATATATTTTTTTTTGTGATTTCAGCCATCTGTCATAAAGCAGCACAATGCAGGGTACAAACATAAGGTACTTTTCTATAGGCATGATTCTCTATGTTCGCCTAGAATTGTTAACTTATTTCCTGTTGTTTTTTGTATAACAGTGCAGAGCACGGTAGATTAGCAGTGGACAATAGCCATTAGTATATGAAGTGTATTGAAATACGAGTAACCATATAAGTTTGATGAATCAACTTGTAGTGATGTGAGAGGAGGGTGCCTTAGTGTCTGTGTGTTTATGCTGCCTGCAGGAGATATGTGATCACGTTTGTTGTGTTTGGCTACGTATTGACATTGTATCTCCTAAGAACTGTAGATTGCTAGATTTGCACTTATGTAGATGCGATGACATTCGACTTTTCCATCTTCAGTGCATGCTCATTGTAGTCAAATTTGCTTGCTGAGTTGCATTTAAAATTGAAGCTTTTGGTGGTTGAATCAAATGCAGTTTACTAAATTAACATTGTTATCTTATTTAGTATACCTTGGTTTTTGCAGCTTATTTTCCCTTTTCGCGTCAAATTGCATGGTTTTCTACTTAATGATGCTATCTGCATTCACTCGGTAATCCATAAACCAAAACTTGTTCTATCTTATACTATTTGCGAGGGATTGTGGAAGAGTTGATCTTATATGAATATATCAGGAAAAAAAAAAGGCCATGATCTGTGATGGGCCTTTTTCTCAAAGATGTTTTGCTTGAGAATTGAGATTACCAATGGCTTTGTTCTCATTAATATCAAATGGTAGAATACATTTTTGACTAGACACACACACAGACGTTGTAGATTCCGTTACTATAATTGGAGTGAAATTGTGAATTATGTTCTGTTGTTTAAACCTGTCCAGACTCCGGATAGTGTTAAGGGGGTAGCTGAATAAACATGCTTTATTTTGTGATTAGTCCTCTAAAAGTTCAACCTAGGTAGCCTTTGTATGTTCAATCACAAATTGACAATCTTGAGGTTAATATTTGACAGCTGTTAAACATGGCACTAGTATTCACTTTGTGCATAGTCTTCCTAATTCAAGGCATTGCTTATCACAAACCTGATAAACCACACATATTGCCAGACCCATTCTATCCATTTTCAAATTTTAATTGGTCAGCACAAATTTTTCCATAGAGAACCCAGCAGAGCATTATTAGGATGAAATAGCTGTTCCCATTTCCCATACGCTGATTAACGCTAAAATTACCATCTGCCGACCATCTCCAATGTAAATAGTCAGGCCTAGTTGGATTTTGAGACACCTCTTGAATTCTCTGTATCAAATTATCTTGCTCTTACCGCTCTCGCCCAAATGCCCTTCTTTTGAATAGCAACTCCCAGGAGCCCCCGTTTGCCTCACTCCTCATATTACTAGTCAATTCTATCTTTTGATCTGATAGAAGGAACACTCTCGGATAAACTTCTTTCAACGAAATCACTCCCATCCAGGAGTGTTCCCAAAACAAAGTCGCAGTACCGGAATTAACTTTGATACTAAAGATTTCTCTCACGGAATATCCCAGATGAGAAGATGAATCCTCCAGTGAGCAAATATCCGTCCAGATTTTTGACATAGAACCTGAAACAGGAGAGTATGGGAGCCAGCATTTTGCGTCCAGTCCATACTTCCCTTTGATGACTCTCGCCCAGAGAGAGTCTTTGAGAGAGTCTTTGTTATTGCCGAATCTCCACCACCACTTGGCCAAGAGTGCTAGGTTTTATTGAAGCATCCTCTTCACCCCTAAACCCTCGTTGTCTTTGTTCCTTGCTATCTCATCCCATTTAACCAGGTGCATCTTTTTTTTGTCAGCTGAATCACCCCAAAAAAAAATTCTTTGTAGTTTTTCCAGTTTCCTAGCTACTGCAACTAGCATTTTAAACAATGACATAAAGTAAATGGGCACATTTAGTCCTAATAATTATAAGACAGACTCGAAAGAGAGACAACCTAAAAGCCGCCCTATCATGCTCCTACGCAAAACGGTGTATGTATAGTGCATGCGATAAGAAAAGCAGTAATACATAGACAGTATACGGGGTTAGATGCAAGTAATCTACCCTGTGGGTACCTGTCTTAGTTTGGAGAGTTCTACTGTTTGGTATATGTAGAGGCCGGTTTTGGTTTGAGGGGGTTCCTCATACTAGAGCCATGATATACCTCCCGCTGGAATGCATATTGCAGAGCAACGGTCAAACGGTATTACGACTCATCATCGTCCAAGGTTGTTGGGCATTCGAGGTCCCCGGGCTCTAGTAAACTATGCCGGTGTGGGCTCCCGCGCCCGAGAATGAGCGCTTCGCTCGAAGAGTCGCCACCCGGATTTTCGAGATGGATGATCCGAGAAACCGAGAGTTTGCTTGAAAAAGGCTTTAAGTCTAGCGAAAACGTTGAGATAATGGGTTCGGGAGCCACATTACGAATGAGGAAGGTTTTTCTTTAAAAAGCACCCCATTCGCCCGGTAAGACCGGTCTCTACTTGATGTTTTCAAAAAGGGGAGATTTTCGGTATCATTCGGAATATCAAACTCTTTAATAAAGCACGAAACGGGAAAGGGACATGGGAAATATATCACATTGACGTGCAGGTGGGGCTATCTGTACAGTCGTGCTAAAATGACATGAATAAATGGAAGTAAATAACATTCAACAGACTGTCTCAAAATACCGCTCACGGCACCCTGAGATGCCGTGCGAGACATCTCAACATGCCGTGTGTGGCACCTGCTCTGCTGTCGGACTGTTAGGCCTCAGAATACCCTCACGGCACTCTGAGATGCCGTGCGAGGCATCTCAACATGCCGTGCGTGGCACCTGCTCTTTAGACTGTTACAGTCTTTTTAAAACATCATTTAGCTCACTAGTTCCTCTGGAGATCTTTTGAAAACTCGCGAGTAGCCTCACGGCGGTCAGATCATCCCAAGAACGTCATTATCCTTCTCAAAACGTAGTTTTAAAGTAGCTTTCGACGTTTTTGATCGCTGATGATCTTGAAAAGATTTTAGAAGAGCCGGAACATGGCTTGTAGATATGGTCTTATTTTAAGAGCTACAGAAACAGTAAACAGCAAAAACAGGTAACCACAACAGAGGAAAACTCAAATCCAGTCAGCCTGTTCACAATAGCACTAGTGTGCATCATGCCGCGCGCTGAGAGTCAGGGTGCCGTGCGTCTGATCAACAGACCGCGCGGTTCCCCAACCTCAGCACAATGTTGGTTTTATTTTATGAAAATAGGTTTTGAGCCAGGATCTAACCAAAAGGGATTAGACCTGCTGACAGAAAGGTCCCCTCAGGACCAGAACGGAGTCTAGTCCGAGGAAACTAGTTTATACCTTTGGTTTCGAGCTTGATCAAGGATCGTGGATGCAAGGATGTGGGTGGATCGTCACGGATGTGGATGGGGAGGTTAAATGAGACAAAGGGAGTATGGATGTGAGTGAAGGTTAGGTGTTTTGGGTGATGAGGGTCTTGAAGTTAATGAGTGATCAACTTCAATGATGAGAAGGGAGTGAGTGAAAGCTCTTAAAGAATGTCTTTTGGGAATGACATCCTTTAAGACTTGGAAATGGAAGTGGTAATGGAAAGGGGGTTTAAGAACTTAGAGAGAGAAAGTAGAGTGAGAGAGCCAAGAGAAAGGCAAGAGAAAGGACTCAAAAGAAGGGCTAAGAGGGACCCCTTTGCCTTGAGTGGAGGGGTTAATTTATAGGCAAATGGCCAAGGATTTTGAATTCAAATGGTGGAGGTGTTTTCTGGGCGGGCCAGAAGTGCATTTTCGACTGAGCCAGTCATCAGCTGTGGCTCATACTGGCGTGGCCGACAGCTTTCTGAGCCAGCCAGCTGTTTGCTCAAGGTGCCGTGCGGAGGAGTTTGGCTACGCACGGTCCCTTGAATTCTCAAGGTGCCGTGCGCTTGAATATGCCTCCGCACGGTGCCTCCTCCTGTGGTCCAGAATCTTTTGGGCTTTTCATTGGGCTTGGCTGGGCTTGTCAGGTTTCTTGGGTTTTTGGGTTTAAGGGTTTGTGGTTTTAAGGGAGATCCTTTTTCAAGCTCGCAAAGGTATCGTTTCCTCTATTTCATCATCGGGGCGGACAAAGGCTCTCCGAGGTCCGGATTGGGGTGTCTACAGTAGTCCCTCTTTAACGTAACTCGGATACCATTAGTTGGTACGAGTGACGCTTAAAGAATAGGCATCCCAATCCGTTGCTCTAGTGCCTTCGACCGGAGACAAAACAAAAATGCAAGTAAATGACGATGGTGGTCGCACTCGGGGAGCTGCCTACGTACCCCATTGTAGGGATCAGACCAGCGTAGTTCAATTGGGACAATGCAATGTGAGAGAACAAGTCCCGGAGGACAAACTCATGCAAAAGCGTGCTTGCGGTGTCGTGTGCCATGCGAAGTATTGAAATACCTGAGACGAGCCCTTGGAGGGCGAAAATCGAATTTTGAGACGAGCCCTCGGGAGGCGAAAATTGAATTTTGAATTTTTTTGAGGCAGGCCCTCGGGAGCGAAATTGAATTTCGAGGCAGGCCTCGGAAGCGAAATTGAATTTCGAGGCGAGCCCTCGGAGGCGAAATTGAATTTTGAATTTTTTTAGACGAGCTATCGGAGGCGAAAATTGAATTTTGAATTTTGAATTTTTGAGGCGAGCCCTGGGAGGCGAAATTGAATTTTGGATTTTTGGGCGAGCCCTTGGGAGGCGAAATTGAATTTTGGATTTTGCCCTCGGGAGGCGAAATTGAATTTTGAGGCGAGGCCCTTGGAGGCGGAATTTTGAGACGAGCCCTCTGGAGGCGAAAATTGAATTTTGAATTTTTGAGGCGAGCCTTTGGGAGGCGAAAATTGAATTGAGGAGCCCTCGGGAGGCGAAAAACGAATTTTGAATTTTTGAGGCGAGCCTCTCGAGGCGAAAATTGAATTTTGAATTTTTGAGACAAGCCCTCGGGAGGCGAAATTGAATTTTGAGGACAGGCCCTCGGGAGGCGAAAATTGAATTTTGAATTTTGGACTTGCTGGGGAAAATATGTCGGATCCTTGAACCGATCACGGTGAGTCCGGAGGGCGAATATCAAGAAAAAGGCAAATACGGCGAATTCCCGGGGATTAAATGGCGCCATAATCGATGCACGACATTCTAAGGGATCTTTCCTGCAAAAACGGCTGAGAATTGAGTTTCCAAGAAGATTTTGGTGGTTGATTGGATCAATTTTCGAGACAAGGCATTTAAGCATTTGAGCCAGGGTGCCGTGCGGAATTAGGGGCGCGCGGCATCTCGTTCTGCTAAGCACCCTTTCGATTTCCGAGAACAGTTGGCAGGTTTAAGGGTGCCATTAATTCAGGCGTGCCCCTTCGTCGGCTGGAACGGCTTTATAAGCATGGGGGGGGTGCCACAATTCATGCACTACGATCAAAATCTCAAGGGTCTCTCTACTTTCTTCGCATCTTTCTAAAAAAATAGGTTGTTTTCACATTTCCAGCATGGACAACAGTCGAATGGCTGCCCGCGTCGAGGCCTTGGAGGGCGAGATGGCCTACTACCGGGGGGAGATCGAGGAACTGAATACACAGATCGCAAGACTCATCACGACCATCCGTTCCCTCCGCCGTGCCGTATCCAATCTTCAGGACTTCTGCTTTGATCAACAGGATGACAAGGACGACCCGGAGTCCGTGCCCGAGCGCGACTCGGAAGACACGGTGGAAGACTCCGAAGGTAATCCAAACGGCTCGGATGGCCGTTCGGACGGGGCAAACGACGCCTCAGATGGCGGGAGCGATTGAGGAGGAAGTGATGAAGAAGAAGAAGAAGAAAGGGCAGTAGGCCCATGCTTTGTTTTTGTTGTTTTTCTTTTTTTTCTTTTTCTCTTTTTTTTGAACAATGTAATGACGAGATCCTCGGGGGGGGGGGGAACCCCGGGTTTTTATTGAATGAAAAAGTCCCTTTCTTCTTCTATTCTCTTGCATCGAATTCCTGAGTTTGAATGAATCGAAATACGAGAGTGCCAAAACTGTCTCCAGGAAGTAAACTGTCGAAGTAAACCAACACGCCGTGCGCAGCCAAATTAAGGACGCACGGTGACGTAAACTGAGAACACTGATATCCGTCCAGGGTACCGTGCGATCCGTCCAAGGTGCCGTGCGGCTAGGCTGATTCGAAACCGGTCCAAAGTTGGCTTCCGAGCGAACCGGTGGGGGAATATATATATATACGCGGGTGTACACAGTACACCCCACTTCAACTTCCTCTCTCTCGGTCTCTCTCTCGATCACTCTCTCTCTCTCGATCACCTCTCTCTCTCATTTGCTCCTCTCTCTCTCGGTCATCTCTCTCTCTGTGCTCTCTCTCGGTCATCTCTCTCTCTCTCATTGTCTCTCTCTCTCTGTGCTCTCTCTCTCTGTGCTCTCTCTCTCTCTCTCATATACATTGATCATGGAGCCAGGTGACATTTCTGGTGTACGTCGCTCCAGGCTGGGGCTACACCATCTCTTGCTCTTCCGGAGGATGGCACGGCAGTTGGGGCGGAGCCAGGGGCCCGGCCGGCATTGGCCGAGGGGGCCGCTGCCCGGGTGGACGGCAGTAGTGGTGGCGATGGTGGCGGTGCGGTATTGGCTGGGTACGGCCAGGAGTCAGGGACTCCGGGTGCAATGGAGTCGAGGAGCGACGTTAGGGTTTTGGGCCGGTCGGAGGCGGCGGCCAGCGTTGAGGAGAGGACCACGGAGGGTCACGGTGGTGGTGGTTTAGACCTGGTGGTGGAGGAGACGGAGGCCTCTCCCGTGAGAGAGCCTCGGACTGACTTGGGGAAGACCCCCATCGTCGAGAGTGAGCCGGTGGTGGAGCCAGGGGTGGAGCTGGTAGTGGAGGACGCGCCGCCCATATTTGTGGGCAGTGGCGTAGGTGCAGGGTCATCACGCCCCATAGGCATGGGCGACTACTTGGCGACGGCGTCCATGGAGGACGTACTGGAGTTGGTGCACAGGTTTCCTGGGTTGGGGGATGCTTTACTAGCGGCCCGCGAGGCGGAGTTACAGGCTGGACTCGGGGCTGGGGGAGATAGAGAGCCGGAGGCTGAGGAAAGGCGAGCTGAGGAGGCCAGGGTGACGGCTCCTCGCATCACTGTGGTGGCTGAGGCGACACTGGCGTTGCAGGGGCGAGGGCCCTACGACGAGGCGGCCTACGTGCCCTTTCAGCACGTGGTGGTGCCTTCACTTTTTGACCCTTACACGCCGAGGAGGCCCACGTACGACGAGGCTCTAGTCTTGAGGGACCCTCAGCGGCACCTCTCTTTGCGCCGAGACGAGGTATACTTTAAATATCTGTATTTCAAATTCCAATGCATCGTATTTCCATTTCATCGCATCTAAGTATACCACTGTATTGTATGCCATGCCTGTCTACTGAATATTTATCCATTTGTTGTAACAGGCGATCTCGCTTTCGTGCTATGGAGGTTCGGCGGCTGTCGTTTTGGGAGAGGTTGCCCGAGGCTTCGCGGGAGATAGTTCAGGCGGGCTTCCGGGAGTTTGTAGGGGTGTTGGCGGCGTGTGCAACGACCGCCCAAGTGGTGAGGGCTCTGGCCGAGAGGTGGTGGGATACGACGAACACCCTCCACTTTTCTTTTGGTGAGTTGACCGTGATGCCCTTGGACTTTGCGGCGATCCAGTCTCAGGGTCGGAGGTGACCCTATCCTTTGACGCCACAGGAGGCAAAGCGGCGGCGTTCGTGGGCGATCTTTGGGCACGAGCCGAGGCGAGGGGACGATGCGGCATGCCCAGCTTCTCGTGTTTTGGACAGAGAGACTCGGCCGACAGTGGTGGAGGAGGAGCAGATGGCGAGGTGTTTTCTGCTATACTTACTCGGTGCGTCCCTGTTTCTCAACAGGCACAACCGAGTACACCTCTCGCTTCTTCCCGCCTTGAGGGACGTCGGGGAGATCGCCCGCTTCGACTGGGGAGGTGCGGCGCTGGGGACGTGCTATGCCTTTATGGGCTCCCTTTCCCGCGGAGCAGGAGTGAGCCTGGGAGGCTACTGGAAGGTCTGGGAGGTATATCTTGTTTCCTTTCTCATGAATAGTTAGCTTTCCGTTTATATCTATTCAATGTACATCTTGTGCTAACTTTCAATGTCTCGAATTGCAGCTTTGGACGTACGAGGTGATAGGGATGTACCCTCCTGAGACTACGTGTCCTGACGACACGATACTCCCTCGAGCCCTACGCTGGTCGACGGAGTACAAGGACGTGAAGAGAGGGAGAGGCAAGCTTGACGCCTTCCGACTTTACTTGGACGAGCTGCGTCCTGATCAGGTACTAAAGCGCTTTCATATCTATCTGGCTTATCTCCATTCAGACAGTGTTTTAATTATCGCTTATTCTTGATAGCGAGTCCACCTTGGCGGGTGTGGGAACGCCGAGATCCCCTACGTCGCGCGAGTAGGGTGGTTGCCAGGCGGGGTGCTTCTCGAGTCCCCTTACGGTTGGCAATGGTACTTGGGTGACCGAGTGTCACGCCGGTCGTTGAGGCCGGACGCCCGAGTCCCCTGGTTGCTTCGCTTTGGTGCGAAGGACGGACCAAGACACCCGAAGGAGGTCGGCGATTTACACTACCGACTCGACCTCGAGCTAGAGCCGTTCTTGAGGCAGTGCGGCTCTTGGCGGACTACTCGTAGTTCTCAGTACCTGATGGCAGGTCTGGGGATACGTGCTGTTTGGGAGGCGGCACACGCAGCACGAGAGGGCGCTGGAGGAAGAAGGGGACGGAAGAGAGACAGGGGCGACAGAGCCAGCGAGGGTCTGGGTGCCAGGGGTCACAGCGAGGGTGCGGGCCCGAGTGGCACTAGTCTCCCTGCCCTCTCTTGGACAGTGGACGTGACGACCCCTCAGGGAGTCCCTGGTGTGGTTGTGGTGCCACGTCCTCCTGTTGAGGCTCCGGGGTTCCTTGCTCAGGTATAACATATTCTCAATCTTTTGTTCGTTAGTTCTTTCCACATGTTCTGATCGATTTCCTTCATTGCAGGCTCCTCCAGGGTACGTGAAGGAGATGGCAGAGGCCATGATGGGCCTGGAGCAGCTGGTGAGGCAGTACGCCATGGGCCACCCTCCAGAGGTGTTGCCTCGTGTTGGCGGAGCGATGGTACACTCTCGAGCTTCAGTCAATTGCTTTACTTCGACCACTTATATTATGATTATGATGCAAATGTTATATGAATGCTTATACCATTGTAGGCCAGAGGGGGGCTCTACGAGGGTTGCGGCGGAAGTCCGTCCGCCCGATAGTCCGCAGGTCTCCTCTGGCGGCTCACGGGAGGAGCCGGCGTCGAAGAGGACACGACGCTCTGTAGGGACCGAGGACGAGCCTATTGACGTCTCTGAGGACGATACACCTGAGCCTACAGACGTCGACCTGGAGGTTACTTCCGGAGGCACCGTACCCAGGGCGACTGGCACTCCCGAGGTGAGCAGCTCTCCCGCGGACGAGGAGATTTCTGTGGAGGACGAGGAGGAGAGCGAGGACGAGGACGAGAGTTGAGCTCCCTTTTGCTTTGTACTTTTGACGGAGCCTGCGTGCTTCTTTTTGTAGGGCGCCTGTTTGCCCTTGGTAGATAGGACATTGATCATTGGGCCATCGTGCCCCCTTTTTTTTTTTGTACTTTGATTCATGGATGCCTTTGGGACATATATACAGATATTTTATCCTTTCATTGTTTACGCCATTCAATCTCCTCTGGTTTGCATGAAGAGAATTTGAATAACTAAAACATTAACCGGGGTGTGCAACCAACCGCTGAACCGAATGTGAGGCTTGAGAGAGATGCATTAACAATTGAAACACATCGACAGTGAAATAGAAGTCAAAGAAAGCGACTAGATAAACCTTGGTAAAATTGACTCTATGCACCAGACTTTATATAGGCATCTTCACAACTGACTCCAGACACAAGCATACGGCAATAACGACCTTTAAGTCTTGACATGTGATTTGGGAGTTCTACTTTGCCTTTGGAATATACCCAAAAAGTAGGAAAATGTTGACTTTAACATGCGACCTTCTCGAGTTTTGACTTTGGACACGAACCGGAACTTGGGCCAGGTCACTATTGACCATTATGACTTGTAGGACTTGGAAGAATGCCTTGAAACGACCCGAAATGGACTTTGATACTTTGACATGGCTTAAAAAATGGACATTATTGAGTTTTTGTGCCACGATGACGAATCCTGGGAGTTGTCTTGAAACGAAACATCCCTGAAGTCCCAAGTACCCGTTGGAGTGTGTTCTGGTGCTGGTTGGTGCTTCGGAGGGCCTCGATTCTTTCTTGGGGAGTTGCTGCTAAAAACTGCAGAGTCAACATGCCGTGCGTATACCCCAAGATGCCGTGCGGGTAAGAATTCTTCGCACAGTACCCTAATTGACTTGCCGTGGTATTTCTCTGGTTTCAACATGCCGTGCGATCTGTCAAGGTGTCGTGCGAGGCCGTTTTCCTGACAGATTGCAGTTTTTGCTGATTTCCAAGGCAGATTGCTCGGGGGTTGAGGTTTGACCCGTGCAATGACATTTCTGAACCAGTGCATGTCTGTTTTGGACCTTTTAGGACTTGACCAAGCTCTTCCCCATGTTAGACTCATGGAAAACTTGCGCTTTTGAAACCCGAGGCTTTTTGAAAGTTGAAGTTGTCCCTTCTACTCCTCCTATAAATTCAAGCTTTCTTATACCACATTCTCCTCATCTCCTCCAAGTCCCATCTTCTTCCTTTACTCCTTGAAATGGCTCTCTCCCTTACCGGTTTTCTCCGTCCATGGTTGGCTTCTATGGAAGGTGTCGATTGGCTCAACTTTCGAGCTCACGGTCTCTATTCCATGAGGTACCTTCGCAACATTCGCCTTCGTCCCGAGCTTTTGAGGGCAGCTGTGAGTTTCTGGGATCCGGAGGTTCACGTGTTCCGATTTGGCGATCAGGAGCTCTGTCCCACTGTCGAGGAGTTCCGTGCATACCTCGGGGGTTTTGGTTCGGGGGGCATCATTCCCCCTGTACGTGAGAGTGCGTATAGAGTCTTGGTCGCGGCCCTCGGGATGGGTGAGGGTGCTGCCCGCTACTTGGTCAGAAATGGCCATCTCAATGTCATGCGCCTCATTGAGCTATTTTCTCCTCCGGGTGATCTAGGGGACACGACTTATCAAACCCGGCGGATGACTGCTCTCTGCATGTGCTTACTCGCAGCCTATCTCTTGGTCCCTTCTACCGGTCATGCTAGCTCGGCGTTGGCCAGTGTCGCTGTTCAGATCGAAGCTCGAAAGGATGTGATTCCGATGGTTCTGGCCGAGACACTGATTGGTTTGGACAAGGTTCGTTCTGGAGAGACTGAGACTTTTGGGGGCAGTCCACTTCTCCTACAGGTCGGCTTCTCACTCAGCTCTTCTTTTTCGGGTTTCTCCCACGTTATCTTTTTACCTCAACGCTCGGCTTGGTTATCTAAGGCTTCTTACTTGTTTTCTCTCTTTCCGCAGATTTGGCTTTGTGATAAGGTGAACGTGCTGACCACCCCTCCTGGCAACTGGGCATACGAGGCGAGGTTACTCTCTCAGCGATGCTTTGAGTTTGAGGATAGGAGCAGGGCCGAGTGGGTCGATTTTCTTAGACGCCGGCGAGCGGAGACCATTGCTTGGAGGTGTCGATGGCTGGATCTTCCTCCCATGACAGTGCACTATATGGGCTCTCAGTGGGTTGTTCTTGCTGGCTTGAGAGCTTTCACCTTCTATATTCCTTACCGTATCCGACAAATCGGTTTGAGACAGAGGCCCTGCCGAGGTTCTTGCGGACGTGCTTCTGCCTCTTTTCAGTCATTCAGTTCTTTGCCATTACCAGCGCTTTTGGATGACACGCGAGGTGACCGATGCACATCCCTATCCTTCTGTGGCGGTGCGCGGGAGCTATCGAAAGTGGCTTAGAAGGGACATTGCGGCAAGAGCTGGAGCTCAAGGAAACTGACTCAATCCTACCACCCTGACCGTTGAATAAATTGAGGACCCCTTTTCATTATGTTGCACTTCTTTTGTTATGAAAGCTTTGCTCAACCTTATGTGGTAGAAGTAATCGTATTAATAAAAACGAGTCTTGGAGGGTTTCCCCCTTCTTGACTTTTGTTCTTCAAGTTTTCTCAACCTGATTTTTATTTTGATGGATCGTGACCGGGTCTCAGCGTGAGACTGCCTACGTATCCTTCTGGTGAAGGAATCAGGTCATGACGTAGTTCATGGTAGGGTTCGCTCTGGTTTTAACACTCTCCTTTTGCGCTATAACTTTTGCCTAGAATCGCTCTTTCGGGTTTTCGGTCTAGCGAGCTCATTTATTGTTTGCCTTAACTCTAGGATGCCCTGACGGGTTTTCATCCTAGCAGGCTTTGCTCTAACTTTTGCCTAGGACTGCCCGCCCTTGCGGTTTTTCAGCCTAGCGAGCTTCTCTCAGGGGTAATAGCGCTTGAGTTGATCCAGGTTAACCAAGGTTGAGAATTCATTTCCGTCCAAGTCGATGAGTTGCGTAGCTCCCCCGGAAAGGATGGTCTTAATGATGTACGGCCCGGACCACTTTGGTCGAAATTTTCCTCGTGGGTCGTAGACTAGAGCTCGGATTTCCTTTAAAACCAAGTCGCCTTCTACCAAATTCCTGGGTTTCACTTTCTTGTTGAATGCCCGTGCGATCCTTCGTTGATACCCTTGGATATGGTAAAGAGCCCTCAACCGGCGTTCATCAAACAGCATAAGTTCTTCAAATCGGTTGCTCAGCCATTCAGCCTCTTGGACTTCACATTCGATCATTGTCCGAAGAGATGGGACTTCCAACTCAATAGGAAGTACCGCCTCCATCCCGTAAACCAAAGAGTAGGGGGTTGCTCCCGTTGGCGTTCATCCAACGTGCGGTACCCCCATAAGGCCAGGGGTAGTTGCTCATGCCGATCCCTTGTTGATTGAATAGTTTTCTCCAGAATGACCTTGGTTGTCTTGTTTGCTGCCTTCCCCAGCGCCATTGGTCTGCGGCCGATAGGTCGTCGATTTGTGCACTGGAATTTGGAACTCCAGAACTTTCCGGGCCCGTCCTTTGAAATGAACCCCATTATCGAATACGAAGCTTGAAGGACCCCATACCGATAAATGATGTTTTGCTTGATGAAATGTGCGACTTGAACTGCGATCAAAGTGGTGTAGGAAGCGGCTTCTACCCATTTCGTGAAATAATCGACGGCTACCAGAATGAACTTGTTGACCGTTGGATGTTGCCGGTACTATCCTTCCGATGACATCAATCCCCCACGTCGAGAACGGCCATGGCGAGGTCATTTGTTTTCGTGTGGTGGGACATGCATGAGGTTAGCGTGAATTTGGCACTTTTTACACCTTCGCACGTACTCTACACATTCTGTTTCCATGGTGGACCAGAAGTATCCCTGCCTAAGAATTTTCTTTGCAAGCATTATGCCGCTCATGTGAGGACCGCATACACCCTCGTGAACTTCTTCCATTACCCTTTTCGCATCTTCTCCATGGATGCAAAGCTTATGGGTGCCACAGGGCGATCTTCGATATAAGTTTCCTCCGCATAGAAGGTACTGAGTTGCCATCCTCTGGAGGGCGATTCGGTCTCCCTTGTTTGCTCCCACGGGGTATTCTCCCCTTTCCACGTACCTCCAAATGTCATAATACCATGGGTGGCCATCATCGGGCTCGTCGACTACCATGACGTGCTGGTGTACTGGAATATCCCTTTGTTCTATCACAATTGGTCTTAACTTTACGCCAACAGGGATCTCGACCATTGATGCCAAAGTTGCCAAAGCGTCTGCAAATTGATTTTTGAACCTTGGGACATGAGTGAATGTCACTTTGGTGAAGTGAGGAATGAGATCTTCGAGATCCTGGTGATACGGTTTCAGCTTTTCCTCTTTGACCTTCCAGTCACCATTCGCTTGAGACACGACTAAGTTCGAATCCCCCACAACTTCCAATTTTTCTACGCCGATTTCGATGGCTGCCTCCATGCCTACGATGCAAGCCTCATACTCGGCCTGGTTATTGGTGACTTCAAAGTTAAGCTTGAACGCCAATGGGATGTGCGATCCGTCGGGCGAGATGAGCAATACGCCGATTCCAAATCCTTTCTGGTTGGCTGCTCCATCAAAGTACAACTGCCAAATGTCCTCGGTTACCGTCATTATGTCTTCGTCGAGGAAATTGAACTCGGCATCCTCCTCTCCTTTGACTGGGCAATCGGCTAGGAATTCTGCGACGGCTCTTCCTTTTACCGACTTTTGGGTGACATACTTTAGTTCAAACTCAGCCAACATCAGCAACCACCGTGCCATCCTACCCATGAGGGCCGGTTTTTCGAATAGATACTTTAGGGGATCCATCCGAGATATTAGCCTGACCGGGTAGGCTAACATGTAGTGTCTCAACTTCTTGGAAGCCCATACAAGCGCCCAGCATGTCTTTTCTAGGGGAGTGTAACGCTCTTCAAGTCCGACCATCTTTTTACTGAGGTAATAAACGGCCCTTTCTACCCCATCATCTCCTTCCTGCGCCAACATGCATCCCATTGCGGATGGAGTAACTGACAGGTATAGGATCAAAGGTTTTCCTGTTACAGGCGGTGTCAATACCGGTGGCTTGTGCAGGTAGGCCTTGATGGCTTCGAAAGCTTTATGACACCTATCATCCCAAACAAATGGCACTCCTTTTTTGAGTAGGCGGAACAATGGTTCACAGGTTGAGGTCAGTCTCGCAATGAATCTACTGATGAATTGCACCTTGCCGAGGAAGCTCCTTACATCCTTCTCAGATCTCGGCGGCTCCATTTCTAGGATGGCTTTGATTTTCGATGGGTCGACTTCGATGCCTCGGGTGGTGATCATGAATCCAAGCATCTTTCCTGCAGTGACTCCGAACGTACATTTGGCGGGGTTGAGACGCATCTTGTACTTCCTGATTCTTTCGAAAAACTTCCTGAGCGCGGGGAGATGCCCCTCTCGTTCCTTGGCCTTAACAATCATATCATCAACGTAGACTTCCACTTCTTTGTGAATCATGTCGTGTAGTAATGCCGTGGCGGCCCGTTGGTAAGTGGATCCTGCGTTCTTTAATCCGAAGGGCATGACTCGATAACAATACGTCCCCCATTCAGTGACAAACGTAGTCTTTTCCCGATCCTCTGGGGCCATGAGGATTTGGTTGTATCCCAAGAAACCATCCATGAAAGAGAGTAGAGCATGACCAGCAGTGTTATCGACTAACACATCAATGTGTGGTAGTGGGAAATCATCTTTAGGGCTGGCTTTGTTAAGGTCCCCAAATCGACGCACTTGAGACCATATTTTACCATCCTTCTTTGGTACCGGGACGATGTTTGCAACCCACTGAGGGTACTCAGTTACCATTAAGAACCCAGCGTTAATCTGTTTAGTGACTTCTTCTTTTATCTTAAGCACCCAGTCGGGCCTCATGCGTCTTAGTTTCTGTTTTACCGGCTTTGCATCAGGATAAAGGGGAATCCGATGCTCCACGATTTCGGGATCGATCCCGGGCATATCGGCATGTGACCATGCAAACACATCTTCGAATTCTTTAAGCAGGTTTACAAGAGCTTCGCGTTCTTCAGCGGATAGTGCGGAACCGATCTGGGTCATCCGGGGATTCTCTCCATCTCTCAGATTTATTAAAACAATTTCTTCTTTTACAGGCTGAGCACGCTTTTCATCTTCCCTGTCGATTAGGGATCGAATTTCTTTGGGAATGTCCCCATCGAAATCAATCTCTTCATCACCAGGGGCGAATTTATTTCAAAGTCGTGAAGTAAGCGAATCGATTCATTCATTTCATGATCAACGGCGGCCTCGGGGCACCATACACATGGGTGGATTCGAATTCGAAGTACTGAGAGCTTGGGGCGAGAGGCACCAACTCGGAGGGACAAACTCGTAAGACTCGGAGACGCGAAGACTCAACGGACTCGGACTGCACTCAGACTCGGACTCCGATTCGTGGTAGGTTGCACTCGGCATGAAAACCCAGTTCTTGTACTCTTCAGCAGCATCCATGATAAACAAAGTCGGGTCCTCAGGGGTATCTTGTTCCATCATCAGCACTTCTGCTTCCATAGCTGTACCCATTGATTCGTCTTCCCTAAACAGAGTTGCGAGACTACCCATGCTGAAAACCTCAATCCAGTCAGCGGGCTCTTTCTGCTTTTCCTCAACCTCAGTTTCTTCATCGCTATCCGGCCAGGCGTCGTTGGTGAATATCTCAAATCCTGGCAGGAAGGTATTGGTTTCCTTGTCCCAAAATGGCTCCGGCTGTCCTTGGTAAATCTGCTTTGCTTCTTCTCTGACAAAGTAGTCCTCTAGCCTGTTTCCCCTTTTCACTTTGCTGCTACTTGAGGGTGAGTAACCAAGGCCTGTTGTACGCATCAGAGTGCCCTGGGCTTCGAACTTTGCAGGGCCTTGGAGGTTCTTTCCTAGTCCCAATCCTGGCATGTAGGACATCTTTTTCATGATCTTGATGGCGACGTTGCTAATGACAAAGTCGTCGTCGATTCTAACTGAGTAGATAGACTGAGAGGTGTCTAGAGAGAAGCCTCCTGATAGGTGCGTAAATATGCCTATTTACGCCCCCTAACTTAGGTTTGTTATGTCCGTTTAGTGTGCTACGTGGAGTTTCATACTTGTTAATTGCGTTTCAGGACTCTCGGAGCCAAAGGATAATATTTGGAGCTTAAACGCGAAGTCGGACTTTATTCGGGAGAAAGGTGCATCAAATTCCAGCCATGTGTTGCACGTACGACGGAGTTTATTGGGTAATGCTGAAATATTGGTGTTGAGCTTGCCGAAGGAAATTTATTGGATCAAATCCCACTACAATGGCAACATGGGAATGGTAATTTGGCAACAGTGGACTGACCCATAATTGTAGCAAGATTTGTCTTCAAAACGTTTACATTAAAAAGTGGGCCCATTAATTACTAATTACAAAATCTCGGCCGATTACAAAGATAGGGGTCCACTATATAAAGAAGAAAAAAAGGGTTTCGGAATGGCAGATTTATCACGCAATAACAGAGAACAAAAGGGGCTGCCATCGGACTGCTTTTCAATGCCAAAAACAGAGAGAACAGAACGGCCGCCACATGCTCACGTCTGAAACAGAAAAGGATCCAAGTTTTGCGGTTTAATCTTTTACTTTTATTTCAATGGAGTTTTATTCTTTCCTGATTATTTATTCTAACTCTATGAGCGGCTAAATCCCATGACTAGGGTAATGAGGAGGTCTCTCCAAGTAGCGTAGTTGTTAGATTTCTAGGATTTTATATTCAACTTGATTGTGTGACTTGATCGATTCATAACTTTTTATGAAGTTTTATATTTTTCCAATATTCGAATGTGTTTGTATCCATGGTTTCAAGCACTGTCATGCAATGGTTTTGAATGTTTCGAGATAGGCTTTGAGATAGACTATACGACGTGAGACGGGTCGTGCCGTGGTTAAATCCAATGAGACGGTCCGTGCCGTGTTGAGATAGCCTATACGGAGTACGAATCTTGATTATATTTTTGGGGATTATCGATAGGAATTGCAACCCTACGGTGATCTGGTTGAATGTTGAATATGAACCCTAGGTTTCAAAACAATTGCGTTATAAGGGGAGACTGAATCGGAAACCCTAGTCCTTTCTCTCATTCGTTTTCAAAATCATTTAATCTGCTTTCTAGTTTAGTTTTAGTTTAATCAATCCAAATCAAAATCCAGCTTCTCGTTACTTTCCGAATTAAATTAGAAATTAATTGAAAGTACTGCAACTTAGCTTTTTACTCTCCGCGGACGATCTCGGACTTGACCGCTATTCTTCGGAATATTAGTTAATTCCGTGTTTCATAAATTATATTTTTGGTACGAAAATTACAGACCAAATTTTGGCGCCGTTGCCGGGGAGTTAAAACACGGTTGCGTATTTTCAATTTGTTTTTAGTTTAATTCTTTGTTTTATTTATTTATTTAATTTTTTTTCTTTCCTGTTAGTCTGCTTCAGCTTTGCCAGGTTTTCAAACATCACAAGGATTGTGAAGTTGAATTTATTGGTGGCCAGGCGGATCAAAGCGATTTCGTTTACCCACTGTGAGTTCTCTTTTCAATTATTTTATTGTTGGATCGCTGAAACGGTAGTGAAATTAGGGTTTTTGAATATTTATGCGTCGATATCGGTCGCTATCACCTGAGACAGCGTCTGATACTGATCCTGAATTTGACAAAACCCTTAGATCTTTTAGGAATTCTCTTAAAGCAAATCGTGAACGTCCAACTGCTCGTAATATAAACTTTGACGTAATGGGTGACCAAATAGGAGCAAACGGTGGGGAAGAGGGCTCCCCATTGGTGGAGTATTTTATTCCAAATGAGTATGAGTCCACTTCGTGCATAGTTATGCCCGCGGTAAGAGCCAACCAATACGAGATAAGGCCGGGCACTTTACAGATGTTGCCCTCATTTTATGGGAAACCAAACGAGGATCCTTATGATCACTTGAACCAATTCATGGAAATGAGTCAAATTATTTGCATTCGTGACTTTGATAAGGATGCATTGAAATTACTCCTTTTCCCATTCTCGTTGAAGGATAAGGCCAAACAGTGGTTGAACTCCTTACCGGCAAACTCCATCACCTCTTGGACTCAGATGTGCGAAGAGTTCCTAAAGAAATATTTCTCCATCGGTAAAACAACCCTTCATAGACAAGAGATCACCGGATTTACCCAACACGATGGAGAACAGTTTCATGAATCTTGGGAGAGATTCAATGACCTTCTTAGGACGTGTCCTCACCATGCTATCCCTAAGTGGCAGCTTGTTCAGTCCTTTTACCAGGGGTTGGCGGAACCACACCGCCAACTGGTTGATTCTTCTAGTGGTGGGATTTTCCTGCATAAGAATGTGAACGATGCATGGAAATTATATGAGAACCTTAGTGAAAACTCTCAACACCGTGCATCTTCCCTCAGACATTCGAGAGGGGCAGCGTCTAGTTCATCCAAACAGAGAGGGGTCTATGAGGTTCAACCCTCTAATGACCTTACACATCAAGTAGCTGCCTTGACCCAAACATTGAAAGAATTAATCACTTCGGGTCAACATCCTCTCCCTGTGGGACATCATCTGCCCACTTTTCAGGAGGCGTGTGGGATTTGTGCTAGTCCCATGCATTACATCACTGATTGTCCCTCTGCCTCCCAATATCCAGAGTTTGTGCAGGAGCAAGTTAGTGCTGCACAAGGGTTCTCCAGGCCAGGCTACGACCCATTTTCTCCAACATACAATGCTGGCTGGAAAGATCACCCAAACTTTTCTTGGAGGACGCAAAATCAAGGCAGTCCTTCCTCTTTGCTACAGAGACCACACCACCAAAGTGGTTTC
Organism: Rhododendron molle; assembly: GCA_025413875.1. Taxonomy (NCBI): domain Eukaryota; kingdom Viridiplantae; phylum Streptophyta; class Magnoliopsida; order Ericales; family Ericaceae; genus Rhododendron; species Rhododendron molle. Next base: position 26,208,236 of record CM046396.1, read on the forward strand.
AACCAACCAAGGCCCAATTACCCGAGCACTTTTAATCAAGCGGCTTCCCAAAGGGCACCACAGCCCTTCCAACAAGCACCTCCTCCTTCGCAGGCGCCCCAGCCTCAACGGTCTCCCAATTTTGATGAGACAATGTTACAAGGGATGCAGACTGTGCTCCAAAAACTGCAGGGATTAGAGAGTACTAGCCAGCAATGTAATTCCAATACTCAATCCATAGTGCGGTTAGAATCCCAAATTGGCCAATTGGCCAATGCGCTTAGCAAGAGAGAGGAGGGTAAGCTACCCAGCCAATCAGTTTCCAATCCCAGGGGTCAATTCCAAGTTGACCAGCAGCACGCTCCTAACCATCACCAGGAGCAAGCTAAAGCGGTTGTGGCCCTTAGATCGGGCCGGGTTGTAGAGACTAGGCCTATAGATGACACTCCGAAAAAGCAAGATGCTCGATCTTCTGTTTCTAGGCCTAAGGACAAGATCCTTGAAGAGGAGGATGCGCCTCCTTTTGTTACTGATACCACTTCACCTTCTTCGCCTTCCACCAGTTCCACTGTGGTACCACCGAGTGAACCACGTGTCCCTTTTCCAGCAACTCTTAATTCACAATCTCCTTATACTAAGAAAGCTGTTGTGATGGAAGATATGATTGAGACTTTCAAGCAAGTCAAGATAAATCTTCCTCTTCTTGATGCCATTCGACAAGTCCCCTCGTATGCTAAATTTCTTAAGGACCTTTGCACTCAAAAGCGTAGAACTCGAACTAATGTTACAAAAAAGGTCCTTCTAGCTGAGGGTGTCTCTTCTGTTTTCCACACCGCTACTGCCCCTAAGTTGCCCGATCCAGGGACCCCTACAATTTCATGTGTCATAGGTGACCACACTATAGAAAGGGCACTTCTAGATCTTGGGGCTAGTGTTAATCTTATGCCATACTCTATATATGAGCAGTTTGGGTTTGGGGAGTTGAAACCTACCTCGGTGACTTTACAGTTGGCGGACCGATCCGTTAGAATCCCGAGGGGCATTGTCGAGGATGTGTTGGTCAAAGTTGACCAATTTCTTTTCCCTGTAGATTTTATCATCCTTGACACAGAGCCTGGCCAAGCATCCATGCAATCCACCACCATCATACTTGGTCGTCCTTTCTTGGCTACAGCCAATGCTAATATCCATGTTAAGGCCGGGGTGATGGATGTGTCTTTTGGAAACATGAATGTTAGGCTTAATATTTACAATTCCTCCAAGTACCCTTCCACAGATGAAGACTGCTTCGCAGTCAATGTCATAGATGATGTTGTGGAGGAAGCCCTTCCCTACATTCTCACTAAGGACCCTTTAGAGGCGTGTTTGGCCCATTATGGCCATGAGGAGTATGACTTAGGTCAAACCATTGCGGAGGTTAACTCAGTGCTCAATCATGCACCTCCAACATGGCAAGCCAAGTTTGAACCATTACCACCATTGTCGCGTGAGCCTGCGCTCCTTTCTATAGAGGCCCCTCCGAAGCTTGAGTTGAAGCCACTCCCGGCCAATCTCAAGTATATCTTTTTAGGGCCTGCAGATACTCTTCCTGCGATTATTGCGTCTGACCTTACTGCCGTGCAAGAGGGTCAACTTGTTGATATGCTTAGGAGGCACAAAGGTGCCTTAGGGTGGTCGATAGCGGACCTCAAGGGGATAGACCCCTCTGTTTGCATGCATCGTATAAATTGTGAGGAAGATGCCAAACCATCTCGAGAGATGCAACGGAGGTTAAATCCCAACATGAAAGAGGTGGTAATGAAGGAGGTGGTGAAATTGTTAGATGCGGGTATCATATACCCCATCTCTGATAGTAAATGGGTGAGTCCCACGCAGGTGGTGCCTAAGAAATCAGGCATAACTGTGGTGACAAATGATAAGGGTGAGTCTGTCCCCACTCGTATGACCACGGGGTGGCGAGTGTGCATTGATTACCGAAAGTTGAATTCCATGACTAGGAAAGATCACTTCCCACTTCCATTTGTGGATCAAATCCTAGAACGGTTGGCGGGCCAGAGTTACTATTGTTTTCTTGATGGCTATTCAGGCTATAATCAAGTGCCCGTCGACCCGGCAGACCAAGAAAAGACCACGTTCACCTGTCCATTTGGCACCTTTGCTTATCGGCGGATGCCTTTTGGTTTGTGCAATGCACCTGCGACCTTTCAACGGTGCATGATGGCAATATTCTCCGATATGGTGGAGAATTTTCTTGAGGTCTTCATGGATGACTTCTCGATTTTTGGGAAGTCTTTCGAGAGTTGTCTCCATAATCTTGAGAGGGTGCTTAAGCGCTGTTTGGAGACCAATTTGGTGTTAAGTTGGGAGAAGAGCCATTTTATGGTTCAATAGGGGATTGTGCTAGGTCATGTCGTGTCTAAAAGGGGGATCGAAGTCGACAAAGCTAAAGTGGACCTTATCTCTAAGCTTCCTCCCCCTTCTACCGTCAAGCAAATCCACTCATTTTTAGGGCATGCGGGGTTTTACCGCCGCTTCATTAGAGACTTTAGCAAAATTTCAAAGCCCTTGTGCGACCTTCTCGCCAAGGATGCCCCTTTTGTCTTTGATGATGCGTGCATGAATGCCTTCGTGAAGCTTCGTACTGCGTTGTCTTCCGCCCCGATCATGCAATCCCCTATTTGGTCTCTTCCCTTTGAGATCATGTGTGACGCGTCTGACTATGCGGTCGGCGCGGTCCTTGGCCAACGGGTGGATAAGGTGCCTCATGCCATTTACTATGCGAGCAAGACTCTCTCCGACGCTCAATTGAACTATACCACTACGGAGAAGGAGATGCTCGCGGTAGTGTTTGCGTTGGATAAGTTTCGGTCCTACCTCCTGGGGTCGAAGGTTATCGTGTACTCTGACCATGCTGCGTTGCGATACTTGCTTTCAAAGAAGGACACGAAACCTAGGTTGATTAGGTGGGTCTTGTTGCTACAAGAATTTGACTTAGAAATTCGGGACAAGAAAGGTTCCGAAAACTCCGTAGCCGACCACCTTTCGAGGATCTTGATTGACTCCGCATGTGACTCTTTACCCTTAAAAGACTCCTTTCCGGATGAGCAACTTTTCACGGTGTCACATAGTCAACCCCCTTGGTATGCGAACATTGTAAATTACCATGTCACTAGTGCCATTCCTTTTCATTGGTCCAAGCAAGACAAGGACCGATTCTTTGCGCAGGTTGGTAATTATTTTTGGGAGGATCCGGAATTATTCAAATATTGCTCGGATCAAGTGATTCGGCGGTGTGTCCCCGAAAGTGAGCAACAAAGCATATTGACTTTTTGTCATACTCTCGAGTGTGGGGGACATTTTAGTGGTAAGAGGACCTCAGCGAAAGTCTTGCAATGCGGGTTCTATTGGCCCACACTTTTTAAGGATGCCCATGAGTTTTGCAAGGCATGCCTTCGTTGTCAAAAGGTTGGCAACATATCCCACCGAGACATGATGCCTTTGTCTGATATTCTTGTGGTAGAAATTTTTGACGTGTGGGGAATTGATTTTATGGGACCATTCCCAACCTCTTTTGGGAATGAGTATATTTTAGTGGCAGTCGATTATGTCTCGAAGTGGGTGGAAGCGGTCGCCACGCGGACTAATGACCACAAGGTTGTGGTCAAATTCCTGCAAAGTAACATCTTTAGTCGCTTTGGCTATCCACGTGCGATTATAAGCGATGAGGGAACCCACTTCTTAAACAAACACTTTGCGGCGCTAGTGAAGAAATATTCTATCACTCACAGGGTGGCAACACCTTATCATCCTCAAACTAGTGGCCAGGTAGAGGTCTCGAACAGGGAGGTTAAATCAATTCTTGAGAAAACGGTTAGGCCCGATCGGAAAGATTGGTCGCTTAGGCTTGATGATGCTTTATGGGCCTACCGTACGGCTTTTAAAACTCCCATTGGCATGTCTCCTTACCGGTTGGTTTACGGTAAAGCATGCCACTTGCCTGTAGAGTTGGAACATAGGGCCATGTGGGCCATTAAGAAATTTAATTTTGATATGGCTGCTGCCGGTTCGAATCGTAAACTCCAACTCAATGAATTGGAAGAACTTCGTAATGATGCATATGAGAGCTCTAAAATCTATAAGGCTAGGACTAAAGCATTCCATGATAAGCATATCCGTAGGAAGTCCTTTGAGCTTAATCAAAAGGTGTGGCTCTTCAATTCACGTTTGAAACTGTTTCCGGGCAAGTTGAAGTCTAGGTGGGATGGACCTTTTATTATTACTCGTGTTTACCCCCATGGTGCGATTGAAATTCGGGATCCACGTGATGGCCAAGTATCTAAGGTTAATGGCCAACGATTGAAGCCATACGTGGATGGGTTGAGTGAAGAGGGTGAAATTGAGTCCATTAATTTGGTGGACCCAGTGTACCCTAACCTTTAAGCGCTTTCACTGAGTCTAGGAGACTTGAAATCTATGGAGTTTGAGAGACCTCCAGTGTTTGCCGTGCTCGAACGGCTTCTAAATGTCTGGTATAGCCACCTTGTCAAAGCTATGTATGTAGTACTTAGGAGGTTGGGTCTTGCGGCAAGCGTGTAGTTAGCAGCGAAAATTCTGTCTGAACCATCTGACTTTAATGTCCAACTTGGTGGAGATTGCTTCATAAATCGAGTGGTGGGTAAGGAATCTGGCAGCCCCAGAGGGAGTGACAGCCTATTAGATGATGACACCACTTCTCAAGATATCGTTGAATCCTACACATATTGTCCTTCCAACAAATAGGGAACCACAGTCTTTGACAAGGGAGAAAAGTAGTACCCGTGTCTTTCGCGTGAAGAAAGTGGATACGTTTTTGTCTTGGTGGAGTATTTTAGGGGGTCTTTGTTATCATTTATTTTTTTTATTTCTTTGCTCGTTGTCTTTTCTTTTATTCTCTATATTTTGTGTTGTGGGACTAACGAACTGCAGGTTCAACGCTTCAAGTTGGGGGATGACTCCCACCTTTTCTTATGCCTTGCCTTTTGTTGCTCCTACGTGAGGTGATATCTCTCATTTTCTTTCTCCGGCTTGTCTTTTATTTTTCTATGGTTGAGCCGTCACTGAGGACAGTGTCGTTTAAGTTGGGGGATGGATCACTTTGTTTTTTTATTTATAGTTACAGTAAAAAAATATTGGAAAACTTGAAAAACTTTAAAAAAATACTTGTTGGATCCTTTTTACTTGAGACTTGGTGGTCGCGATGTTTACTTGTTGGTTGCTAGTGTTGAGAATTGTTGAGCATTACTTGGATATTCTGTTGCATGATAGTTCTTTGTGCTAGCTTGGCGATAGGAATTTATCTTGGCGCACACTCTTAGCATCTTTGCACATGCACGTTTCTTAGACCTTGACTGCTTGTGAGTTATGACTTGAGTGCTTTCAATGGCTAGATTAGTGGAGACTTATGCCCATGTGAGCTTTAGTGCCTTACCTTCCTTTGGAGTGGTGTCTCATAAACTCTTTGTTTGTCATAGAAAAAAAAAGAGCTTAATTGTTGTCGATCTCATTATCTTTGTCGTCAAGTATTGGGACTTAATGCATGCCTATTATTTCATCTTTTGGATTGGATTGTTACATGGTTGTATTGCCCTTAGGAGAGGATAGTAGGCCATTTTTGTTGCTTTGAGCCGGTTCGTTTCTTTTTCTTAAATACTTATCCTTGTAAGCCACATTGAGCCTCTTGCATGAGCCTTTTTCTTGTTAAGCTTCACTAACCATATTGTGTCTTGAGAATGGCAAGTTAATCATGTGAAGATTAGTGTTTGAAGAGAATGGAGTGTATTTGAGAACGATGTGCTTGAATTGTGGTGTGTTCTTCCCCATGGCTTAAAAAAAAAAATTGAGAAAATTGCAAAAAAAAAAAAAAAAAAAAAAAGAACTTGAATGAAAAATGGGAAGATACCTATATCCTTGTTGCAAGAAAGAAACAAAGTGATTTCATTGTGGAAGTGTGTAAAGGGTGAAGAATATGAGAGATATGGCGGAGTTGAAAGGAGTTGAAAAGAGTTGAAAGAGGGTGCACATTATTATTTGTCCTATGTGTTTTTGCCTTTTCTCGGACACTTGATTATGTCTTACCCTAACTGTTGAAACACTTTTCCTTACCCAACGATATAACCGAATAAAAGTCCTACTTGATCTCAGGGGCAATGGGTTGTGGATTGATGGATAGAAATAATTTCAATGCTTGACATTCCATTCATGAGATCGTGTGTCTACTTTAAAAAGCTTTCGTTTCGTGTCTAAGTGCGCGGGATGCTTTGGTTCTTTATCGCATAAATTCCGCCCGCACACATTGAGAGTTTATTAAATGTACCCTGTTTCGAGCATTTTCTTTTGTTGAGTGCATGACACGGTGAGAATTGAAGTCAAAGCTCGGTCTGGAGAGAGTATTTGGTTGTAGTTCACTTGTGGTCAAGGTCTTTGCTCACACACGCTAAGTTTGGATGCCATGATTTATTTCTATGTTTTGATAGCCTCTTGAACTATTTTTGCATATGCTATATTCTTGGCATTGGCGTATTAATGAGTTGCATTGCAGTTTTTGGGTTCCAAGTGAAAGGATCCACGGTGTTTTGTGGGTGATCACTGTTGAAAACCCTCACGAGACTTCACTCGTCCTACCGGGGCCACCCGGGGGTTTAAAAGATCTATCCCTTAGTTAGTTGCTTGTTTTATTTGTTTTTCCTTTCTTTGCTAGGGACTAGCAAAGTGTAAGTTGGGGGATGTGATAGGTGCGTAAATATGCCTATTTACGCCCCCTAACTTAGGTTTGTTATGTCCGTTTAGTGTGCTACGTGGAGTTTCATACTTGTTAATTGCGTTTCAGGACTCTCGGAGCCAAAGGATAATATTTGGAGCTTAAACGCGAAGTCGGACTTTATTCGGGAGAAAGGTGCATCAAATTCCAGCCATGTGTTGCACGTACGAAGGAGTTTATTGGGTAATGCTGAAATATTGGTGTTGAGCTTGCCGAAGGAAATTTATTGGATCAAATCCCACTACAATGGCAACATGGGAATGGTAATTTGGCAACAGTGGACTGACCCATAATTGTAGCAAGATTTGTCTTCAAAACGTTTACATTAAAAAGTGGGCCCATTAATTACTAATTACAAAATCTCGGCCGATTACAAAGATAGGGGTCCACTATATAAAGAAGAAAAAAAGGGTTTCGGAACGGCAGATTTATCACGCAATAACAGAGAACAAAAGGGGCTGCCATCGGACTGCTTTTCAATGCCAAAAACAGAGAGAACAGAACGGCCGCCACATGCTCACGTCTGAAACAGAAAAGGATCCAAGTTTTGCGGTTTAATCTTTTACTTTTATTTCAATGGAGTTTTATTCTTTCCTGATTATTTATTCTAACTCTATGAGCGGCTAAATCCCATGACTAGGGTAATGAGGAGGTCTCTCCAAGTAGCGTAGTTGTTAGATTTCTAGGATTTTATATTCAACTTGATTGTGTGACTTGATCGATTCATAACTTTTTATGAAGTTTTATATTTTTCCAATATTCGAATGTGTTTGTATCCATGGTTTCAAGCACTGTCATGCAATGGTTTTGAATGTTTCGAGATAGGCTTTGAGATAGACTATACGACGTGAGACGGGTCGTGCCGTGGTTAAATCCAATGAGATGGTCCGTGCCGTGTTGAGATAGCCTATACGGAGTACGAATCTTGATTATATTTTTGGGGATTATCGATAGGAATTGCAACCCTACGGTGATCTGGTTGAATGTTGAATATGAACCCTAGGTTTCAAAACAATTGCGTTATAAGGGGAGACTGAATCGGAAACCCTAGTCCTTTCTCTCATTCGTTTTCAAAATCATTTAATCTGCTTTCTAGTTTAGTTTTAGTTTAATCAATCCAAATCAAAATCCAGCTTCTCGTTACTTTCCGAATTAAATTAGAAATTAATTGAAAGTACTGCAACTTAGCTTTTTACTCTCCGCGGACGATCTCGGACTTGACCGCTATTCTTCGGAATATTAGTTAATTCCGTGTTTCATAAATTATATTTTTGGTACGAAAATTACAGACCACCTCCCAAAGCGATATCTTCTTCCTCGTGTTGAATTTCCAAGAGTGGGGCATTGTCCTCAACAGGGGCATGAATCCCTGAGTCTCCGTGGATAGTAAGCATTCCTGTTTCCAGTCCCAGCCGAATTTTCTGGTGGAGTGTGGAGGGCACAGCCATGATGTCTGGCCGATGCAGCCAGGGCCTTCCCAGAAGCAGGTTGAAGGAGGCGGGGATATTCACCACGTGGAATTCTACGTCTGTCTGATATGGCCCGAAGGTCACAGGAATCATGAGAGTCCCAACCACATCCCTCCGAGTGTTGTCATATGCTCGGACCTTGACTTCTGATGGGGAGAAGTCCTTATTCTTGTATCCCAAACAGTAAGCAACGCGGAGTGGACAGACATTAATGGCTGATCCATTATCGACCAAGATTGCTGGAACCGACTTGCCATGGCACTTCAAGGTGATGTGCAGCGGACGATTGTGATCAGTTCCCTCGGCGGGTAAGTCTCGATCAGTAAAGGTGATGGCATGTTTGATAGGTATGGTTTTGATCAGAGCAACAAGCTCATCGGGAGTTATAGTGGAAGGAACCTTTAGCTGAGAGAGTGCTTGGATGAGGCCTTCACGATGGCGTGTGGAATGGACCAACACATCCCAGACAGACATCTTGGCATGGGTTTGCTCCAGTTGACGCTTGATCATCCCTTCGGGGTTCTTTTCAGGTCGGGAAGGCTCCTTAGCTGGCGGGTCAAAGGGTCGGAAGGTGCTCTTGACCGGGGTGGTGAAGGGATCGGATGGTTCTGCGGCTGCAGGGTTAGAAGGTTCCCCAACTTGGAGGTTCGGAGGTTGATAAATACGGCCGCTTCTGGTTAGATGATCAATCTGGCGGTACTTCGATTCCTCACTCCATAGGTCGGCCAGGGCTTTACGCTTGTTTCCAATAGTTGTATCTTGTAGATTAGCGGCCAGATCGGCGATAACCAAATCATCCCACAGATCTTCGGGTGTCCACTTTTCAGCCTCCATCATGGCTTTGTTAACAACCCATTCTTCGTTTCCCACTTTTACGTTAACCACTTCAGTGTTGGCCCACAAGTTTGCTGGTTCATCCTCCCATAAGTTTATCATGGCAATTTCGGCGTCTTTCGGGAAAGTGACTGATGGCTCAGATTCAGCTCCGTCCACGAGGTAGTCCATTGGGTCAAACCCGTTGCTAGCAACTTCCTCCTCGAACCCAGGAAGGTTTGGGTACGGGGTGAGGTTCACGTTTTCATACAGATTGTTGACGACAAAGTCATTAAAATGAGAGAAATCTGGGCGGAGCGGGGCAAGTTCCGGCCAGTTGTATGTCGCCATCTCAAGTGGGTATCCAAGCTGGTATTCTTCACCGAATAGTGTCGGCAGGGAGAAGGTATCCAATGGGTCGTTCCTTGCAAAACGCTGATACTCATCCGGGGTCGGGTCCCAATCCCATTCGGGTACATCTTGGAAGACCGGGTATTCTTCCCTTGATTTTCGAATAGTGCACACAAAGAGAATCCATCAAGAGGATCTGCTGGATGTTTTGCCAATCAACCTCCCATCCGGCCTCGAACAAAGGTTCGCTGCGTTTCTTTGGAAATTGGCGACTTCAAATTCTTCCCAGTCAGCAATCAGTTCTTCCCACGTGTCTTCCCATTCCCGGATAGAATGGAAGGCGCTCTCCGGAATCTACCGACAGGCATTGGTTCAGCATCAAGGAATAGGGTAGAATCAGGTTAGGAGACTTGGATCTTCGGCTAGGGTGATTTGGTTGATACGGAAGGGGGTATTATGCTGTGGCAGGGGGTTTGAGACGGTGTTTGGTTTATCTGTGGGTGGAGCATCGACAACCTTGTTGTCGATGAGGTTCTGGATTTCATGACGGAGGCGGATGCAGTTGTCGGTGGTATGGCCAGGCATTTGGTGGAAGTCACAGTAGACGTTTTGGTTTAGGTTTGGCGGAATGGTTTGTGGTGGCGGAAGAGGTTTCAGTACCCCAATGTCTGTGAGCTTCTTAAGGAGAGTGGACCTTGGAGTGCTGAATTGGGTGAAGGTTCGGTTCTGGGATTTTGGCTTTTCGGAAATCTGGTTAACTTCTACAGGTTTTGTGGATGAGGTTCCTGCCTGATTGGCATTCCCGAAGAGAACATTGCTGTTTCCTGAATACGCCCGTTTGGATTTGGACCCGGACCCTGATTCTTTCTTCTCCAAAGTTCCGTCTCGCAGAGCCTCCTCTACAGCCAATCCAGAATCGTAAAAAGTTTCGAAATTTGGGGCAGCCTGAGAAAGAACCATGTACGGTGCAAAAGAGCTTGGCAAGTTCTTGGTTATTATCCGTATTTGTTCTTTTAAGTCAGGTTTATTTTGCATCTGGGCAGCCTTAGCCCTCCAACGTTTCACAAAGTCGGCAAAACTTTCCTTCTCACCCATCTTGGTGCTTTCCAACTCTCTCGTGGTCATTCTCAGGTCAACATTGAAATCATATTGGGCCACGAAAGCTGTCCCGATGTCTTCCCAAGTCCTTTTCTTGGATGGTTCGAGAGAGAGGAACCATTGCAGGGCTGGACTGGACAAGGATTCATGGAAGAGTTGGGCCATAGCTTCTCCTTCGATGCCACGCATAGTGAGGGATCCGACATACCCCTGAAGGTGGGCTCTTGGGTCACCGGCTCCATCGAATTTTGCAAAGTCCACTCCTTTGAACTTTTCTGGCAGCTTGGCATTTGGAAAGAGGCATAGTTTCTTCATGTCGATTTCTCCTTTTCCAAGTCGTTTGGTTTCCTGGACAGATTCCTCCAATTTGCCAATCTTATCCATGATAGCGGCCAAGTTAGGGTCGATTACTGGTACCTCAACTTTAGGTGGTTGCTCAGATTGCAGGGAAATCTTGATTAGGAGCTTGTCAGTGATTTCCTGCATGCTTTCCATTATCATATTCATGTCATTTTTCATAGAGACTACGGCAGCCTTAAGCTGTGCGTCAACACCGGCGAGGGACTGCTTAAACTGAACATCCATGTTGGCCACGTTCTGCCTGAGTTCCTCCATTCCGTCTCCCTGATCAGCCATAGGTAAGGGATTTTCGGTCAGGAATGAGACCACGGATTCTTCTACCACAGGTTCTTCCTCTTCCTCAATTTGGACCTCAAACAGCGGGGGTCCTTCCAGGGTGTCTACGCGAACTAGTCTTTGGGATAGACGAAACCAATTGGGTACAGCTTCTTTTCTCCGCAGGTGATCAATGTTGGCAACACTGGTAACAAGTCAAAAGGGAGCAACTCATAACCAATCCGAATACTCGCCCTACTTCTACCCATCTCCTAGAAATAAGGCCTAGGACCTACCGTGACTCGAATCTCACTCAAGACATCCGTACAGAAGATTTTCGGTAGTCCGGGTAGGTGCCGTCAGGCAGGTTAAATTCCGAACGGGTCGGAACCAGAGCCAATCTCCTTATCGTGACCATCCGAGACAGAGCAATATGACCACCGGAATCCAGATACAGACGCGCTTAAGGTTAGACCCAAACCAAGGGAGCCGTTCGGGCACGGCAAACACCGGAGGTATCTCAAACTCCATGGATTTACAGTCTCCTAGACTGACCGGAGGGTCCTAAAGAATTCTAAGGAAGCCTATTCCCCTAGCCCACAAGATGCAATGGTGTGCGAATGATGCGTGTGTACAGGAATAAAAGCACGTAAGCAGAATATAACACATAAGTCCTAGCCATGGGTTCCTGTCCTAGTTGGGAAGGTTCTATGGCTATGTACAAGTGCAAAGGCTGGTTTTGGTCTCAAAAGGGTTCCCTGGACTAGAGCCAAGATGTGCTACCCCGTGTCGAGTGTATTGCAAGACAACGGTCGAATAAACAGCGCGATGGCTCATCATAGTCGAGGTTGCTAGGCATCCCGGGAGCTTGTTACCGTAAACCGGGCAAGATAGCCGAAACACGCGTAGCGAGGCTTGTGCGGTGCAAAGTGTACAGGGTAAAAGAGCTTGATCTTCCGGAAAATATTCGAAAATCCCCTTTTAGAAAACACCTTTCAAGTTTGGCCCTCTTGTTTATCCAATACTTTTTGTACATTTTTTTTTTTTAAAAAGTATTGAATAAAAGTTGATCCCCAGCAGAGTCGCCACTGTGGGCTCCCGCGCCCGAGAATGAGCGCTTCGCTCGAATAGTCGCCACCCGGATTTTCGAGATGGATGATCCGAGAAACCGAGAGTTTGCTTGAAAAAGGTTTTAAGTCTAGCGAAAACGTTGAGATAATGGGTTCGGGAGCCACATTACGAATGAGGAAGGTTTTTCTTTAAAAAGCACCCCATTCGCCCGGTAAGACCGGTCTCTACTTGATGTTTTCAAAAAGGGGAGATTTTCGGTATCATTCGGAATATCAAACTCTTTAATAAAGCACGAAACGGGAAAGGGACATGGGAAATATATCACATTGACGTGCAGGTGGGGCTATCTGTACAGTCGTGCTAAAATGACATGAATAAATGGAAGTAAATAACATTCAACAGACTGTTTGGACCTCAAAATACCGCTCACGGCACCCTGAGATGCCGTGCGAGACATCTCAACATGCCGTGTGTGGCACCTGCTCTGCTGTCGGACTGTTAGGCCTCAGAATACCATCACGGCACTCTGAGATGCCGTGCGAGGCATCTCAACATGCCGTGCGTGGCACCTGCTCTGCTGTCAGACTGTTACAGTCTTTTTAAAACATCATTTAGCTCACTAGTTCCTCTGGAGATCTTTTGAAAACTCGCGAGTAGCCTCACGGCGGTCAGATCATCCCAAGAACGTCATTATCCTTCTCAAAACGTAGTTTTAAAGTAGCTTTCGACGTTTTTGATCGCTGATGATCTTGAAAAGATTTTAGAAGAGCCGGAACATGGCTTGTAGATATGGTCTTATTTTAAGAGCTACAGAAACAGTAAACAAAGAAAACAGTAACCCACAACAGAGGAAAACTCGGATCCAGTCTGTTCACAATAGCACTAGTGTGCATCATGCGCTGGCCCGAGAGTCGTGGTGCCGTCGTCAATCAATGCACAGCGGTTCCCGACCTCGACAGTGTTGGTTTTATTTTATGAAAATAGGTTTTGAGCCAGATCTAACCAAAAGTGGATTAGACTGGCGGACGAGAAGGTCCCTCGGGACGAGCGGAGTCTAGTCCGAGGAAACTAGTTTATACCTTTGGTTTCGAGCTTGATCAAGGATCGTGGATGCAAGGATGTGGGTGGATCATCACGGATGTGGATGGGGAGGTTAAATGAGACAAAGGGAGTATGGGTGTGAGTGAAGGTTAGGTGTTTTGGGTGATGAGGGTCTTGAAGTTAATGAGTGATCAACTTCAATGATGAGAAGGGAGTGAGTGAAAGCTCTTAAAGAATGTCTTTTGGGAATGACATCCTTTAAGACTTGGAAATGGAAGTGGTAATGGAAAGGGGGTTTGAGAACTTAGAGAGAGAAAGTAGAGTGAGAGAGCCAAGAGAAAGGCAAGAGAAAGGACTCAAAAGAAGGGCTAAGAGGGACCCCTTTCCCTTGAGTGGAGGGGTTAATTTATAGGCAAATGGCCAAGGATTTTGAATTCAAATGGTGGAGGTGTTTTCTGGGCGGGCCAGAAGTGCATTTTCGGCTGAGCCAGTCATCAGCTGTGGCTCATACTGGCGTGGCCGACAGCTTTCTGAGCCAGCCAGCTTTTTGCTCAAGGTGCCGTGCGGAGGAGTTTGGCTGCGCACGGTCCCTTGAATTCTCAAGGTGCCGTGCGCTTGAATATGCCTCCGCACGGTGCCTCCTCCTGTGGTCCAGAATCTTTTGGGCTTTTCATTGGGCTTGGCTGGGCTTGTCAGGTTTCTTGGGTTTTTGGGTTTAAGGGTTTGTGGTTTTAAGGGAGATCCTTTTTCAAGCTCGCAAAGGTATCGTTTCCTCTATTTCATCATCGGGGCGGACAAAGGCTCTCCGAGGTCCGGATTGGGGTGTCTACAGCCGGTTACCCAAAACACCTCAACGGGGCTAGCCAACATCGATGCACATGAAAGAAATGCCAAAAGAATGATTAATGAGAGAGAACCGGAAAAGCCCTAGTTCGGATTGGTCGGATACGAGGATCCTGTTAAGTCACCATTCCGTTCTTTAGCAGCGCGGAGCATACTGTTTTGACAGACTTTTGAAGGATTGTTCTCGAGTGTATTAATTTCCAAGTGTAGACTAATGCAATAAGTTCCCCAGCAGAGTCGCCACTCTGGGCACACGCCAATAAAATCTCGGGGGCGCCATTTTGGAAAGCGCGGCGAAACGCTCAATTTAGAGTCGCCACTCGGGATTTAGCGGTAAACCACCCAAGGAACCGAACTTGAAACGCTTGCAACGTTTTGATTGGAAAAGGTTTTGTAGACTGGTATGTCGTCATCTTTGATATCTAAGGTTCGGGAGCCAGGTCATGAGAGGGGAAGGGTTTTAAGGCACCTATCTTGCCCAATCTGAAGATCGGTCTCTACTCGGGCATTTTGTAAAACATTTGCGCTTTTCTCTCATTAATCATTTTTTAGCCAGTTAGGGCAGGGGAACAGTTTAAGGGGATTAAAACTGTAACATGTTGGCAGGATGTGATAAATGGCATGTTTTCTTTATTGAAACAGTTAGTATAGAATGAAAACAGACTCTAGTGGGTGCGTTAAACAGACTGGAAGACACTGTTCTTGAATGACGTATGTAGGAAGAAATCAGTATGCACTGATCAAGTTAGTGCATGCTGACCACACATGCGTATGCCACTAAAGAACTCGCATACACCAGTAAGCCTAGGCCCACAGCTCTTATTTTCAACCCTCTAGGCTCTGGAAATGACCAGTGCTCACCCATGACACACTAAATAGTTTATAATAGCAGATAATGTACAGTTACAAGCAGTTTAAATGGGCTATAAAGCCATAAAATGAATAAAACACCCCATAAACAGTGTGGGGATAAAAACAGAGGCCAAAGCCTAGTTACCATGCAATGGCTAGCCATTGGTCAGGATTGGACTAGCGTACGCGGGTAAACCACTACTGTACACCAGTTTAACCCATTTGACCAGTGCTTGGCTTTGCACTTTCTGGGTTCTGAGATAGGTTCAGAAAGGCTCCAGAGGTATTCCATAGCAGCATGTATGAATATTGAAAACTAAAACTACCAGTTCTAACTAAAGAAAGCAGTAGACTGGTTTTTATCATGCATCACAGTGACCAATATTGAATATAAGACAGAAACCAGCTAGACGTTGATCCCCACGCCAGTACTGCACCTACAACAAACTGGCATACGCGTACATTGGACTGGCGTGCACCAGTTCTAAACACGCACGTCTTTGAAACCTTTCTAGCTTTAGGGCCAGGACTGGTATTGATTACCAGCCTTGACCCTGTCAACTCCCGTCAGGGATAAGAATAGAGAGTTTTCAAAGGTGGTATACCTTTGGTTTCTTTGAGCTTGTAAGTGTGTTTGAGCTTTGAACTTATGATTTTGATGGATAGATGAAGGATGTATGTGGGTAGAAGTATGTAATAGGAGCTTGTTTATCACTTCCCTTAGTTAGGGAATAATGAACAAAAGGTTAGAGGAGTTGAAGCTTTAACCTAGGCTTTTGAAGTTGGTAACCCCTTGCACATAAATGCAAGGGGGTATATATAGAGGAGGAAGAGGGATGTAACCAGTTGAAATGGGGCTGGTTGGAGTGATGACTAAGTCTCCATGCATTAAATGCATGGGACAAGGTGATGGGTAGGTTGTGTGAGAAAGGGGAACATCCCCCGTCCGAGATCACTTCCCAGACGGCTGCACAGTGTATTGGGGTGCCCCAAAAGTCTTGTGAACGTGGATGAATAAAGGTGATGGGACTACCTTTGACTGACGTACGCCAGTTTCTTACCTGCATGCGCGGGTCCCTACCTGGTCAACGGCCAAAGCTGATCGATGATTGACACGTGGCAAAGGACCAGCGCACGCTGGTGGTTGACCAGCGTGCACAGGTAGGGTTTTGCTGTGGCTTTGTGGCTCTCGTTTACAGGGTTTAAAGGGGTTCCAACTGCTCAAAGCTCAACACGCTAACATTCTCGGGGTGTTCTCGATCTTATTCATCATCGGGGAATCAAAGACCGTAAGTAAACTAATCTGAACAGTCCAGAATAGGGTGTCTACAAGTACAGGCTTGATGCGGATAAATTTCGATGAATTCGACTATATAAACTCGAGGACGAGTTTATTCAAGCTGGAGAGAATGATGCATAATGGAAATTAACAAATAGCATTATTTAGTTTTCCGTATTTTGGTTTTAGTAATTTTGTTAAGGAGTTTCAATTTTAGAAATAAGTGTTCCAGAGTATTCAGTTTTCCAATTATAGTTTATTTAGTTTCCTATTTTATGATTTCTTGTTCTACAAGAATTAGGGTTCAATTAAGATTATGGTTCTCTGCCTATATAATAAGTTGTAAGCCTTAGGGCTAAGGAGGAGTTTATGATATTATTAATGAAAATCGAGAGTTTTCTCATAATTGTGTATTCGTAGAGGGAGTACCTCTAGTTTATACTTATTCGTGATTGTCCTTGCTACGCATTCTTCCTTTCTATCACGCCTCCCTGCATCACCATGTTTTGAGCCATCTCTACAGGCTCAAACTCTACCACATTGCCTACTCAGACACCTTCTTCAAGTACCACTTGGACCCATTAGCTCGTAGTACACCATGAGAAAGTTGTCATCTCTTCATACTTTTATTGGTAGGGTGTTCAAGTATTACACAAGTTTGTTGTGGCAGCATGATGAGATCGCTGTATTTGTTCTGTTTAGATATCTTGCTTCAAAAGAACTCCCACTTGTGTTTCTGATTTATATGTTCGCCAAAGGGATAAGAGTGATGAAGCTCTGCGTTTAACACTACTTCAGCTCAGAAGCCTCATTTTTCCGATTGCCTGGAGTGGCTTCTTTTTACAGTATTCAATGCAGAGATTTCCCGGTAACTCTACTTGATCAATAGGCCAATTCCGAGCCTTGTTGGTTCAAGTTTTTCTTAGACTACATATTTCAAGATTCAATCAAGGAAATGGCTTTGCGGCTGCTATGGTGTAGAAGGAGTTACTTCACCATTATCCACTCTTGCAGTTTGCTCCTAGGGAAAACCCATTTACTGAAATGGTGTCCCCCAAAAGTTTGAGTCACCTTCACTTACCTTGGACACAAATGTTTCATCCTTATTGTATTTTAAATCATTTGGAACTCGAAAAACATGATCAATTTTGCCATGATTAGGATGGGGATATAGCGCTTTAGATACTGGGTGGGTAGGAGGGAGTGCTTGGCTTTGGAGCTCTACCACAATTTTCTAATAATGCATCTCTTTCCTTTCATGTTGTGACTATAATCTACATGATCATGTTTCAATGTTTGACTGATTTTGATTTTTGACTACTGTCTTACAGACAGAGTGCAAATAAAAACCAAATCTCACTCCCCATGCGTGCTGCAAAGCTCTCTTTTTTGGAGAAAACTTGTGGTTTAATTAAAAGCTTTCCGGAGTATTTTGATATGGTGGTTAGCGTTGCAAAAAAAAATGATGGCTGACAATGGGCAAAAATTTTTTCTGCTACCGAAAGATCAATAGAGTACGTTGTTTCTTTTCTTTTATCTTGAATTTTCACGTATTTTGTAGTGTATTGCTGGCGGTTTCCCAGAGCCATATATAACATGGATAAATACTTCAAATTTTCCGAACGTGAATGCAGAATAATATGGACCCTGATACGAGGTTGCATTTACTAGTTAAGACCAAGTGATTAAAACCATCTTCGCTTCCCAAGTAATTGGGTCATAGTGGAAGCATGGGAAAATCTTGTTTTCTTGCATCATGATTGGGGAACTGTAATTTGAAAGGCAATTTGCAAATCTTTCAATAAGCTTGTTTCCTTTCATTTACTTTTAAGAGATTGGTAACTTATTTAATGGATGAGTGGGACCACGAGGTTACAAGGACTATTACGATAAGTTTGAACTCCACAAACCTAAACCTAGACGCTCTTGCCGAATCCTCGCATACCTCTCTAAATGCTTGACCGCTGCTGCCTCAAATTCACGAGCCTTCCAAAGATGCCTTTCGAACTACACAAAAGGGCTTTGTGTAGAGATTGAATGTGTTGTTGTAGTAAACCCCTCGAAGATGATTCTTTAGAGCATAGGAATTGATAAACTTTCACTAGTCTTCGAGGTGCACAAACCCTAGCCGCCAAATGTCCTTTTTGGATGGGAAAATAAGAGCTCTCTGTATTTTTCTTTTAGTAGGCGTGCCTTCTTAACACCTAATTTGTTAGTATATATAAGCGCGATCAAAGTATGGAAAGAGCGCCCGTTTTGCTCGCAACACTGATTTTGCTTGAGCAAATAACCATTTCACCAAAATGTAAAGACAACCATGTTGCTTGAGCAAACCAGTCTTTTGCATGCGGATGCAATTAGATGTTACATTCAACACTTAGAATAAATTCGCCCTCTTCAAATTAGACAAATTGTTCGATGCCGTGTGATTGTTGGGAGACCGACAGACGACTCGATCTAATTGCTTGATATTTCTTCCACAAGAAATTACAACTCAACAATCAAATAATCGCAATTAAACGGATGAATGTGTTTTGACCACTTGCCATTGACAATCATAAATATTTTGCCTTTACACCTGCAAATATTGTACATATGCCATGCGAGTTTGGATGAGTTTTTAAAACAAATTTGAGAATTTTTTTTTATGAGAGTAATGATTGAAAATAAGGTTAATGAGTGGAAAGAGATAGAGAAAGAAATGAGAATAATGATTGGAGATAGTAATGAGTGTTTTTTGAGTTAGAAATTTTTTTTTCAAATCTTGATCCAAACAAGGCAAGCATTTTATCATCTTGTTTTCACAAACAAAAAAGTTTCAGCATTTTACTATTTTGTTTCCACTAACAAAAAAACTGTCAACAAAAACGGTTTTTGCTACAATAAGATCTCGTTCTGCTTTCTCCCCAAACCTTCCTTTTTTTTAAAAAAAGTTTTCAAACTCAAATATAATGAAAATGAAAAATAAATTTTCAACTTTTTTTGCACCGTTTAAAAATCTCAGTGAGATCTATCAAACAAGATCCATATTGGTAGAAAAATTATTTGCGTAAATACATGATTTTTGACGTTGAAATTACCTTCTTTTTCTTTAAATTCTTTTTTTCCAAAATTGGAATGGCACCTAAATCTACTCACAAACCTATTATCAACTTATTCCCTACCGGAAATAACTTAAACATTTTTCTTAACAACTTATTTACTATCGGAAACACCTAACAACTTCTTAACCACAAATAAATATCTACAACATTTTTACTCTTGGAAACGCCCCCAGAGCAACTATGCAATAAACAAATTCAATCACTAGGAACATAAGTCTAGGCATCTTGAAGTTTGAAGTTTCGATCGTCAATTGGGGTGTTCGATGTTCAACCCCAATTAGGAGCATTGGGTAGTCATCTTCATACAGTCGACTAGTGTCAACGAACATGCTCCTGCCAAATTAGGCTGCTTGTAGGTCTGTTAGCCTCAATCCTTATACCAGTACATTTGTGAGTCATGCAGGATTGACAAGTTGTTGAATACATACATAGCAATGAGGTTAAATACAGTCCCGCTTGGTGAAAACTAGATTTTCCTACGTTAATTAGAACATACTCCACTAAACATGGATTGTTATTATGGCAAAGGTTGATCTCGGAAAAGTATAATCCGAAATTCAATGGATTGGATTGAGTCTCAACCAAAACAGAGTTGTGGGTTTCTGGAGCAAACTGTCATAACCGCATGAAAATGTCCTCATCGAACTTTGGGGCATCTAGTAGCCAATCAAACAATCAACAAGTGCACATTTATTAAAGTATTTATGTTTGTGAGTTTGTTCTTCATTTTTTTATTGTAATTCTTATTAGGAATGTAATTCTTATGTTTGTGAGTTTAATCTTTCTGTTCTAACGTGTCCTTTCCTTTTTCTTTTTTCTGCGTATCTTTACATTTTCAAAATGCGTCTTAGTTCAAAACATTTTTTGAAAACTTGTATTTTTTTTTATCGGCAAAAGAAAATTTTATTAAACTCGAAAAGGCTACATCAAGTAAAAGGGAAGGGAGAACCAGAAAGTTCCATCTAACCCTACAACGTAAACAAAAACGTGTATATTTTTACAAAATGTTATTAAAAGAAGTATTATTTTGGCAAAAAAGTCAAAGTTAATAAATGAATTTTCCCACCACTTTCAGTGGATTCAGAAATTCACGTTTTGCTTATGACTTTTTAAATTTTTATCTAAAGCAAATTTTACATCTGTTTTCAGAGAAACTTGGAAATAAAAATAGAACTTTAGGATAATTTATGAGTTTTCTATTTTTCTTCATGTTTTTGGTTTGAGTTTAAGTTTTTTCCTATATGCAAATAGTAGGAATAAACAAACATTTCGTACAAAAAAAAAACATATATATGGTGAAAATGTTATTAAGAAAATATCACAAACAAGAGAGAAATGACCCAAGGATAATTCTAATTTGAAAAATGAATTCAGATTTCAGTATTCTCCCTATCCTTTTCCACTTACATCTTCATCAAATCCAATGTATTATCAACTTCATTTATTTCACCTGACCTGAAAAGGAAAAAAAAGCACTTCAACCATTTTCTTTTTGTTATGAAAAATGCTTAAAACAACACTTAATGTCAAAAAATGTATTTAAATATGCGTAAAATATATCAAAAAATGTGAAAATATAGTGGCAAAAATATAAAACTGTGATACTGGAGTATGTATCTTTTAAAAATGAAGTAAAATTTAATGAGTTGTAAATAGAAGAATATTCCTCTTTAATTATCATTCCTCCAAGTTTGGGAAAACATTGATAATACCAACCCCAAATTTATAATGTCACTCAAGCAAAATTAATTCCATATAGGAATTTATAATACCACACTCTAAATTGATAACCCCACTCCGTTTTAAAAGTGACATTATAAATTTGGGGGTGGCATTATAAATTCCCAAACTTTTATTAGTAAAATAACATAAATATAAATGGGAATTGATTTTGCCACTTCTTTTTTTGTTAATGTCAGTCACATTTTCTCACAAAACAAATCATCAATAAAAGAGAAAATTTCACGTAGGCACCTGACCTTTCACACAAATCACACATAAACACCTGACCTTTCTTAAATTTCATATAAACACCTAAACTTTCTAAAAATTCATCAATTCAACACCTGACCTTTTTTAAATTTCATATAAACACCTGAACTTTCTAAAACTCATTAATTCAACACTTGCCGTCACCCCTCTGTCTAAAACCAAATGGAATAGCTGAGATTGAAACATCCTATTAACTTAAGGTGCTTAAGAGTTCATTTTATAACTTATGGGTGTGCAGAGCAAATATTTTGATTGCTTGTGTGTGAGTCAGTTATCCTTATAACACTTTAAAAAAAAAAAAAACAAGTAAAAAGAGAATGGAAAGTGGGTTTTATTTTTATGTGGACCTTTAATGTGTTTTCCTAGAATTATAAGGTCTTAGTTGTAAAAAAAAAAGAGATGTTGCTGTGTGTGCACGTGGGCTTCACCTGAAGTGCATGTGTGTATATATGTTATACATATCTATTGAAATAATAAAATAAAAAAGAAAAACCAAAACGGGGGGATTCCTATTCTACGTTAGAGAGAGAGAGAGAGAGAGAGAGACAGAGAACTACCTGACACGAGAGAGAAGAAGAGAGAGAGAGAGCTGCCGAGGAGAGTGGGAGATTAAATTCTTAATCTTGGTAAGTAATTTCTAATCTCTACATATGGTAATCAATCTATAGGCTCTTGAATTGGGTTTTGGGTGCCCTAAAAATCAAGTCTGAGCCTATCCTTGTCTTCTTTTTCTATTGGAAATATATAGAGATTATACTTGCTGTTAAGAGTAGATTTTTGTCATTAGGTTGTCAAAAATGTTGAAACCTATATTCTTGATGCCTGAAAACTGAAGCTTAGTTGCTGAAAATGCAACTTTAGAGCTGAAAATGGTTATTTAGGTGCTGAAACTATTAATTGGTTGCTGAAAATTGCTATATAGATGTTGTAATTTCCTCTGTAATTGCTGGAAATCACCACCAAGTGCAGAAGTGCAGGAATTAGGTGTAGTACGCTGAAAACAGGTTGTTTCTGATTGAAATGAATGATTTGTAATTATTTGGTTAACAGGAGAAGTTAAGAAAAGAAAACGATTCGGGGCAGTGGCTTGATGCCGTTGCTTGCTGTTACTGCAAATGGTTGTAATTGGCAACCATTTTGGAAAATTATCCTATGTGGGAAGTGATGAATTCATCATGCACTTTAGTTGGGAACAAGCCTAATTGGATAATTTCTTTATTATGTAATGGCCTTCTCTAACGCTTATTTTTTTGATTGTTTTGAATCGTGTTCTTGGGGCTAGAGAACGTGTCTGTTACGGAGGAATTTGGAAAGAACAAACTGTTGCATTTCTTCCATTGTATGAATATCTCAATGAGTTTACTCATATATGTGGATTATATGCTAGGTTCGAAGGCAACAACGAGTACTGCAACTCCACGTAGGTAGTGACTTTGTTGGTATCTTTTTTGTTGGAGACCGAGGTGAGTGTTCGATTCATAGATGTTCTTCGATTGGATTGAACTTGTGAAATTGAACTGTGACTTTGTGTCGATGAGCAATAACGGCTAATGGCTGGACTTTGTGTTGTGCTCCTGACTTCGTGTCGAATTCTTTGACTTATGCCAAGTTAATGATTTCGTGTCGGATTTAATGACTTTGTGTCGAGCTAATGACTTCGTGTCGATAATTTGCTTAACGCATATTTATTTGAGATGCTAGATTTATAGTTTTCATTTAATAGCATTCATGTCTCATATACACTCCTGGAACTCGTTTGTGTTCCAGTTTTGCAGGTATAGGTTGGTGTCCACTACAGGTCGCGTTTTGCGTTTTGAGACTCGTTCAAGGAGTGCGTGGTTGAGGCCCGTGGGAGTTTTTGTCTCCTGACCCGTAGATGATTTTTGCCTAGTTTAGTTTCTTTGGCTAATAGTTGGTTAAGTAAAGTTTATTTTTTTTCCTTGACAGACTTCCGCTGTAGTTTGTAAATGACAGTTATTTTGAGATGCAAATAAAATGTGGCTGTTGATCTTCAGTTTTAGTTATTCTTGGAATTGCCAGCTGGTTGTCGTTGGGTGGTTGTTGCGTGTCGTATCGGGATAGGCTGATAAGGCGCTATTTTGGAACGGGGCGCGACAGAGGTGCTCCAAGCAAAAAAAGTTAAGTTCTCCAATTGTTAATTTGTTTGAACCAATGGGAAAAATCTTATTTTTCTGATCATTTTATCCTAAAAAATCATAATTTTTTGCTCTAAAGTTCTCGTTATTCAGCCCTAAGAAAGTCATAAAATCAAATATCTCTTAGGGCTAACAAACGATAGCCTTAGAGTTAAAAATTAATTATGACCCTTTAGAATAAAATGATCAGAGATATAAGATCTTCGCACCGGTTTAAATGGATTAAAACTTAGAGTACTTATTTTTTTAACCATACTTTTTAATATATAAACGGTCTATATATGGTTGAAAAATTAATTATTCTAATTTTCAATTCGTTTAAATCGATGTGAAAATTTTATTTCTCTAATTATTTTATTCTAAAGGGTCATAATTAATTTTTGACTCTCAGGCTATCGTTAGTTAGTCCTAAAAGATATTTGATCCTACGACTTTAGTTTAAACGGATTGAAATTTAGAGCACTTAATTTTTTAACCATATTTTTTAATATATAAACGATCTATACATTGTTGAAAAATTAATTGCTCCAATTTTCAATTCGTTTGAACCGATGTGAAAATATTATTTCTCTGATCATTTTATTCTAAAGGGGCATAATTAATTTTTGAGCTATCGTTAGTTAGCCCTAGTTAAGAGATATTTAATTCTACGACTTTCTTAGGACTGACTAACGAGAGTTTTAGCGTAAAAAATTAATTATTGTTCTATAGGATAAAATGATTAAAAAAATAAAGATTTTCGCACTGGTTCAAACAAATTAAAATTGGAGCACTTAACTTTTTTTACTTGGAGCACATCAGCCATTCCGTTTGATTTTAGACGGAACGGCAACGACATGTGTTGAATTGATGAGTTTTTAGAAAGATCAGGTGTTTATATGAAATTTAAGAAAAAACATGTTTTGAATTGATGAGTTTTTAGAAATATAAAATTCAAAAAAGATCAATATTTATATTTATATGATTTGTATAAAAGGTCAATTGCCTGCGCCAAAATTTTCCCTATTTCCGGGGAAAATAAGAAACACATCGCATCGAAGAGCCAACTTATAAATAAATCCATCGTACGCATCGACTTCGTACTCTCTCTCTCTCTCTACATTCTCACTCAATCTCAGATAGGGGTTCTCTTCTCGATTTGTCCTTAGGGTTTCCTTCTCATTTTGAAAAAAGCTATGGAAGAACTTCAATCTCCGATCGACAAACAGACCATGGTCTCCTCCTTCCTCGAGATCGCCGTCGGCCAGACTGCCGATACCGCCAGACAGTTCTTACAGGTAAATATTTACGTGCTTACAGATATACACTTACACACACGAGTACAGAAATAGTTGGGAGCGGTGCGTGCCTCTTCTATCTAAGTACGTTTGCGCGAAACCGTGTTTCAATTGCTTAACTGAGTTTGGTAGGTGAAAGTGTTTCCTTTTTCTGTCGGTTAGTGTTGATGGGAGAATCAGATGATGGGTAGTGTGCCAAAAGATCTTGGATTTGGTTCAGTAAACGAGCCGAGCTTGAGCTCGACAAAGCTAGGCTGTTTGTGGCCCCCTAAGCAGGGGCCCGAATAATGTGTATTTTCGTATTCATAATAAAAAAGTGTATATTGTTACTTCCGAGGTCCGAAGAAGAGACGATATTGTGTGTACATGCTAACCACCGTTTAATTGTTGTATAATACGCTAGAAAATTTGGAGTTGCGCAGGGCCTTCCCCCTGCCCCCCTTTTCTTCATCCCCTTGGGACCGCCCCTGACTCATGCGTAACTCTTCTGTCGAAGTATGTTTGTGCAAAACTGTTTTACATTTGCTTAGCTGAGTTTGGTAGGTGAATGTGTTTACTTTTTCTGTCGATTAGTGGTGATGTGAGAATCAGATGATGGGTAGTGTGCGAAAAGATCTTGGATTTAGTAGTGGAATGTAACGGGTCTGATCTCACGATGGACAGGTAGATATAAGAAAGAATGACATAATACCAATATGCTAGATGATCTATGTTAGCAGTAGGAAATAGTTGTGGTAGTGGCATTGATGTGTTCTTCACAAAATATTTTGAGTTCTAAGGGAGAACTGAGCCCTAGCTCCTTGTTGTAATTGGGAGGGGAAAGACTAGATTAGCCCGTTCTTTGTAAGCACCCCACTATATTCTGCTGAATAGGATTTGACAACGGAATTGAGTTAGTTGAAAAACTTCATTTTCTTAGTCTTAATTCGCATAGCAAGTTGGAAACGTCGGATCTTTAGTTCCTGTTTCTATAAAGAAGGTTATAGAATAACATAAGGCTGAAAAAGTTGAGTAATGTGTGCATTACTGTCCCTCTGGTCTGTGCCCAATGTTTTTTTTTTTTCATATATGCTGTTTATAAATAAACCTCAAATGATGTTGCAAAATGTATTAAACCTTGGTATTGGTATGGTTGATCTGCTACTGTGTCTTGCTGCGTTTTGTTTTCCTTTTACGATCATTTACATGGCTTTCTTTGCTGCCTATGTTTCTCTAGTTAGCGTAGATGAAGCACTTAGAATTTCACTCGCCAAAATTTAAAAGAGAAATAAAAAGAAAAGAAAAGAAACAGCAACGGAAAAATATCATTGCTTCCACCTTCTCAGACATGGGAAGACCTTTACGTAGTTTATGTTGTCTGATAAGGTACTGCATTCTGTAGAGGTTTTATTTAAAGTTTTCTTTGTAAAGATGGTGTTTAAATTAAAAAATAAGTTAAAGTCTTATCTAGTTATCTGTAAAAGTGGTGTTATTCTATATCTGCCATTGTACTCTAAACTCCATGTGTAGAACTTTCACGAGATGCTTATCTACAGGAACCAAGCTTAGGGGTACAGAAATATTGCTGCTGAGGATGCGGGATATATCTTTAATGAGGAATTTTCGACATTGGGTAGCTAGGCGTTGGTTAATATTGTTGAGTGAACTTTACTCAAGATATTAGCTTCCTTATACCATGCATGTGTGAGACTGCTTGTGCTGGCACATATCAGAAAAAAAAAGACGGAAGAAATTGCATGTACTGGTGGTTAGGTCCTGCCAACTAGTTGTTATTTTGCCCTCTCTCAGATTTTCCATACAAGTGGACTTGTACTCGGAATTGAGCTTTTAGTTCGTTTGCCTCACAAAAGACAGTACTATAGTACTCATGCTCTTCTTCTTATGTGTCATTGTTGATTCTGGAACTTTTATGGTTGTCTAACTTGTCTTCATTGTTTTGATTTTTTTGAATACGTTATTGCAGTACAGAAAGTGTTTTTACTTTCCTTTTTGGTAATTCCCGTACTAAACACGATGTGGGATAACATGGGTGCAGGCCACAAGCTGGAAGCTCGAGGAAGCTATTCAGCTCTTTTATGTTGGAAATGAAGGTGTCATAGCCACTCCATCTGCATACTCTCCACCATTAGAAAATGACAGACCTCGGGCTGATCAGAGTTCAGGGTAGGTTGGAGACGGGGTAGAAATTTTCTCATTTCTTTGTTTCAGGCTGGTGGTCTGATTTTCATCTCTTTAAAATTGACTTTTTTCTTCACCCAGTGGCTTGAAAGAGGACATTGTTGACAGAAACACTGGACAAGATGACATAGACGGCGTACGGGCACCTATACCTGTAAAAAGGGAGGTTCTTTATGACAATGCAATCCTTTATGGGTATGGAGAATTACCTTTTTTCTAAAACCTTTTTTGCCTGTACCATGCTGTTATCTGATTAGTTTTATTCCTACTTTTGGTTTGCAAAAAAAATTATATCATTCTCCTCGAACAGAGTATCTTCCAATACGTTTTTTTGGTGTTCTATTCAACATGGCGTTAAGCCGTTAACAATTTGAGACATTTATTTTGTAGAAACTGTCTGTGTCAAATCATTTGTCTGCTTGTATTATGTATGAAAATTATGCTGACCACTGCACGGATTGTTCAATTTAGAGAAAGACCCAGTGATACCGAAAATATTATATGATAATGCCACTAATGGTGGCTACTGGCTACCAAATAACATTCTTTGCTGAAGCATTTTTTAATGTGAAAACTAGATGGTTTGAGGGCATTTGGACATCTTATTACCTGACAATTTGTTATCAACAAATACCATTTGCAACTCCCAACGGCATGATAATTGCAATTCGCAAGGGAAGCTGTTACATACTTTTCGAGATGGTGTAAATTATGATACATAATGATACAATCTTTGTTTCAATTGCTTATTTTCTGTTCTCGTGTTATATACATGCCATAAAATGAAAGGTACTTTTTTTATTTTTTTTATTTAAAGAACTAGCGTTTGTGCCATGTACAGGACATTGGTGTGATTTTTGGCCTAGTGTATGTGTATTCAACGGGTACAACACTAGTTAATTTCCAGTCTAGTGTCGTGTTTGATGCACCTTAGCATTGTTCCCATTCTTTCCTCTGAAACATGTCTGGTGGATAATGAGTTTGGAGCCATGTATCACGGACACAGATACGGACTCAGACACGGATATGGACACGGGATTTCATTTCTTGAAAAATAGAGACACAGACACGGTAGGGGACACGGCAAAATAAATAAATAAATACTATTTATTTTATACCAGTGAAAATATAGTTAGGTGTAGAAGCTTGAAGCTTCAATATTTATAAACAAACATCATATATACATCATAAAACAACATATTTATTCCAAAATGTTTGAAGCAATTACACATTTATCCCCCAAAATTTTAAAAAAATTGCATATTTAAATCTTGCCGTGTCCCTTATGTGTCTCTGGTGTACCCCCCTAAAAATATTAATTAAATTCATTGGACACGCCACATGGCGTGTCCCATATGTATTTTCCCGCATCCCCTGTGTCGGATACGGACACACCGACCTCTTGGAGTGTCGGTGCTACATAGGTTTGGAGCACCACGAGGCAGTGCCCAGGGGCATAGAATAATTTTTCCTCCATATTCACACCCCCTCCCCATCTCTCTCTCTCTCTCTCTCCTGGTTTCTCTCTCTCAATTTACTCTCTCCTCCCCACATTTCTCTCTAAAAATTAAAAACAATGAAAAATCCAAAAAATTAGTAATGGGTGTTTGAAGGCTTAATATATTGATTGATATGAGTAACGTGTTTGGAGGAACGCCAAGTTTTTGGCTTTGAGTTACCTGAACACCTGGTTGGGGCATTTTTGTATTATTTTTATTCATGTTTGAGCATTGTGCTAATAACTCAAATGAACTTGTTCCAGCTGCTTTTCTCTTCATTTGATGTGTGTACTGATTGGTTACATACTTTATACTTGCATGGAATGGTTCTGGTGGAAACAGAAGTTACTAGAGCTTACTTATCTTCAATGTACTCTTGCTATTTGATTTTTTGTTGTTGGATCTATGTTTGATGACATTTGGGTTAAGGCATCATTACGTTTTTCTGTTTAGGGTAAGGCATCATCACGTTTGATTTTTTTCGCTTGCTCGTACAACATGCTATTGGGGACAAATATTATTCAAAATAGTATTATTTTTGAAGGTTCCGTATTAGATATTCTTGTATTTGGTATCTCAATGTTCTAACTTCCTATTCACTAACTTGGGCAGGTCCTGTATACTATACTAGACTACTTTGTCCATTATTGCTTTGGATGATGGTTTTTTTTCTCTTCTTTTTCTTCCCCACTGCAGACCGAGGATGGGATATTCCACACATGAAGCTCATTCAGTTGTTCCTTTCCGCAATTTCAATGAGGAAATGAAACGTGCGGGGGTTTGGGATCAAGGAGGCACATCTGTGGGTGATAGTTCGCAAGATAATCTTGCTTCTTTATATCGCCCTCCTTTTGCTCTGATGCACCATGGACCCTTTGAAAAGGTAATGGGCTGTCTTTACTTTAATTTTTTTGTATAATGTAGTTCGTTGAGTTAAAACTCTATTTTCATAGTTGGGCAGACGGGGAACATTGCCCCTCCTTATCTTTGGAAACTAGTGATGGTCAATCAACATGAAATAGATGGATCAGTTGCCCTATAGTAATGAAAATATGGTGGGGTTAGTACAAGAGAGGCATATTAGTCATTTGTCCTTGCAGGTGACACAGTGGAATAGGATGTGTGTTATACTTAGGAAGCAGAATAGGACAATAGGATACTTCTTGTCAACAAAGATATCCAGCGGCGGATTTATGAAGGGCCGAGGGGGGGGCACGTGCCCCCCACTGCTGTAAAATTCTGGAGTTTTTTTTTTCTTTTTAAAATTCTGACTTTTAACTTTTTTTAAAAATATTGTTCCTACCTTTTTGTCCTCTTCCCAGTTTCCAAGACTCACCCCACCGACAGACTCGGGCTAAGATTTTATTTTTCTGATCATTTTATCCTAAAGGGTCATAATTAATTTCTAGCTCAAGCTCTCGTTGAAGAGCCCTAAGAGAACCATGGTTCCAAATGAAGAGAGTTTCTATCTTGCCGTTTCAACGCCCAAAATGACGTATAGGAGTCGGACAGTGGACTCGAACAGGCCTAGTCGGACAGAGGATCCGAGTCCCCACCATTTCTAACTTTTGTTTGTGACTACGATAGTTTTTGTAGACAGGTTATTAACTCTTATGTGGGTTGATGAATATGTTGGTTTTTGCTAGTATTTTTAGCAAAGCAAGTTCGTATAAATTGTCGTATCATTTTGGTACAGATTTTTTTTTAAAGATGGTGTTTTTGTAGTGCCCCCAGAGCTCTTCATTCCTGGCTACGCCACTGAAGATATCAACTATCAAGTGATAACTTGTGAAAATGATTTAACAATATCCCAGAACACTTTGCCTTGTAGGAGTGAACAAGCGACCATTTAACGTTTTCGAATGTGCAAATGTGATCATACACTGATGTTTTGATCATTAGCAGCAGAATTAAATACATTAGAAAAAAGTGCCAAGAACTGATTATGGAAGCCATTACTATTTACATAGAATTGTTACTGCCGATACCAATGGAACCAGGAAAGAAACAGGTGGTTTACTAGAATATTAAAGGTGGTTGGACAATTGGAGGAAACTTTTTTGGGTGGATCTAATAGCGGGACGAGGTTCAGGTGCAAATACTTCAGAAATGGCTAATTAGAACTTCACAGAGGGCTAGAGTCATCAGACTGATGAAAAATGTGTCGCTGATTAAAATCTAGAGAAGGTATTTTGAGAAGTGCTTTTCTTGCTCTTCCTCTTAGTCTTCACTCATTGCTCTCCACCATATTCTATTCTACAATGTCTTTCTTAATGTCATGCCATTTAATTGGAGAACTAAGGCAGTTGACTAGCCTTGTTGGAAGGAAATTTTGGAGTGAGAAACTTGCTTCCTAGGTACGCCAGTGGGAAGTCTTGTATATTGCATTTTTTTGTTGTGCAGTGGGCCTTAGGTTGTTGGTCGTGAGATGATATCTATATTTTACTTTCAGCCTTCTTTAGTTTTCTTACGTAAAAGATATTTGTTCATGTTTCCATGTGGAATCCTGATCTCAGTGAAAATTCTGTGGGTAACAAATACATTTACATATTGAATGACAATGCATTTATGAATTTATCTTGTATGCTTTCCTTTGGCGCTCATGATCCACATTTGCAGGCAAAAGATGCTGCTAAATTCCAGGACAAATGGTTCCTTGTAAATGTGCAGTCCACCAAGGAATTCAGCTCACATATGGTACTGCAAAATAAGTATCTCTGTTTTTCTCTCTCTTGTTCCAACCCTTCTGTTTGGATGTTTTGGAGTTTTAACTCTCTTTTTGGCTGCTTATGAAGCTTAACCGTGACACCTGGGCAAATGAAGCTGTTGCACAAACTATCAGTAGTAATTTCATCTTCTGGCAGGTTTGTATGATGCTAGCACTAAACATTGGCATTTGCATCACCAGTTTCTTTGGTTCCTTGGGTATTTTTTGGCTATACAATGTCATGGCGGTAGGCATGGTTTCTCGACCTCTTATTTTATTTTCTTTACTTTATATGGGCCTATAGGCTTGTCCCCAGAGGTTTAGTTTCTGTTAGTGACTTTTACATTGCAGCATGTTCACGCTGTTTTAATCAGGGTTTGAACCTGTCTTTGTCATGGTATTGCTGGTAAATATGATTTGTTCTGGTGACATCTATGATCATAAATTGGTGAATTGAAAAAGGTGAAATATTTTCTAATAGTCTCTCATACCTTGGTTGATATTGAGGAACATGTGTGTGAGATGAGTGTAGCTGAAATGAGAATGTTGAGATGGATTTGTGCTTAGAGTTTGCAAGATAGAATTAGAATCGAAAACCTTCATGGTGTGGTAGGGGTAGGCGGGTAGCACCAATAGGAGATAAGATGAGACAGAGAATAGATTAAAGTGGTTTAGACATGTCTATTGTAGATCGATTGATCAATTGATGCGGTAATTAGGAGTGATATGGTTATGATCGAGGGTTGCATTAAGGGGAGAAGTAGACCAAAATTGACTTTAGAGGCGGTAGTTTGAAAAGTTCTAGATTTGTTGGATATCATGAAACACTATGTGCTTGACTGAGAAAACATATTCGCTTGACCGAGAAAACATATTCATGCGACCCCAATTGATTGGGACTTGAGGCACACTTTGGTTTGTGGTTAGTCTCTCTCATACCTTGGTTGATAGTGTCATAAAGTCACCTACTACTTGGGAACACAATCTGCTTTGGGGCACTCTATATGTGACTTAAGTCCAGATGAGAAAGTCTTCTTATGTGGTGATATTTACGTGGTAGCAGAATTCACTATACGCTTTTGTTTGCACTTTTTCCTATATGGATCAACCTTGTTATTGGTGATAGAAATGGAAAACAAACTGTTGATAACTTTAAACAGATAAATGAAAGACAGCATGAAGTGCCCATCATGTGTCTTGCAAGTTGGCATAGTTATAGTGTTTTGCCTTGTAAGTTCTGTATTTCTCAACATGTTGTCACTTTATTAAATTTTAAGATTTTACTGGTGTTGTAAATACCAAGATTTCTGGTATCAATAGAGTGCCATATATAACAAAAATTACAACTAATTCCACAAAGTCAGGAACAATTTTTGCCGTAAATAATATCCTTAAAAGGAGAGTTGACTCATCTGAGTGAACTGTGAACTTTCCGCAACTATTATCTGGATGCTATTCATTGAATGCTGTTAACTATTGGGTGAGTTGTACCCTTGTTGCAATTTTGGTGATCATTACCTGGATTGCCTCTCTAAGCGGCATTTTCAGTAGGTTTCAGCATTTTATGCAGATACTACGAATCTCCAGTTGAAAGTTGGTCTTTGAGTATATCAAGGTTTAATGATGGGTGCCTCATTGACCTAATAACTACTTGATTTGTAAAATGATGAACTGGATATTATGTTTGTAGGTATATGACGACACAGAAGAGGGCAGGAAGGTCTCTACCTACTATAAATTAGACTCTTTTCCGGTGATTCTTGTCATTGACCCTATCACAGGGCAGAAAATGCGTTCATGGCGTGGGATGGTTCAAGCTGAGAGTTTGCTGGAGGTACGTGTTAGAAAAATCTTTGCAGTCAGTTGTTTGTTAACACGTGTGTTGTTTTTTAGTTTGGTGATGTGATACCTGTTAAGTCCTCAGAACCAGTAACTATGACACGACTTAATATATTCTAGTAGGCTTCATAATCTTGATACTTGTTCTCAAAATTCATCATCTTTAGCATACTTTTTTTTATCGGAGACTCATCTTTAGCATGCTGCACACATTATGAAAAGTATTTTTTCTGCTACAGAATCTATTACCATTTCTGGATGGTCCCAAGGATTATCACGTCAGTCTATCTCATAAACGTGTTTTGTTTTTTAGTTTGGTGATGATGCCTTAACTGTTAAGTCCTCTGAACCAGTAACTATGACACGACTTAATATATTCTAGTAGGCTTCATAATCTGGATACTTGTACTCAGAATTCATCTTTAGCGTACTTTTTTCTGATCGGCAACTCATCTTTAGCATACTGCAGTCACATTGTGAAAAATATTTTTTCTGCAACAGAATCTATTACCATTTCTGGATGGAAGTCCCAAGGATCATCACGTCAGTCTATCTCATAAACGTCCAAGAGAGTGTTCTCAGACTCCAGCCCACAAAGTACAAGGTATTGTGGTATTGATGTATATTCATGCCATTTTACAAACATCACAGTATTGTCATGGATTGATCCATTTATGCAGTATGCAAATTTTTACTGGTTAAATCGGTGTTAAATAGGTCTTTATGGATTATGTGTTGGGTGGAAATCTTTTGGTGGCTCACACACATGCAGAGAAACAAACACACTTAGATGTATAGCCTAAATTTCAAATTACAAGAGAAACTTCTCTCTCTCTGTCTCTCTCTCTCTCTCTCTCTCTCTCTTGATCAGCAAAAAAAGTTTTATTTAGAAAACTTGATAAGGGTACATCAAGTTGGGGGTAGGGGAGGGGAATCCAACCAAGAGTTGGATGGAAAAAAAACAAATCCAAACGGCCAAGCCCACAACTCCTAATGGGCAAAACCCGAACATCCTAAAGGTAAAGGCCCAAAAGGGCCAAAACCATCTCAAGAAAACCCTAACCCTAACCCTAACCAAAAATACAAGCTCTCCCGCCGCAGCCGCCAACATTCCGATCTCCTCCACTCCACCGGCACCACCACAGACCATGGAAACACCAACGACGTGAGCCGCTGTGCACCCAAACAAGTTAACAGGACCCGAAAAAAGCTGCCAAGAAACTGCAAAGCCGGCCGTCATAAACAACCAAAGCCGCTGTCCACCAGAGTACCAAAACGCCGCCCCAAGCCCGCCAGTGTCATCCACACACCACCACTCCGATCGAAAACAGATCCCGCTATTCTGCTGTCTCTCTCTATTTCTCTCAATTTTCCACTCTCTGAAAACACACAAACTTTAAAGAGTGCTCCTGTACTATTTTGTGGGTTTACATTTGGTGCTATATTTGGATTGTTTGAGGGAAGAGAAGGTGCTGGCTTTTGAAGTAGGAGTTTAGAGTCAAAATATGGGCCAAAATTTACTGTCTGAGAGGTTTTACAGTTTATGCAGGAAGATGAATATAACAAGAAGAAAAGCACTAATATTGCATGTTCTGGTCCTTAGGAATCCTCACTCTAGTACTAAGACAAACTTGTGGAGTTTCTGAGGGCAAGTGAATGGCATACACTCTTGATGAGCCTTTCGTCAATCTTTTCTTTCACTTGGTCAGTAACATCGGGCAATAAAGCATTTGCAGATGTTGATTAATACACCAATATTGAGCTCAAATGCAAGTGTTAAGACACTGTAATGTGATGTCTATTGACCAAACTATGCCCCATGCAACCATGTCTTATCAAATTTTAAATCTTTGCAGGACGTTTTGTTTTTCGTCTTCACATGGATTCTGTCCTGTCTTTTTAAATCTATATATCTCTATCTCCCATTAGTACATCATTTTGACAAAGAATTTGAAATGAAAATTGTCCAGAGGCTCCAGTAGCTGCAGATGCAACTAATGAAGAGGATGAGGAACTGTTACAGGCTTTGGCAGCTTCTATGGAAGGCACGGAAGATGCTATTGGAGGAGTCACCACAATAGACAAGGATGTAACTAATGGAGAAAAGGAAGAAGAACAGATGCCCCCACCAAAGAAAGCGACATACCCACCGCTTCCTGAAGAACCCACGGGTGATCGGAATCTACTTTGCAGGGTTGGAGTTCGTCTTCCTGATGGTCGCAGGCTTCAGAGGAGCTTCTGGCGCACTGATCCTATACAAGTAAAGTTTTCTCACTATCTTTTGTCATTTACTTTACATGTCCCTTAAAGTTTCACAAACACTAAGATTATGAGAGAAAATTCCAGTAAACCAATGAAAGTATACTGTAATCTGAGTCGATGTGTGAATGAAAGTACTCCCTCCGTCCCCATTTGTTTGGCTTTTTTCTTTATAATATTAGACGTAGTTAATGTCTATATTCTTTCAGTTTATTTTACTTTAGTTGATTTTGAAAACTTTGATTACAAAATCTTACAAGTGGAAAAGCATCTGATTTTTTTTCACAAAGATACACTATTAGATGAAATAGATAACTTAGCCCTTAAAACTCTTGATTGCCTCGCCTCTAGCGTTAAAGTTGTATATATTTACTTGCAAATGATTTACTCGATTAACTAGCGCGACTGCCAGGAAATCAACAAACAAATGGGGATGGAGGGAGTATCATTTTTGTAAAGCTCTCAAAGTATTTAACCACACTGACTATTGACTATGAAGATTGATGTTGGAAATATCCACAAAAATAAAAAAAAGAGAAGTCAAGAAAAGAGAACTGTCTATGAGAAGGATATTGGGGTGATCATGACACTGATTGTATTGGGTTGGTATTGACTTCAATTCTTTCCTCAAACGAGTGACCGAGTCATTGAGGAACAATGATTGTAGCAGAAAGACCCTCATTTATAATTGTAGATCAAGGTTCCTTAACTTGATTTATTTCAGCATAGTCATTGCATGAGGTAAGGATTTGTATAGTTCTAGTTCAAATAATTGGTGCTCGGTTCTAATTTCTCATGAGGATAAAATAAAAATAAAAAGGTTCTAATTTCTGATTAAAACAAAAAATATTCTGATTTCTCATTTTGGATAACTTGGGCTACCTCTCTGATTCAATCTCTCAAAAATCCACCTGCAATTGGGTTTTTTGATCTGGAAACGAATCCCACCTAAATTCACAAATAGGCCGCTGTTCAAGGTTGAGTAGGCATCGCACTTCTTGTCGTGAATGAAATTCTACAGAAGATTTTTGTAGTTTCTTGTTTTATTTTGATTAGCATTCATAGTTTTTGTTTCCTTTCCTTTTCCGTGAACTCGGTTGTGTTGTTGGTCTTCGCTTCAGCTAGACTCTGTACTCTGTTCTAAAAAGTTTAGCGTTGTGTTATCCGATGTCTATTCACAGAATCACAGGCTTCCAAGTTTTGCTTATTTCGCTATCGTTGGCCTCCTTGTTTATTTAGCCATTCTTCTTCTTTTTTTTTTTTTTCCAGTTGCTATGGTCATTCTGCAGCACTCACTTGGAAGAAGCTGAGCAACGGCCGTTTCGCTTGACACAGGCAATCCCAGGAGCGTCAAACGTTCTTGACTATGATAGCAAATTGACGTTTGCCGAGTCGGGGCTTGCCAACTCGATGATTTCTGTTACACGGGAATGAAGAAAATCGTGCAGTTGTGTTGTTTCAAGAATGTCTGGGGATACTGCTACAATCTTGCGTTGAAGTATATTTTGGTTTCAACTGCTAGAGTCATATTTCCTTGTTTTCGCTACGGTTCTTTTGTTTGTTGCTTTAAAATGGAATCGCTCGAAGCAGAAGGGCGTAAGGAACCAGTGAGTCAACAAGATGATATTTATTTATCTGTATATATGGCGTGTCCGGACATTGGAACCTAAATTATCAGGTTGTCTTATGTTTTGAAAGATTTATTACCTTCTTTGTCAATTACTGCATTGTTTACTTGATTTTACTTGAGGGATTATGGATGATCAAAAACAAAACCAAAAAGAAAAACTTCAGGGATTTGGGATTCCTGCCATTATAGTGAACTATCGTGGAAAAAGAAATCGTTAGCTATCCCTGTAATTCTTCTGGTGTCATAACAGATGACTAACATTGACAATTTTATTTTTTGGATAAAAGAACTTCAGATAATGTCACAGCAAAACTTTTATGGCGCTTTCAAGTGGTAGGTGAGCATTATACTCCTAATGAATATAGATTATTGGATTGAAAAAAATAAATCACAGCCTTTGGATCAGAACCAAAAATCAAAAGTCGGTGGTTTTGTTAAAAACGAGATGGTTTTGTGAACATTTGACAAAAAAAAACAAAGGATTATTTACCACAGAAACAAATAACATTTACCATCGTATAAGGCTAAATTTACCACAGAAATAGGCAACATTTACTACAACTGCTTAGTCAGCTAACAAGTTATCATTAATTAAAAAAAAAGTCTACCTTATTATTTGGAGGGAAAATTTAGAGATTTATATATTCACACCACTTTAAGCTATATACACCTTATTTTTTGCCTTTTTGCTAACAATTGGGTAGTGGAAAACCTAAAAAATTGTGTTCGATTATAAATTTAGTTTAAGATTTTAATTTGTTATGATGACATAATTAAAAGAATTATCTAAAAACAAAAAATTTGACAAATATTTTCCTTAATTTCCAAATAACATTATAAATGTATTTAATTAATTAATTTTTAAATAACCATTTATTATAGATATATTTAAGTAACTTACTTTTAGATATTGTGAAAAAACAAGATATTCGTTTAATATTTTGATAGCTTACAAATTTTAATTAATATATATTATAAAATAATGCTATAAGTTGATTGTTACAACAAAATTGAACAATAAATATATTTTTGCTTAATAGATATTGAATTTATAATTTATAGTGATCAATATAATATAATTTACAAATCTAACAACTATTAGTGTTGATACTAATATACTTGGTAGCGATTAATCAACGAGGGTTGATTTATTTGTAACTGATTGATCTGGTTATATGTTCAGTCAATTGATTAGATGATATGAATCGAATAAGATCATATTTGACAGATGTGGTAGTTAATAATGATGTTGATTGATAGTGATTAAGGAAGATTAATACAATTGGCTAAAGTGGGCTAACTAATTTGTTTAATTGCATAATCTATTTCAATCCTTAAAATTACACAATTAGCAAATTTCAAAAATGATTATTTGATGGTTAACATTGATACTTGACAAATGAAGGAGTAACTGTCTTTGTGGCTAACATTGATCACTTGGCCAATATAGGAATAACCACTAATAAACCAGTAAATTGAAATATCTCATTTATTTGATCATTTTTTAAAAGTAATTTTTATTAATATAAATGCTTTTATTTAATTTATCATAAAAGTAATACAAGTAGATCCAAATAAAATTAAATGTGGTAGATACCATGACATTAATGATGATACATAAATGTATTCCTACCCGGCATTAATGTCTTACTTACTATAGAATAAGACTTACTTCCCAAAGCATAAGGTTAGAGATACCACAAAAGCTGAATTTTTACGATGGATTAATATTCGTTGATAACACTTACCACATGGTTGACAATACTTACCATGAAATAAGGGCAAAATGACTATATGCTTAAACCAATCTTATCACACAAACTGATCATGTGTTTGACAATTGCCTTGTTTACCTACCATCAATTATGACATTAATGGTACTAGGTTTCTCCATACTTACCTTAAACCTTACAAACTTATCCACTCTAACTCCCATTCATCTCTTCTCTTGTCCAAAAAAAAAAATAAAGATTTAAGAAAAAACTCCATAACAAGTTGAAAAAGCTCACGAAGTAAGTTTTTTTTCAGGAACAAACTGAATTTAGTTATGATTATTACTTCGTACAAACTTACCGAAAGATCATAAGTTGAAGAATCTCGAATAAGTGTTTCACAATAATCTAATGAAGCTTCCCAGGTTTTTATGTTTTATGGTTATAATTACCATCACTTATGACTATACATACCACTTTTTATGGTATTTTTTATTACGAATGAAAATCGTATTTAGAAAGTATTTGAAGAATAAGTTCTCTATATTTGTGGTAAGCATATTTAGAATTTAGTAAGAAAACTCTGTATTGCCATACCGTAGGTAATATAGTATTTGTAATAAGCATATCTATGTCAGTTTTTACCACTAATTGTGAATCTATTTGTCTGAATAAGATTTTGAGATGTGGATGACAATGTTTAGGGGAATGGAAAGAATGTAGTGATTGACATTTGTGACGATTCTAGTAATGATGACAGAAATGATGAAAAAGTATTTTATGGTTGTGCATACCATACGGTATGTCAATTCATACCACCATTTAGGATAATAATTATAAAAAATTGGCCTAGGGTCCACTATAGCATGTTTCTAAACCACTAGGTCCACTGATCAAGTTTCTAACCCACTAAGTCCACTAATATGTATTTGATAAGGCATAAAGTCCACTACATTTAAAAAGGGAAATAATGCTTGACAGAATTACCCTTCCATTCAAATCCCATCCATTTAGCCCATTATCCCTTCTAATTTTGAAATCACGCCAATCATGGCAATTATGTTGGGATTTTGCGACAGAGAGAAGGAGGGAGTTTTGCGATAGAGAGAAAGAGGGAGAAAGAGATATAACGTTATATACACATTCATCAGTTCACATTTAACGTTAGATATTTACATTTAACATTATATACTCATTCATCAGCTCATCAGCTCACATTTAAAGTTATATACTCTTTCATTAGAACAATTGAATATTGACTTGGCCTCATATAACAATTTGAGAATACATTGTGATGAATTAAACATTGTAATTCCCAAATCTAACAGCCTGCCATCATTCACAGATTGGTTAACATATTAACCACTGACGCATCCAAAAAATTACATCATTGACAAATTTCATCATTTACAAAATGTACCATCTAAAACAATATATTTTCACTTTATTGAATTGGTCGGCGTAGCGGCCTCAATGACTTGCTTCTAGTAATAATAATACACACAACAAAGCGTAATACATGTGACAAAAAATAAACATATAACCTTATAATGTTATACATGAGATTTTGTCCTTTCTAACTCAAAAAATAAAAAAAGGAGATCTCGTAACTTCTTTCCCTTCGTCGCTGTCGCCTTCTTCACAGTTGACTTCACATGTAACTTAATACTCTTCACCCCTTGTACAATTGCACAAATAATAACAAGTCTATTCACACACAGTTTACATTCGCAGCCTTTAACAAAATTAGTATATAACCAACATTGATATAACCATATATACCATCAATCGAATCCCTAACTTAATTCAACCATATCATAAGTTTTTTAGGAGTTTTTTGCAAGCTGCTGTATGTAGAAGTTTTATGGAGTTAAAAAAGCTTACGATGTATTTTTTTGTTGTGAGGCACTTTGAGGTGAGCATAGCGTAGCATCAAAATTCTGGTCTTGAAAGAGTATCTCCGTACCGGTCCTTTGACAGAGAATGGATAATAATTGCAGAGCCTTAGAATTAACATGATGACAAAATTATCAGCAATAGCTGTAGTTGTAGACACCCCAATCTGGACCCCTGAATAATCTTTAAGTTTCCCCGATGATGAAATAAGGAAAAATATACCTTCGAGACTTGGATTGTTGCTCCTTTGCTACTCCTTCTCTAACCTCAAGAAAATTCCTTTTCAACAATGTAGGGTGGCCCTCGGTTCAATTGCAAAAGAGAAAGATGCGTTTTGCTTTGTCCAAAATAACTTTTTCCATGACACACTGAGGGTAAAATGGGCACATATTTTAATGTATAAAATGACTTTGAGTGAAACTAATTGGGTTAGAAAGAGGACTTGACGAGCTTTCCAACGCTTCGAACCGCGTCCAAATCTAAGTTCGGGAGTGTCCGGGGCGCTCTCGCGAAGTTCGGTGTACTGTGCTGATTCAAATAGCGCGCAGCACTTCAAAAGGGCGCACGACACCTTAGAAAATTCAAAAAATCACTCTCTCGCACGGGACTCCACTACGTCGCACGGCACCTTGAGAAAAAGTTCTGAGAGTCGCAGAAAGCTGTCGGCCACGCCTGCAGGAGGAGTGTCTGTGCCCGAAAATGAGTTTTATTCGGTCCAGAAGTCACCTCCCCTCTTTTAGTGATCATCCTTGACTCTTTTGCCTATAAATACACCCCCTCTCTAGTTGAGAAGTACCCCT
This sequence comes from Rhododendron molle, assembly GCA_025413875.1. Lineage (NCBI taxonomy): Eukaryota > Viridiplantae > Streptophyta > Magnoliopsida > Ericales > Ericaceae > Rhododendron > Rhododendron molle. The sequence continues at coordinate 26,249,492 of CM046396.1, forward strand.
TCAACTCCAAGTAAAGTTACCATGCCATTTTTTTGGCTCTCACTCTCTCTCTAAAAATACTCTCTTTTGATTATCTCTCTACAACTTCTTACACCCATCACCACTATACACATCTCTCTCTCTCTACACCCATTTGCTCTCAAGTCTCTCAACCTCAATCCAAATCAACTTTCATTCCTCCACCTTCAAGCACATCCAAACTTCGATCAAAAGGTATAAATCTATTTTCCTTGGGCTAAACCCCGTTTTGGCCTTGAGGGGAGCCGATCGAGTCCCTTCTCGGTCTTTCTATACCGAGTTTGGGTCTCAAACGAGTTTTACATTCAAAATCTTTCTTTTCTTTTCATTTTCTTTTCTTTTCTTTGCTTTTTCTTTTCATATTTCGGCTAATATTGCTTAAAGATCGTGCGGGTACATTCTAGATTCAAGTTTCATGTTGAAAGTCTTTCTTTTTTTTACTTTATCAGATCTCTCAACATTTCAAAAAGCTTTTAACATTATTTTACATGATAAGATGAACAAAAGGGTCCCATAAATCATTTTTCGAAGATCCAGAAATATAACAAACTATTTTGCGGACCTATGATTTGTTTTGTCATGTAAAAGCAAACTGATTCTGGAATGTGTAGACAGGTCAACCGCGCGGTACGTTGGTTGCACCGCGCGGTATATCTGGTTTGTCGCGCGGCACTTCATGTGATATTGGCAGTCTGCTGTATTGTTGTTGTTTCACTTTCTGTATATTGTTCATCCATTTCATACTGTACAGTTCACACCACAAGCACGCCAAGGTGTTATATTTAATCCCGTGTCTCTTTCCCGTATATGTTTTAAAGTTAAGTTTTTCAAATGATATTAAATCCCCTATTTAAAATGCTTAGTAGAGACCGGTTTTACCGGGCGAGCGGGGTGCTTTTTTAACAAAACCTTCCCCGTTCGTAACGTGGCTCCCGGATCCAAAATCTCAACGTTTTCGCTAGACCAAAAGCCTTTCTTTTTCAAATCAAGCTCTCAGTTTCTCGGATCATCCATCTCAAAAATCCGGGTGGCGACTCTTCGAGCTAGCGCTGGGCGCGGAAGCCCACAGTAGTCAAAACAGGGACTACAATGACAGCACCATATCCTTGTTCACAATGTACATAGTAGCAGAGATCATGTTGTAAACAACATCAAAAATTACATGATAGTCAGCATCAAAGGAATCAAATGACAGAAAGATGACACAATGTCTAGCCTCTACCCCTCCCAAGTTTGGGAGTTGGAAAGAGGTATTGAAGAGGATACATCAGAATTGCAGGACGTATTCCAACAAACACACCAGTTAATGTAATGCAATTTTTTCATATGAAGTTATATGATTGCAGAATATTTACTTACTGGAGATCAGTGACAGAACAGTCAACAATTTGGTGCAATAGGTATGCATCGGTATTCGGGAGCAAGTGAATCAATGATGCTTTACTAGGATTCCACTTTTGTTTCGATTTATTCTTTGCCCCCTTCTTCAAATCAACGTAGACATAATCGTCTAAATTTGGTTAAATCTATAAAACCAATTAAATTAGATTATTGAAATGGTCCACGCAGCGGCCAAATTGATCCGAATATATAGCCAACATTGATATAACCATATATACTCGCAATCAAAACCCTAACTTTACTTGTCCAAACTATTTATATAACCATATATACGAATAGAAACATAAACTGGACTGCTCAAAGATTGATATAACCATATATACTCGCAATCAAAACCATACTTAACTTAGCCAAACCAGTTATATAACCATATATACGAAGAGAAAAACATAAGGTGGAAACTGGGCTGCTCAAACATAAACCATTCATATAACCATATATACAATCAATTGAATCCCTAACTTAATTTACCCAAAAAAAATCCCTAACTTAATTCAACCATACCATATCAGATCAAAAGATTGATATAAGCACATGCCCATGTCTGTTACACAATTAAAACCCTAACTATACCAAAAACCAACCTAGCACATATGTATAACCATATACCCAAAGTTCACTTTTAGTTTTCTAAGAAACATACCGAATGGATCGAAGCAAACAGAGGAGATTGACGGCAATGGGGATGAACCGATGGGTTTCGACGGCGACGAGGATGCAGAACGACAGAGATGAATCGAATGAAATCGGAGAATGATTGACGGCGACGAGGATGTGAAACAAAGGGGAACAACAGCGATGTAGAAACGAAGCTAAACAACGGCGACGAGCACGACGGCGTCCGGCCGAAACGATGAGGAACAACGGCGACTAGGGCAATTGTAGTGAATGAGCGCGACTGTTGGTGGATGACGTAGATCGTCTGACGACGACAACAAAGAACGCCAACGACAAATGGTGCGTGATCGACGAATGGAGGAGCAAACCGTCTCTTTTTTTTCCTCCGAGTCTAGTTCGTTTTGAAGAAGGGGGGAAGGGAGGGGGGACAGGTTTTATAATGGGGAGAGATTTTTTCGGAAGAGATTTTTTGAAATGGCTGAAAAAATGGGATAAAACGTTTTTAAAAAGTAGGGGTATATTAGACTAATCGGGGTTATTATATCCTTAGTAATAGGTTAGTGGACTTAGGGGGTTATAGAATTTAGAAGTGGACTTATGGGGTTTAGAAAGTGGTATAGTGGACCTGGGAAAAATTCTCCCGAATAATTACTACTGATTGTAATCATATTCAATTGTCATTCTTAGTAAAATTTAGGTTTTTACCGATCATGTAAAAAAGTATTTTATGAGATGAGACAGCATAACAAATACTAATGTAATATACTTCTTTGGATGAGTTTGATTTTAATTAAGTGTGTCCTTTTGTTACTTATTTAAATTCTCGATAGATTCGTGTCAATTGATTCTGAACTAATCACTAGTCTTGATAGGATGAAATTACAATTTGAAAAAAATTGACAAAAAATCAAAAAATTACAATAACTCGAAAAAGAATGACAGAGTTTTGCTTTTTCGATTTATTTTTTGAATTTGTTTTGAATTTTGTAATTTTTTTATTCATTTCCGTTGAGAGGATTAATTAATCTACACTTTTTTTTTTTATGATAATGCACGGTGTCCCAGGCCAGCTTGCGCGCACCTTGGACTAATTCCTATAGTCTCTCCCACAACTGTTTCACACGTTTATGCATGGTGTGAGGTGACCCCAAAAGTTGTTGATAAGAAAAATTGAAACTAAAATCTTAGAATGGAACAAACACCTAAATCCCAAGCCAAAACCACCTAACAAAATCACTGAACACCAAAAAAACGGTGTAGTTCCCTACATTTATGCATTTTTCACATTTTCAGAAACTGAATCTCCCTAGAGTTTCTTTAGTTCGGGTGTAGTTCCCTGCATTTATGAAATTGACTGTGCTCCTCTGGCCAAGGGGTTTTGGGTTGCCAATTATCAATGTCATAGGTTAAATTTACCGCATTTACTGGTGGCTTAATTATTCATCCTAGAAGCTTAACAGATTTACGATTTCGTCCCCCCATTTTAAGCTATTTATGATTTCGTCCTCCTACTAGTTTTTATACCCTTAATGCCCTTTTATTGTTGATATATATATATATAGAGTTGAAATTGGGGACGAAACCATAATCCATTTCATCCTCGCGAGAATCCCGTTTCCTCCTGCTACCAGATCTGCAAAATTTTCGATTGCTCATCCTGAGATTCTCGTTGTTGATATTAATCGACATATCCATCTTAAACGGAACCCATGAATATTTCTGAAATTGGTTTTGGAATCCATAAAAGGCCATCCTATCGCCTATCACCACCACAAAATCCATCCCCATCCCCACTACGCATCCTCGTCGACGTACCGCATCCACATCCCCGTCACCATCCCTGGCATCCTCGTCTTTGTACGCAGCATCTTTGTCGCCGTCCTCTGCATATCTCCGTCGCCGTCCTCCATCCCACCCTCCACCAGAAGCTTTGCGGCGCGCCGGGGGATATGGTGGTTCTGACTCCGTCGATGGCGGTGCAACAGTCGTCTTCTGGGAGATGGAGGTGGAGAGCTTTGCCTATTGAAGAACAGGATCGGAACAGCTTCGTTGCTGTGAGATGCATTTAGCACCAGAGAAAGGATTTGATGCTTTTAGAGAGATTTAACACTAGGGAAAGGATTGGGTGTGGGTATGTCTTTGGTTTGTTTGTAGTGATCTAAAACTTATGTTTTCATGGATATGTGCTTTTGTGTTGGTGATAAAGTGGCCATGTTTTATGAAATTAACATGATAAGTTGAATACATTTTAGCTGTGTGGATTATAGGTATTGGCCAACCAGATATGATAAAGCGACCTTGTTTTATGAATTAACATGATAAGTTGACCACATTTTTGTAAAAATGCTCGCTTATTAACCAAAAAGATTATATTTTTAATTGATCTTATTCCATAAAATATGGTTAAATTACAATCTAAATAGGTGTTATCGTGATCAGCGTTTCATGGTTAAACTGCCATGTCGATTTCAACGTTTCATGACCATTCGTAATCTAGCTTGAAACCGATTTAATAAACATGACATAATCAATCATATTAAAATTACCAAAAAATCATGAATTATGATTATTTCGATGTGATTTAATTTGAAATATAAAAGTAATAGGATAAAAAAAATAAAAGTAATCAATCATATTTAAATTTACCAAATCCCAGTAAATTAGAAAAACAATTCAATCCAATCCCACTAAATTGAGAAAATAATCCAACCCAATCCCACTAAATTAGGAAAGCAATAAACATAATATATTTATATCATAGTGAAAAGGGTAAGAAAGATAATTCACACACTAAGAGGATGAAAACATAAGAACGAAAAAAGGGTGGGATAAATTCTTACATGGCATGAATAAAGAAGATGAATATTTAAATATTCCAAAACCATTCCAAAACTTAAGACACCAATCTTCAAAATGGGTTTTTAATTTACCACATTTACTAATCTTCGAAAACCATGTCCGAAACTAAGACACCAATCTTTATAACCTTTGCAGATGTGGTGGTATAATGTGAGGGTTTTTTTTTTTCTTTTGTCAACGGAAGAAGCACATTCATTTAAAAAGTCATATGTCATCTATAGATTATCACAAGAATACAGAGCTACAGAGACACAACAAAACCCTAAAGCTAATGATATACAGGAAAAAAAAAGAGACAAAACTGATGTCTAGAGCCTAAAGAAGAGCCATCGTTATCAACAAGGATCAGCTAACGTGGAGTTAGTACCCAAAAACTAGACGCCTCAGGATGGTGGAGCTCCATACCAAAAACAACATAAAAAATCGATGGAAATCAACAACCCACCGGACTAAATCCGGACAGAAATCGGACTAAATCCGGACAAAAACGAAATAAAACAAAACATACACTCCCCTCCGCCATAGAGCAGCCTGGCCTTCTCTTGCCTAGACCCCTACCGATCAATGCTTCCAAGCCGGCGGCTCAAGAAGCCACCGGCGACCACGCGGCTACAACCCAGAAGCAATATAATATAAGTTTGAATTTGCTTTTCTAGGTGTGACTTGAATATTTTCTTGAAGGTCAGGTACAATCCTCCTTTCCTAGATTTGAGTTCAATTGGGAGTTACTGTTTGTTAAAAAGGGATGGAATGATACACACTCTAATACTGAATATTGGTAGCATGAGTTAAGGGACATTTAGGGAGCTGTTAGTATTGGTGGTGGTTGTTAATTCAAGTTCAGTTGGGTGAAATAGTTAGTTAGGATTAGCGGAATTTCTTCTATAAAATTAAAAGGCCAAAGGGGCGATGGTGAGAGGCATGAGAGTTGTAATGTGTAAAAAAAAGGACGAGAATTCCTTGAGTAGTTCCGTTCCTTTGAATCAATAAAGATTTTCTTTTCTTCCTTTCAATTTCAATTCCGTTTCTGCATCCACCATTCTTATCACCAAACAACTGCGGAAAAGATGGAGGGTTCAAGCGGCGAAGTTCTTCAGGAGGCTCATGTGATAATTTATCTTTCTGTATCATATCGTAATTCAAGGAGTACCCACAGCTGTCACGCTTCTCTGCTCATATCCCAGTGTATCTCTCTATTTAAGGAATAGATTAGGTGTAATCATATCACCATGTATCTCGTTTGGTGCCATAACTTGGATGAAGAACTGTACCTTTTATTTTAGCAAAGCATACCCATCCAAGTTTGTTTTTTTGTTCACAGGTAGATTTTTGGAATCCGATTTCGAGCAAACATAGAGTTCCTACTGAACTGATTTTAATCGTTCAACTATCCTTTGCTTGACAAATGTGGGATGAAAGCATTATGGAAGCTTTGAGAGAGTGAAAGTGGATAATGGCATCTGGAGCTTGGATTTACATGCTTTGTAAACACAAACAAGTATTTAACTCCAGTCGTTCTTCCAATAAGTAGGAAGATTGCATAAATCATATTAAAAGGTTTTGAAAGGAATTATATTAAAATTGGGGCATTGCACTCTCTATTGGGATGGAGTAAAGTTCAGCTCTACTCGTAGTTTCGAACAATAACTGCTTTGCAGACACCCCAATTTGGCTCAATAGATATTTTGAGTCCTACCTTGGGGACCATTCCGATGATGAACAAATTGTGTGATTGTTGTGGTTAACTTCTTGTAAGCCCGAGGGACTTTGTAGGTCTTTGTAGTCACTTAAAGAGCCCAATCCAGAGCCAAAAAACCTTTTTAGATAGAAATGTAGTCTTCAAGTAAAATAGATCTATGGCACTAGATCGATCTTACGGCCATTACTTCTATCTTTCCCCTGTGGAACCTTTGCAGTTAAAATCCCCCAGTGAGATAGTTCCCTTGGGTGCCAAATCTTTCTTGCGGTCGACTGATCATTTTGCCCAGAATTGATGCAACCAAATGTACCCATAGATTAACTTACAGAGAGAAACTCCCAAATGGGATACAAAAGAGACTAGCTCTTGATAATATTTGTTCAAAATGATAAAAGCTGCCAAATAAGAGACTCCAAGACATATATATAGACCCCTTACAACTAAGAGCACAAAATGACATAGGTGCCCTTACTACATACTACATCATACTCCCATACTAAAAAGAAACTTGTCCTCAAGTTACGGTTGTAGTGCTTCGACCCAACACGACCCTCATAGCACATCCAATCTTAAACATGAGCTTGTTTTTGTGCATGTCCACCGCATCCATGCTTGTGTGTGAGTAAGCAATCCACTCGGCATGTCTTGAACAAGGCAAAGCTACATTGAAGTATTTTCTAAGACATCCTCCCAAAAAGTACCTTGACCAATCGCCATTTGAAGATTCAAAGACAAGGAAAACACCGTACCCAAGACTTTTTTGAGTGAAGACCATTCTTAAGGGATCTTCAAGTTATCCCGTGAAGCCTAGTTTGGTCACCAATTCTTCACAAACTTGTATATTATGCATCGGGGGGAATGCGGAAGGCAAAACTTGAAAACAATTCACACTTGTTGGCTCTACAAGGTCTTCAAGGATTGGAGGATCTTCGACAATCTCATACTTTGAATATGAATCCAATGCACCTCTATGGCTTTCTTTTACCACTTGCTCCACATCCTTAAACCCTTCGTCGTCATCAAGATACTCATCATAGATAGGGAAATCTTCAAAGTCATTCCCAAACTCTTCCCTCATTGTGAACTCTAGACCAAACACAATATCATCATCTTTCAAGAGCTTGTTGGTGGTTTTAGGGACATCCATCGTACCCAAATTCATTGGAGGAAGTTTCTTAGAAGCAAATAACATCGGGCAATAATGAGATTTTGTAGTTACCTTCTCCTTCATGGGTAAGAAGGTGATTTGTTGCGCACCCTTATGCACGGTGTAGGTATTCTGCTTTCCATCATGAAGAGTATCGTGGTCGTATTGCCATGGACGGCCAAGTAAGATATGGCAAGCGTCCATAGGTATCTTGTCACACCAAACTTCATCAAAGTACTTTTGCCGGATGGAGAAGGACACCAAGCACCTCTTGTTCACCTTCATTTCCCCTTTTGAACCAAGAAAGAACATAAGGATCGGGATGCTCTTCCACTTTGAGTTGAAGCTTGTCAACCGCCTCTTAAGATACCATGTTGTCGCAACTCCCACTATCAATGATCATATCGCAAACATGCCCTTCTGTGTTGCAAGTAGTATAGAATATGTTGGTGCGCAACCAATCTTCATCACTATCATGCTTAGGTGTTAGGAAAGTCCTCTTATTCATAAGTGAAAGACCCACTTCCTCTTTCAAGTCACCACCAATCTGTTCACATGCGACATCATCATACAAGGGAATATTATCATAACTTTTCTCCACTTCACTAAAAAGTGCTTTGTTACGACTTCCAAAAGCTTTTCGACAATCCGAAGACTTGTGACCCAGTTCCCCACACTTGAAGCATTTGAATCCCCCACTTTGGGCTAGTTTTCGAGCCCCCGAAACACCGGATTGAGGCTGGTTTTGAGTAGGGGCTGAAGCTTTATCCCCACGATTTTGGTCATCAAACCCTGGAAGACCAACTTGATCGCCATTAGAAGAAGAACCACCTTGAAAAGAGGTGTAGAAGGGCCACCCGGACGGGGAACCGCCTTGATTTTGCTGCTTGGATCTAAAAAACTTCTTCTTTTCTTGCTTTTCGGCCACAAAGGCCCGATTGTAAGCTTCCGAAACCGTCCACTAGGTTTGCATAGCAAGGGTATCTTGGATTGTGATTGTCAACCCACTTATGTACCTTGCAACCATTTGATCTTCACTTTCATTCAAATCAACTCTAGCAACCAGTCGATGAAAAGCCTCCGTGTACTCATCAACACTTGCAACTTGTTTTAGATTATGCAAATTCTTGTAGAAGTTTTGTATATAGTTAAAAGTCAAGAATTGTTCATTGAGTTTTTTTTTTTTGGGTAAATTAGCTTGAAATTAAAAGGGGTTAAGCGAATGTACAGCCTACAAGGGGCATACTCCAGGGAGGACAAAACAAAATAAAGAAAGAACAGAAAAAAAATTGTGTACTCCCGGCACAACCGCCGGGGGGAAATGAAATCCAGCACACCCGCTGGTATAGGGAAACATATGATTTAGCAAAATTAAAACATATGAAACTCCATGGCTGAAGCTCCGAGGTTGAAGTTATGTGAACACCATCAGAAGATGGATTTTGTACGGTCAGGAGAGGTAAGGACAAGCCCCCATCTGATTTTGTGATACACATCCAGACGAGGATGAGCCCCATCTGGTTTTGCGGTAAACGAGTGTCTTCTACTTCACAGACTGATTCCGTAAAAACACTAACCGAATACAAAATCTTGAAAAGATTGAAGGTTTGATAGGTGAAGAGAATGGATGTAGTCTGAATCAGCCATGGAAACCACTGAAGCAGATATATGGGTGTGATGTTAAAACCGAACCAAAAATGGCCGGAGAATAAGTGTGGGAGGCGATGGAGGAGAGCAGTCCCTAAGGAGGGATGATCCCTTGCCGTCCCATCAGTACACTGGCCCTTAATCGAATTCAAATACTAACAGACACTGGCCCTTAAGTCCAGCAACAAAACCAATATTTGAAGCAATGAGTAATTTTGCATCCAAATGAGACTGCAATACATAGATCCCTACCATTGATCGGCTGGGTGTGGCACCGTCCGACGACCAAGGTCTGGATAAACTTCCCGAGGGAAATCCTCCCACCACCATACCATTAATCGGTACAACCAGTTGGAGCTTTGAGTGAGCCATCAGAATAATCTGTGGCATGTATCAACAGATCTGTATTCTATCTGGTACCAAGCGAGAAAACCCAGCTGAGAACCACTTCAACCCGCCACCGGCTACAGAGACAACCGGGCTATGGCTCAGTAGGATTTGAACTGATTTTAAGAACCCAGAATGAGAACCCTCTTCCGGCATGATTTGAACTGAGAGTTGAGATCGCCGCCCTAGCTAACCCCGATTAGAGTTGGTAGTTCGGATGCCGACTGTAACCCAAACCGTCCAGCTTCGATCGGACCTGCTGTTGAAATTGGTTCACGGGGTGGACTGGGGAAGAGTTTGGGTTTCAGGGAAACCCATTTGAGAACCCAGATGATAACACGAACTGAAACCCATTTTGGGTTTAACCCGTGTCTGAAAATGGCCGAATCGTAGTCTTGTACCTCCAGCCGGTTGTTCTCAGTGAGATTGAACAAGACCCACAGCTGATTTGTGAGTGTTGAAGGCTGAACAGAGCTTAGATTACATTTGGTTCAATCCGATGTGAGAAATCTAAAGTGGATTTTGACAGGGGAGTGCATTCTCTCTCTAAGTTTAGAGAGAGAAGCTCTCAACCCTAAGGCGTTTGGGATTACCGTATAATTGTTCATTGAGTTTCTTCTTCATCTTCTTCCATTCTCTAATATTTTCCTTTCCTCTTCATAGCCTAGTTCCTTACAATTGCTCCCACTAAGCGGAAGCTCTTCCTTTGAGACAGATAGCCACTAACTTCACCTTCTTCTCCTCGGAGACATCTCCATAATCAAACACTCGTTCAACGGTATTTAACCAATCAACAAATCATTTGGGTTAAGACTTCCATTGAACTCGGGAAGGATTAACGTTGAATGCAACATCTCTTGGCAAGCTCAATCTTGATGTTCCTCTCCCAACTGTAAGGAGAGTGAATGGAAGTTGGCCTACGCCAATTTGGATCACCAAACGGATTGTCAAAGTGACTATGAGAGTCCTCGAACCCTCTACTACCCGCACGCGACACTTGCAAGCCTTGCACCATCGCCGTTAGGGTAGCAACTTGTTGTCTCAAATCTTGAATCTCATGGTTTTGGTTGCCAAACTCATTCTCTTTACCATTGTTCATCACAAAGCCTCTACCTCTACCTCTAGCCCGATAAGCGATGACAATACCCAAATTCAACTCCAAACAAGTAAATGCACCCCAAATAATGAAAACTCAGTCAACTCAGCCACCAATTTCAATAGAACAACCCCAAAAACACTTAATCACTAGTAATTATACTAGAATCGACAACTACAGAGCAATCTAGCAACAACTCAGCAAAGAAAATAAGGATTCGACACTTACCCACTTTAGATCTTGTTCGAAATCAGCAAAAATGGGTTGAAATCAGTCCCAAAAACCCTCAAAACCCACAGATCTGACTTGAAATCACTATAGCAGGCTCGAAATCACTATAGCAGTGCTTGAAATTACTGTAGCAGTCTCCGAAATCACTGTAGCTGGCTCGAAATCATTGTAGCAGTCTCCGAAATCATTGTAGCAGCTCCGAAATGGTCCGAAACAGGTAGATTTGGGTTTGAAACTTTGATTTAAGTTCCGAAATGACAGATTCAAGCTTAAACAAGGCTGGGTGTTGTGGAAATCAGTTGTTTGAGGTCCGACACAGGTAGAACAAGACTCTAAATGATTAGGTCTTGCTCGAAATGCTCTGAATCGAGCTTGAACAGTCCCGAAATGGCTGATTTAGGTTCGAACAGGTTAGATCCAAAGGTTTTTGGTTTGATTCAGGGCTGAATAGGGTCGAAATCGAAGTATAAGGTGTTGGGTTAGATAGATTTGAGGATTTGGAGTGATTTGGGGGCTCCAGCGAGATTTAGGTTTCTAGTGAAGTCTCTGGCGAGATGAACGGTGGCGATCGAGCCTAGAAGCTCTGATACCAAATGATGCAACCAAAGGTACCCATAGATTAACTTAGAGAGAGAAACTCCCAAATGGGATACAAAAGAGACTAGCTCTTGATAATAGTTGTTCAAAATGATAAAAGCTGCCAAATAAGAGACTCCAACACATATATATAGACCCCTTACTACATACTACATCATAGAATTCTAGAATGTTTTGTCTCGTTTAGATCTGAACATAACCCTAGTTGCCATTTAGCGTTGCTTCAGGGCTACGAAAAATACTTTCGAATAGAGATTTTGTAGCCTTAAACTTCTATGTTGGTTCGTGCATTGAGATGGGCCAAAGTGATTCACCCTTTTGCCTATAAATACAAGGCATTTAGGGTTCTAAAATACACATTCAATATATCATCTCCTACCTCCAAACTCGGCCAAATTCATCCCATAAACCTTAGCTACAAAAAGCCCTTTGGCCCCATGAGTTAAAAATACGTGAGAGATCAAACCTTTTTTTGTGTGTGGGTAATTTAGCTTGAAATAGAAAAAGAGGGAATACGAATATACAACATTCAAGGGGCATACCCCAGGAGGAAACGGAAAAACAAAGATTGAGAAAATTGAACTAAGCCAAGTGGCTACATTGATCTAAGCCAAAGGCTACAACGACTACATAGAAATTACAACCGAGTGTTTTAATCCCATCTAGAAAGAGGAAAATGAAACAAACGACACAAGGAAATAAACCAAACCACCAAAATTGGTGTTCGTTTGAAATTTCAATCTTCCAAATTTGCTTGAATAGTCCAAAGCCAAATCTGCCAAATCTGCCTTGGCTGCATCAAGTCACTGAGTTACAAGCTGCCCTAGCTGCCAACAAAAGGAAACAACAAATGGCATATAGAGCCAGCTTCAATTTCTCCTAATCTGGACACACCACTCACACCCAACATGAATCAATCCTAGGTGATGGAAACAAGAGAGTAAAAGTTTCCAGCACATGATGCCAAATCCTAGCAGAAACTTAGTTCGGGACATCCCTTTCAGCCATAAAACAGAGAGTAAAATAGTCGCAGCAACAACTCTTCTGAGTTAGTAGTGAGCATCAAAACAACAGCCATTTGCCACCATTATCAAAATAGAAACAAACATCAACTGAAGTGTGCAACTGAAATGTAGCAGAACTATAGCAGCAACTGAAGTATGCACAGCGGCTGATAGGTATCCGGAAAGCAGCAAGTAGAACAACAGCAGTAGCAGTAGAACAGTAGCAGCATATACAGGGCACACAGACAGCCATCATGGCCATAGTTTGGAAATCAAAGTAGAATGAAGGAAACTAGGGACAAGTCTCTTAGGAAAGCTTAAACAGCCCGAGGGACAACCCCCCATGGGTAGGTACAAAACAAAGAGACGTACTCCTGGTTCCCAATTACTAAATAATTACACATTACAGCAAAAAGACAACCCATTATATACACTGGTGAATTGAACACACTATAATAGCAATGTGCAGAAAGCAAACATTACAATTACTGCACACAATAGAGAGATAAGTGCAACCATAAAACAGAGCAGAATCTATCAGCAAAGTAACAGTAGCAGAATGCCTTATCTGACAGAGAAGCACCTGTTCAAACAAGGTCAGATGGGATCAATATGAAATGAGGTGAATTGAGTCAATACATGATTCAACCATCAGAGGGTAGACCAACTCTATTGTACCAAAGACATCCAATCAAATATTTAACAAGACAAAGCTCTTGGCATGTATAGATCTCACTTTTCTACTCCCTTGGATTCTCACAACTCCCACTCTCTTTTCCAATACCAAGAGCAAGGGTCCCTTTTCTCCCTCCACTGTTTCTCTCATGATTCCTCCACCAATTATTACCTCCTTTCACAAAGAAGGATGGGGCTCTAGCACGCAGCTGACAAGGATTTCCCACAGTATAGTAAGATCACTCATGCATTAAGAAATATCAAGTCAATGTACAGGGAGTAGTTAACTACCTGGATACGTAGAAGTAGTAGAAGGCCAACATGTAGGAACTTATGAGTATGACTGCTTTGAATGTTTGGAAGCTGAATGAACTAGTTCTCTTGCTATTATGTGAAGACCAAATCTCCTGGTAATGATAGCTTGAGGGATCAAGGAGTACATTAGTGAAGCTGTATACCCCTTGAACTGTGACTTGCAAATGAAATGATGTGAGTAGAAATCCAGATTAACAAGTAAATGTAGATTAATCATGAGTGAATGTTCCACATAGAAAGTAACTGAGAAGGTTCCTTGGACTCTAAGGACAACAATCTACTCCTAACCTCATTTGCAATTTTGGTAGCAACCACTCCAAGAGGGCAAGCAAATGTTCTGAAACTTTCTATAATTCCTCTCAAGCCATATTTGGCGCACACATAAACTGTAAAAACAAGCTTAAATTGTGACTGCCAAGGATTTACCCCTTAAAGTGGACAAATTACTTACCCACTGCTGCCAAGAGGTCAATCCAACCATGTGAGGGGTCTTAGAGGATAGTATTCCCCTAAATTGTGCAGGCATCGGCATCAAAGAATAGATGATTACGTGATTTTACACCCATACACAAAATACATATGGATGTAGATTTCATGCCAAACATAACAAGTCTATCCTCAGTAGATAACCTATTCTGAATGGCCAACCATGATATCACATTACACCTAGGAATGTGCCGTGAAAACCATACCACTTGAGACCAAGTGATAACAGGAAAGTGTGATCTCAAGTGTCCCCAAAGGGAGGAGATTGTAAAGTTTCCAGAGGCAGTGAGAGTCCAAGTGCATTTGTCCCCAATGGTATCATTAATGGGGACTAATTGTAGGTCAGATCTGACTTCATTAAGATTAGGAGATTGAGTCATTAGGAAGGCCCAACGATTGTTCCTAATAATAGCCTTCACAGTGACATCCTTGGGAAGGCCTGAATCATAGACAATTCTAGGTCCAAATCTTGGCAATAGGGGACCAAGGGGATGCCAATTGTCAAACCACAGAAAGGTTAATTGGCCATCCCCAATGTTATACTTTATATGAGGCTAGACACATAATCTAAGTTTAAGGATTTTCCTCCAAACCCATGAAGGATCACTTGGGGTTTTGACACTCCAAAAACTCTTACCCTTCAGTAAGTACGACTTAACCCATTGGCACCACATAGATTGTTCCCCCTAGAAATAAGGAACCAAATATGCTTAGCTGTAGCTTATTTGTTCCAAATCTCTAAAGATTTGAAACCCAATCCTCCTTCCTTGACAGGAGTACAAAGGTGTTCCCATGAGACCTTTGCACCAGTCTTTTTAAGATCAGGACCTGACTAGAAAAAGGCTTTAAGAATTGATTCAATCTTCTTAATTACCTTCTTAGGGATAATGAAGAGAGATGACCAATAAGTTTGCATTGAGAAGAGAATTGACTTTATCAATTGTATCCTTCCAGCATAAGACAAGTATCTGTGGGTCCACGACTTAGTTTTGGCTACAATCCTCTCAACCATGACACTATAGTCAGTGTGCTTGAGTTTAGTGGATAGAAGAGGTACCCCCAAGTACCTTACAGGTTCCTTAAAACCCAAAATGTTTAAAATGGAGGATTTGGTGGTATGGTTTACACCAGAGGAAAAAATGTTACTCTTGGTAGGACTAGGGGAGAGACCAGACAAGGTCTCAAACCCAGTCAAGGATTGTTTAATGTGAGTGATGGAGCTCACTTCACCTTTGCAGAAAATCATAAGATCATTGTAGACACCCCAATTCGGACCTCGAAAAGCCTTTGTCCACCCCGATGATGAAATAGAGGAAACGATACCTTCGTGAGCTTGAAAAAGGATCTCCTTAAACCCAAACAGAACCAAAAACCTGAAAAGCCCAGATAAAAGCCCAACAAAGGCCCAAAAGAGCCCTGGACCGAAGGAAGAGGAACCGTGCGAGGCTGGATTGGAGCGCACGGCACGCTGAAATTCAAGGGTAGCCGTGCGCGGCACACTTGAACCGCACGGCACCTTGAGCAAAAAGTCGATCGCTCGAAATTTGTCGCCACGCCCGATTTGAGCCACGGTGATGGTAGCTCAGCCGAAAATGCACTTCTGGCCCACCCAGAAAATACCTCCACCATTTGAATTCAAAATCCTGGGCCATTTGCCTATAAATTAACCCCTCCACTCAAGGGAAAGGGGTCCCTCTTGGCCTTTCTTTTGAGTCACTCTCTTGCCTTCATCTTGGCTTTCTCACTCTACTTTCTCTCTCTAAGTTTCTACACCCACTTTCTTGTTTCCATTTCCATTTCCAAGCCTTAAAGAATGTCATTCCCAAAAGGCCTTCTTTAAGTGCTCTCATCCACTCCCCCCTCATCATTGAAGTTGATCTTTCATTAATTTCAAAGCCCCATCACCCAAAGCACCTAACCTTCCCTCACACCCATACTCCTTTTGTCTCATTTGACCTCTTCCATCAACACCCGTGACGACCCATCTACACCCTCGCCTCAAAGGTCCTTGATCAAGCTCGAAATCAAAGGTATAAACTAGTTTCCTCGGACTAGACTCCGTTCTGGTCCTGAGGGGACCTTTCTGTCAGTAGGTCTAACCCCCTTTTGGTTAGATCCTGACCAAAAACCATTTTTCAGAAAACCAAACAGACACTGTGCTGAGGTTGAGAAACCGCGCGGTCTGTCGCTCAGACGCGCGGCATCCCGACCCTCAGCGCACGGCATAGTACACACTAATGCTATTGTGAACAGGCTGCCTGGATCTGAGTTTTCCTCCGCTGTGGTTACCTGTTTTTGCTGTTTACTGTTTCTGTAGCTCTTAAAATAAGACCATATCTACAAGCCATGTTCCGGCTCTTCTAAAATCTTTTCAAGATCATCCCAAATGATCAAAAACGTTGAAAGCTACTTTAAAACTATGTTTTGAGAAGGATAATGACGTTCTTGGGATGATCTGACCGCCGTGAGGCTACTCATGAGTTTTCAAAAGATCTACAGAGAAACCAGTGAGCTAAATGATGTTTTGAAAGACTGCAACAGTCTGACAGCAGAGCAGGTGCCACGCACGGCATGTTGAGATGCCTCGCGCGGCATCTCAGGGTGCCGTGAGCGGTATTCTGAGGTCCAAACAGTCTGTTGAATGTTATTTACTTCCATATATTCATATCATTTTATCACGACTGTACAGATAGCACCACCTGCACGTCAATGTGATATATTTCCCATGTCCCTTCCCCGTTACGTGCTTTATTAAAGAGTTTGATATTCCAAATAATATTGAAGATTCCCCCCCTTTTGAAAACATCAAGTAGAGACCGGTCTTACCGGGCGAATGGGGTGCTTTTTAAAGAAAAACCTTCCTCATTCGTAATGTGGCTCCCGAACCCATCATCTCAACGTTTTCGCTAGACCAAAAGCCTTTCTTTTTCAAATCAAACTCTCGGTTTCTCGGGTGACCCATCTCAAAAAACCCGGGTGGCGACTCTTCGAGCGCAAGCGCTTCTTCGGGCGCGGGAGCCCACAGTGGCGACTCTGCTGGGGACGTGACTTTTATTCAATACTTTTTTTTAAAAAAAAAATGTACAAAAGTATTGGATAAGCAAGAGGGCCAAACTTGAAAGGTGTTTTTTTAAAGGGGGACTTTCAAATATTTTCCGGAAGATCAAGCTCTTTTATCCTGTACACTTTGCACCGCACAAGCCTCGCTACGCGTGTTTCGGCTATCTTGCCCGGTTTACCGGTGACAAGCTCTCCCGGGATGCCTAGCAACCCTCGACTATGATGAGCCATCGTGCTGTTCGACCGTTGTCTTGCAATACACTCGACACGGGGTAGTACATCTTGGCTCTAGTCCGGGGAACCCTTTTGAGACCAAAACCAGCCTTTGCACTTGTACATAGCCATAGAACCTTCCCAACTAGGACAGGAACCCATGGCTAGGACTTATGTGTTATATTCTGCTTACGTGCTTTTATTCCTGTACACACGCATCATTCACACATTATTGCATCTTGTGGGCTAGAGGAATAGGTTCCCTTAGAATTCTTTAGAGCCTTCCTGTAACGCCCCGAATTTTGGGTACGTTAAATAAACATTTTTATTGAATAAATTAAGGAGAGTCTAGCTCATTATTACAACATAAGTCTCACAAGAGTACTCTTATTCAAAAGAGGGGATGATCTAAGGTTAACTACTGCTCCGCCTCTTCCTCCATCCTTGCAAGCTCCTCGGCTCCAAAGGCCTCCAAGGTGTACTGTTCCTGCTGCTCATTTATGAAATCTGACACATTATACCAGCGTCGCCCCCAGTATAATATGTCAGGGTCACCAAAAAGGTAACACCGTGAGCTACAGAAGCTCAATAGAATAATCCAACCCGCTAACCCATAACTTACAACAAAGAGTCATATAAATAATTACACATGCTCATTAAACAACATAATCAACCATGATACATCCGCATTCACTATCTTGCTTACGTTGGTGTCATGCCTTTCTTGGTTTCTCCTACGCGACTCATAGTATTGTGTCACCATTTTATTTCAAAAATCATTTCTCATTCAACGGGCTACCAAGTCCGGCCACGTTACAAAATCTTGCATTGGCTCCTCTCCGCGGATAACCAAGCCCAATTACCAATGAAGCTACCACGTCCGGCTCCATTAGCAATCTACACAATGGGCTACCAAGTCCGGCCTCATTGTGGTTTTCGCAAGTCCGCACAAAGGACTACCAAGTCCGGCCACCTTGCGGGTTTTCACAACTCACATAAGGCTACCAAGTCCGGCCATTATGTAGTCTCAAAATCCTTTTTATCCATATCAACCACTCCTTAAGCGTCATGTTTCTACTTTTCGGTTCTCGTGTCTCGTAATCATGCATAGACTCCGCGGCGGGACAAATCACTTTAAAGAAATCTTGAAACTAAACTAGCAAGATCATCCTACTCTATATTACCTAATCGTACTCAAATTATTGCTTAAAGCCACTTAGGTTTTATCAGCAACAAGTAATGCAAATGATTATACATACATATTCATATTCATCCTCAAGACAATAATATATTACGAAAAATCTGTTCTTTCTTCCTTTGTGGGATTTTCAAAACAACATATGGTTATTGACGTGGAAATTCATTATTTGACATGCTCATTCTTCTTAAGTACTTTAGTAGAACAAGTTTGTGTTAACTAGCTTTGATACCTTAACCGTTTAACCCATGTTTAGAAATTTACTACGCATACTTAAGGTAAGTATAATCCAAGCAAGTACATAGCATGTCCATAACCATTACTTAAAGCATAACGCCACATGTGCAGACGCCCTTGGGGTGGTAATCCACCATATGCTTTGTTATAATACCACAAGTAATACAAGCAATGGGATATAAGCTTATAGTTAAGTTAGAAGATCAACATGCGATTACTTCTACACGACGTTATATCTTAAGTCGATTCTAATCATGCTTAATCATCCAATATTAAGTTTACTAACTATCATGCATCCAACGTTCTAAAACATAAACTATCATTATCATGCATACTAACTAACATAAGTACATATACTTCGGAGAAATGAGTACGGAAGATTCTACCTTGATCCGAAACTAGTCGGGGCCGAATAAGCTAGGTTGGAAATTCCTACGGACGGAGTAACGGCTTAGGAGGTGGCCTTCGTTAGCTTCGAAAGAGAAAGGTTTCTCTCGAAACTTGATCTTGACTACTAGACTACTACTTTTGGATCGAAAGGGTGGTCGTAGGGCGGTTTAGTGGCGGCACTAGAGGTGTTTCTTGAAGCCTAGGGAAGAACCTCAAGAACACTCAAGAACACTCAAGAACAAAGCTAAACTACAAGAATACTTATGCTTCCTAGAGAGAGAAGTTGGAGGTTGGAATGGTGTGAGTTAAATGAGAAGAATGGAGTCCTATTTATAGGCAAGCAAGGGCTCTCCCTCCCCCTCATTGGCCGGCCTTCTCTCTCTCCAAATCCCATGGATTTTGTCATGATCCAAGTGATGTCATGCCTTGAAAGACCATCCAAAGACCTTCCTTGTTCTTCCTTCCAAACAAGGACTAGGTTTAATCTATTCTAATGGGGTTTTGGTCCAATCAAGTCCTTGGAAATTATAGGAAAATGGATTTGGTTGTCCTTTGGAGTGAAAGCACAAGAAACCCTAGATTTCATGGTACATTGTGATGCAAGAAAGTCTAGATTTGGTTTGTACTTGGATTGGCCAACAAGGATGGATTAGATGCAAGAGTACATATGCACACATCACTCTCTTTCTCCCTCTCCCATCCGAATTCTCTCTCTCTCGGCCTCTCTCTCCTCCTCTCTCTCTCTCTTTGGTACATTGTACTATGTATATTTATATATATATATATACAACTATATATATATATACAAGGACAAGATGGCCTATGCTAAGTCAATCCACTTGCACACACATATCACACTCTCTCTCTCTCTCCACATCCGAACCTCTCTCTCTCTCTCTCTCGGCCTCTCTCCTCCTTTCTCCCTCTCTCTCTCTCTCTCTCTCTCTCTCTCTCTCTCCTTGGTACATTGCACTATGTACATATATATATATATATAACCATATATATATAATAAAAAGGACAAGATTGGGATGACAAAGGAAAGAGTGAAGATTTAGGCTTGGAAGGATTGTACAAGATTTGAAAATGCATTTAGGACATTTAGTACATAGATTTTGTAGGAAAAGATCACTAAGGTACAATGGAAGAGCTAGGTCAATTCAAGGTACCATCTCTCTCCTTCTCTTTCCTTCTCTTTCTCTCTCTCTCCTTTTCTCTCTCTCTCGGGTCTCTCTCTCTCTCTCTCCTCTCTCGGCACTCTCTCTCCTCTCTCCCTCTCTCTCTCTCTCTTCCACTTGTTTGTACTATAAAAGAGTATACATATACTAATATATATATATGTACTTTGGGTTATTCATAAAATTCACATTTTTAAGTAATATAGGTTTTCTAATTATTATATTCCAATACACACATGCACATATACAATATAATATATGTATATCTATATATATATATATATAAGTACATACATATAATATGTAAAGTCTAGTACTTCTCAATCTAGGCTAGGTATGAGAGAATCCCATATCCAATTAAGTATTCTACTTCATCCAAAGTACCATGTACTAACCTAATGTACAAATTGTATTTTAATTAAATACACACATGGCAAAATCTAGTATTTTAATCAACTTAGTACATGATTGTCAAGATGAACTATTATCCAATGGATAATATTTTCCCTAGCGGTCAATAACCAATGGGTAATAATGGCTAGGATTCTAATCTATCATCCAATGGATAATAAACCTCCTAGCGGTTATTATCCAACGGTTAATACTAAAAAGTCTAATACTTGTAATTAAGCACTAAACTAATCTAATCTCGTACTTAGGGAGATTAACCAAGGTTTTCCTATTATCCACTGGGTACAAATTTGCCTAGCATCCATCGTCCAATGGATAAAGACAAAAAGGGTCAAATGGTCCATCTAGGGTTAGGAAGAAGTGATTAGGCTAAATGGGCATTAGGCGATTCTAATTAATTGGTTAAAGACTAACGATACTTAATCTAGGCTTTCATTGCTCGAGTGGTATTTCGGTTGTAATTAGTAGGAAATCGCCTAATAACGAAGTATTAAAGTCCGACGGTGCCAAACGCCAAGGCAATGCGTGGCGTGGCCAAAGCGACTTAGTAGCGGTAATAGCGGTGGCCAAAGCGACCAGTAATAAGCTTGATGGCCAAAGCGGCGGTGGCATGAGTCAAGCGGCCGGTGGGCAAGCGGTCAAGGCGACCCGGTGTGGCGGCAGCCAGCGGCGGCCAGCGACTGGTAGCAAGCGGCGACCAGCGGCGACCAGCGACCGGTGGCCAAGCGATGGCCAAAGCGGCCCGGTAATTAAGCGCCAGCGGTGGCAAAGCGGCCAGGTAGCAGCGGCCAGCGGCGACCAAAGCGACCGGTGGCCAAGCGATGGCCAAGCGGCGGTAATAGCGGCCAAGTGGTGGCTAAAGCGGCCAGGTAACTGCTGATGGCAAAGCGGCCTACAAGCAAGGCGACGGCCGGCGGCGTGAGCATGGCCAAGGCAAAAGCAAGGCGTGACTCAATGCCAAGGCTAACGGCGACCCGACGCCAAGGCAAAGCGGCGCAATGAGCCGACGCCAAAGGCCGGCGAGCTGACGATGGCCGACGTCAAGGCAAGGCAGGTCCAGCCAAGTAGGATTTCCAGCCAAGAAAATAAATTCTAGGATTTTTACTACAATTACCAAGTAACTATACCAAGGTCTTAATAGGCATACTCGCCTTTAGAAAAAAATGACCTTAATGCCCGGCGATGAATTCCAATCTCCTAAGTCAAAACCTAATTATGACGGATTATTAATCGCAAAAAGGGATTTATAAAATAAATAAAGAATTTTCAAATAAAATAACAAAATTTTATAAGTTGATAACGACCGATTTTTGGACGTTTAAAAATGAAATCCAAGTATTAAACTAAAATTCAAATTTTTAGCGAAATTTTTATTGACCAAAAATCAGGGTCGTTACACTTCCGGTCGGTCTAGGAGACCTTAAGTCCATGGAGTTTGTGATACCTCCGGTGTTTACCGTGCCTGAACGGCTCCCTTGGTTTGGGTCTAGCCTTAAGCATGTCCGTATCTGGATTTCGGTAGCCACATTGCTCTGTCTCGGATGGTCACGATAAGGAGATTGGCTCTAGTTCCGACCCGTTCGGAATTTAACCTGCCTGACGGCACCTACCCGGGCTATCGGAAATCTTCTGTACGACGTCTTAAGTGAGATTTGAACCACGGTAGGTCCACTAGGACGGTCTAGGAGACCTTAAATCCATGGAGTTTGTGATACCTCCGGTGTTTGCCGTGCCCAAACGGCTCCCTTGGTTTGGGTCTAGCCTTAAGTACGTCCGTATCTGGATTCCGGTAGTCGCATTGCTCTGCCTCGGATGGTCACGATAAGGAGATTGGCTCTGGTTCCGACCCGTTCGAAATTTAACCTGCCTGACGGCACCTACCCGGGCTATCGGAAATCTTCTGTACGGACGTCTTGAGTGAGATTCGAGCCACGGTAGGTCTTAAGCCTCGTTTCTGGGAGATGGGTAGAAGTAGGGCGAGTATTTGGATTGGTCATGAGTTGCTCCCTTTTGACTTGTTGCCAGTGCTGCCAACATTGATCGCCTGCGAAGAAAAGAGGCTGTACCCAATTGGTCTCGTCTGTCCCGAAGACTAGTTTGCGTAGACACCCTGGAAGGACCCCCACTGTTTGAGAAGGAGGAAGAAGAACCCGTAGTCTCGGTACCGTCCGAAAATCTTTCATCCATGTCTGACCAAGGAGACGGAATGGAGGAACTTAGGCAGAACATGGCTAACATGGATATCCAATTTAAACAATCCCTCGCCGGTGTTGACGCACAACTCAAAGCCGCCGTAGCCTCCATGAAAAATGACATGAATATGATCATGGAAAGCATGCAGGAAATCACTGACAAGATCCAGATCAAAGCTTCCCTGCAATCCGAGCAACCACCTAAAGTGGAGATACCAGCAGTTGACCCCAACCTGGCCGCTATCATGGATAAGATTGGCAAATTGGAGGAATCTGTCCAGGAAACCAAACGGCTTGGAAAAGGAGAAATCGACATGAGGAAACTATGCCTCTTTCCGAATGCCAAGCTGCTAGAAAAGTTCAAAGGAGTGGACTTTGCAAAATTCGATGGAACCGGCGACCCGAGAGCCCACCTTCAAGGATATGTCGGATCCCTCACTATGCGTGGCATCGAAGGAGAAGCTATGGCCCAACTCTTCCATGAATTCTTGTCCGGTCCAGCCCTGCAATGGTTCCTCTCTCTCGAACCATCCAAGAAAAGGACTTGGGAAGACATCGGGACAGCTTTCGTGGCTCAGTATGACTTCAATGTTGACCTGAAAATGACCACGAGGGAGCTGGAAAGCACTAAGATGAGTGAGAAGGAAAGCTTTGCTGATTTTGTGAAGCGTTGGAGGGCAAAGGCAGCCCAGATGCAGAATAAGCCTGACCTAAAAGAACAAATACGGATAATAACCAAGAACTTGCCAAGCTCTTTTGCACCATACATGGTTCTTTCTCAGGCTGCCCCAAATTTTAAAACTTTTTATGATTCTGGATTGGCTGGAGAGGAGGCTCTGCGAGATGGGACTTTGGAGAAAAAGGAGTCAGGATCTGGGTCGAAACCCAAGAGGACATACTCGGGAAACAGCAACGTTCTCTTCGGAAATACCAACCAAGCAGGAACATCATCCACTAAACCTGTAGAAGTCAACCAAATTGCTGAAAAACCAAAAACCCAGAACCGAACCTTCACCCAATTCAGCACTCCAAGATCCACTCTCCTTAAGAAACTCACAGACATTGGGGTGCTGAAACCTTTTCCGCCACCACAAACCATTCCACCAAACCTCAACCAAAACGTCTACTGTGACTTCCACCAAATGCCCGGCCATACCACCGACAACTGCATCCGCCTCCGTCATGAAATCCAAAACCTCATCGATAACAAGGTTATCGACACTCCACCTACCGATAAACCGAACACCATTTCAAACCCCCTACCACAGCATAGTGTCCCTTTCCGTATCAACCAAATCACCCTAGCTGAGGTTCAAAACATCCCAGAGTTTGACCCTACCCTGCTCATTATCCCCGATACCGAACCAATGCCTACTGGTGAAATTCCCGGAGGAACTGCCTTCCGCTCCATATGGGAATGGGAAGATACATGGGGAGAACTAATTGCTGATTGGGAAGAATTTGAAGCTGCCAATTTCCAAGGAAATGACGAACCCTTATTCGAGGCTAGATGGGAGGTTGATTGGCAAAACATCCAGGCGGATCCTCTTGATGGATTCTCTTTGTGTGCACTGTTTGAAAATCAAGGGAAGAATACCAGTTTTCCAGGATATGCCTGAATGGGACCCAACCCCGGATGAAATACCAGCTCTTGGCCTGGAATGACCCTTTGGATACCTTCACCCTCCCAGACACTATTCGGTGAAGAATACCGGTCTGGATATCCACCCGAGATGATGACATACAATTGGCCGGAACTTGCTCCGCCCGGACTTCTCTCATTTCAATGATTTTGTCATCAACAACCTCTATAGCAATGTGAACCTCACCCCGTACCCGAACTTTCCTGGGTCTGAAGAAGAAGTTGCTAGCAAGGGGTTCGACCCAATGGACTACCTTGTAGATGGGGCTGAATTCGAATCATCGGTTACTTTTCCGAAAGATGCCGATGTCGCCATGATAAACCTATGGGAGAAAGAGCCCGGGGGTTGAAACGAATTTGTGGGCTAACACTGAAGTGGTTAGTATAAAAGTGGGAAACGAAGAATGGACTGTCAACAAGACAGTAATGGAGGCCGAAAAATGGACACCCGAAGATCTGTGGGATGACCTAGTCATCGCCGATTTAGCTGCCAATCTGCAGGATACGACTATTGGAAACAAGCGTAAAGCCCTGGCCGACTTATGGAACGAAGAATCAAAGTACCGACAGATTGACCATCTAACCAGAAGCGGTCGTGTTTACCAACCTCCAAATCTTCTGGTTGGAGAATCTTCCAACCCTGCGGCCGCAAAGCCCTCTGATCCCTTCACCACCCCGGTTAAGAGCACCTTCCGACCCTTTGACCCACCAGCTAAGGAGCCCTCTCGACCAGAAAAGAACCCCGAGGGAATGATCAGCGTCAACTCGAACAAACCCATGCCAAGATGTCTGTAGGATGTGTTGGTTCATTCCACACGCCATCGTGAAGGTCTCATCCGAGCACTCTCTCAGGCTAAAGGTTCCTTCCGCCATAACCCCGATGAGCTTTGTAGCGCCGATCAAAACCATACCTGTCAAGCATGCTATCACCTTTCTTGATCGAGACTTACTGCCGGGCGAATCGATCACAATCGTCCGCTGCACATCACCTTGAAGTGCCATGGCAAGTCGGTTCCAGCAATCTTGGTCGACAATGGATCAGCGATTAATGTCTGTCCATTTCGTGTTGCTTACTGTTTGGGATACAAGAATAAGGACTTCTCCCCATCAGAAGTCAAGGTCCGAGCATATGACAACACTCAGAGGGATGTGGTTGGGACTCTCATGATTCCTATGACCTTCAGACCATATCAAACGAACGTAGAATTCCACGTGGTGAATATCCCCGCCTCCTTACCTGCTTCTGGGTAGGCCCTGGCTGCACCGGCCCGACATCATGGCCGTACCTTCCATACTCCACCAGAAAATTCGATTGGGACTCGAAACGGGGATGCTCACCATCCATGGAGACTCGGGGATCCATGCCCCTATTGAAGACAATGCCCCACTATTGGAAATTCAACACGGAGAGGAAGATATCGCCTTGGGAGGCTTCTCTCTGGATACCTCTAAGTCTGTCTATTCAGTTAGGATCGATGATGACTTTGTTATTAGCAGTGTTGCCATCAAGATTATGAAGAAGATATCCTACATGCCAGGATTGGGACTGGGAAAGAACCTCCAAGGCCCTGCGAAGTTTGAAGCCCAGGGCACTCTGATGCGTACAACATGCCTTGGTTACTAACTCTCAAATAGCAGCAAAGTGAAAAGAGGGAACAGGCTAGAGGACTACTTTGTCAAAGAAGAAGCAAAGCAGATTTATCAGGGACAGCCGGAACCGTTTTGGGACGAGGAAACCAATACCTTCCTGCCAGGGTTTGAGATATTCGCCAACGATGTCTGGCCAGATAGTGATGAAGAAGCTGAGGTTGTGGAAAAGCAGAAAGAGCTCCCTGACTGGATTGAGGTTTTTGCCATGGGTAGTCTCGCAACTCTGTTTAGGGAAGACGAATCAATGGGTACAGCTGCGGAAGCGGAAGTGCTGATGATGGAACAAGATACCCCTGAGGATCCGACTTTGTTTATCATGGATGCTACTGAAGAGTACAAGAACTGGATCTTCATGCCGAGTGCAACTTACCATGGATCGGAGTCTGAGTCTGAATCTGAGTCTGTCAAGTCTATCGAGTCTTCTGCGTCTTCTGAGTCTTCTGAGTCTGTCCGGTCCGAGTTGGTGCCTCTCGGCCCAAACTCTCAGAGTCTCTATTTCGAATTCGAATCTACCCGTGTGTATAGTGCCCCCGAGGCCTCCGTTGATCATGAAATAAATAAATCTGATTCTGCTTACTTCCCTGACTTTGAAATAAATTGCGTCGACCCTGGTGATGAAGAGATTGATTTCGATGGGGACATCCCCAAAGAAATTCGATCCCTAATCGACAGGGAAGATGAAAGGCATGCTTAGCCTGTGAAAGAAGAAATCGTTTTAATAAATTTGAGAGATGAAGGGAGTCCCCGGATGACCCAGATCGGTTCCGCGCTATCCGCCGAAGAAAGCAAGGCCCTCATAGATTTGCTCAAAGAGTTCGACGATATGTTTGCATGGTCACACACAGACATGCCCGGAATCGATCCTGAAATCGTGGAACACCGGATTCCCCTCTATCCTGACGCGAAACCAGTAAAACAGAAACTAAGGCGCATGAGACCTGACTGGGGCTTAAGATAAAGGAAGAAGTCACTAAACAGATTAACGCTGGGTTTTTAATGGTAACTGAATACCCTCAGTGGGTTGCAAACATCGTCCCAGTACCAAAGAAGGATGGTAAAATAAGGGTCTGCGTCGATTTCAAGGATCTCAACAAAGCCAGCCCGAAAGATGACTTCCCGCTACCACACATTGATGTGTTAGTTGATAATACTGCCGGTCATGCCCTACTCTCTTTCAGGGATGGTTTTTCGGGGTACAATCAAATCCTTATGGCTCCAGAGGATCGGGAAAAAACTACGTTCATCACTGAGTGGGGGACATATTGTTATCGAGTCATGCCCTTCGGACTAAAGAACGCCGGATCTACTTACCAGCGGGCCGCCACGGCATTGCTACACGACATGATTCATAAAGAGGTAGAGGTCTACGTTGACGATATGATTGTTAAAGCCAAAGAGCGAGAAAGACATCTGCCCGCGCTCAGGAAGTTTTTCGAAAGAATCACGAAGTACAAGATGCGGCTCAATCCCGCCAAATGCACGTTCGGGGTCACTGCAGGAAAGATGCTTGGATTCATGATCACCACCCGAGGCATCGAAGTCGACCCATCGAAAATCAAAGCCATCCTAGAAATGGAACCATCGAGATCTGAGAAGGACGTAAGGAGTTTCCTCGGCAAGGTGCAATTCATCAGTAGGTTCATTGCGAGACTGACCTCAACCTGCGAACCATTGTTCCACTTGCTCAAGAAAGGAGTGCCATTCGTTTGGGATGATAGGCGTCATAAAGCTTTCGAAGCCATCAAGGCCTACCTGCACAAGCCACCGGTGTTGACGCCACCTGTAACGGGAAAACCTTTGATCCTATACCTGTAAGTCACTCCATCCTCAATGGGATGCATGTTGGCGCAGGAAGGAGATGATGGGGTGAAAAGGGCCGTTTACTACCTCAGTAAAAAGATGGTTGGACCCGAGGAGCGTTACACTCCCTTAGAAAAGACATGTTGGACACTTGTATGGGCTTCCAAGAAGTTGAGGCATTATATGTTAGCCTACCCGGTCAGGCTAATATCTCGGATGGATCCCCTAAAGTATCTATTCGAAAAACCGACCCTCACGGGTAGGATGGCACGGTGGTTGTTGATGTTGGCCGAGTTTGAACTAAAGTATGTCACCCGAAAGTCGGTAAAAGGAAGAGCCGTTGCAAAGTTCCTAGCCGATTGCCCAGTCGAAGGAGGGGAGGATGCCGAATTCAATTTCCCCGACGAAGACATAATGACGGTAGCTGAGGACATTTGGCAGTTGTACTTTGATAGAGCAGCCAACCAGAAAGGATTTGGAATCGGTGTATTGCTCATTTCGCCCGATGGATCGCACATTCCGTTGGCGTTCAAACTTAACTTTGAAGTCACCAATAACCAGGCCGAGTACGAGGCTTGCATTGTAGGCATGGAGGCAGCCATCGAAATCGGCATAGAAAAACTGGAAGTTGTAGGGGATTCGAACTTAGTTGTGTCTCAAGCGAATGGTGACTGGAAGGTTAAGGAAGAGAAGTTGAAACCATACCATCAGGATCTCGAAGACCTTATCCCTCACTTCAGCAAGGTGACATTCACTCATGTCCCGAGGTTCAAAAATCAGTTTGCAGACGCTTTGGCAACATTGGCATCAATGATCGAGATCCCTGTTGGCATAAAGTTAAGACCAATTGTGATAGAACAAAGGGATATTCCAGTACACCAGCACGTCATGGTGGTCGACGAGCCCGATGATGGCCATCCATAGTATTATGACATTTGGAGGTACATAGAAAGAGGAGAATACCCCGTAGGAGCAAACAAGGGAGACCGAATTGCTCTCCAGAGGATGGCAACTCAGTACATTCTATGCGGGGGAAACTTATATCGAAGATCGCCCTGTGGCACACATAAGCTCTGCATCCATGGACAAGATGCGAAAAGGGTAATGGAAGAAGTTCACGAGGGTGTATGCGGTCCTCACATGAGCGGCATAATGCTTGCAAAGAAGATTCTCAGGCAGGGATACTTCTGGTCCACCATGGAAACAGAATGTGTAGAGTATGTGCGAAGGTGTAAAAAGTGCCAAATTCACGCCAATCTCACGCATGTCCCGCCGCACGAGCTGCAACAAATGACCTCGCCATGGCCCTTCTCGACGTGGGGAATTGATGTCATCGGGAGGATAGTGCCGGCAGCATCCAATGGTCACAAGTTCATTTTGGTAGCCGTCGATTATTTCACGAAATGGGTAGAAGCTGCTTCCTACACCACTTTGACTGCGGTTCAAGTTGCACATTTCATCAAGCAAAACGTCATTTACCGGTATGGGATCCCCCAGGCTTTCGTATCTGATAATGGGGTTCATTTCAAAGGACGGGCTCGGGAAGTTTTGGATGAATTTCAAATCCAGGTGCACAAATTGACGATTTATCGACCGCAGACCACTGGCGCTGTGGAAGCGGCAAACAAGACGATCAAGGCCATTCTGGAGAAAACTATTCAATCAGCAAGGGACTGGCATGAACAACTACCCCTGGCTTTATGGGGGTATTGCACATCGGTGCGGACACCAACAGGAGCAACCCCCTACTCTTTGGTTTATGGAATGGAAGCAGTACTTCCCATCGAGTTAGAAGTCCCATCTCTTCGGACCATGATTGAATGTGAAGTCCAAGAGGCAGAGTGGTTGAGTAACCGATTTGAAGAGCTTATGCTATTTGATGAACGCCGGTTAAGGGCTCTTTACCACATCCAAGGGTACCAACGAAGGATTGCACGGGCATTCAACAAGAAAGTGAAACCCAGGAACTTGGTAGAAGGTGACATGGTTTTGAAGGAAATCCGGGCTCCGATTTACGACCCACAAGGAAAGTTTCGACCAAAGTGGTCCGGGCCGTACATTATCAAGACCATCCTTTCCGGAGGAGCTCGCCTCATCGACTTAGATGGAAACGAATTCTCAACCTTGGTCAATCTGGATTAGCTTAAGCGCTACTACCCCTGGGAGAAGCTCGCTAGGCTGAAAACCGCAAGGGTGGGCAGTCCTAGGCAAAAATTAGAGCAAAGGCTGCTAGGATGAAAACCCGTCAGGGCATCCTAGGCAAAAGTTAAGGCATACAATAAATGAGCTCGCTAGACCGAAAACCCGAAAGGGCGATTCTAGGCAAAAGTTAGAGCGCAAAAGGAGAGTGTTAAAACCAGAGCGAACCCTACCTTGAAATACGTCATGACCTGATTCTTTCGCCAGAAGGATACGTAGGCAGTCTCACACTGAGGCCCGGTCACGATCCATCAAAATAAAAATCCAGGTTGAGAAGACTTGAAGAACAAAAGTCGAAAAGGGGGAAACCCTCCAAGACTCGTTTTTATTAACACGATTACTTCTACTACATAAGGTTGAGCAAAGCTTTCATAACAAAAGAAGTACGACGTAATAAAAAGGGGTCCACAATTTATTCAGCAGTCAGGGTGGTAGGATTGAGTCAGTTTCCGTGAACTCCGGCTCTTGCAGCAATGTCCCTCCTAAGCCATTTCCGATAGCTCCCGCGCATCGCCACAGAAGGGTAGGGATGTGCGTCGGTCACCTCTTGAGTCCTCCAGAAATGCTGGTAATTGCAAAGAACTGAATGTCCAAAGAAGGGCAAAACCACATCCACGAGAACCTCCGCAGGGGCCTCCTGCCTCAAACCGAGCTGACGCTGAATGCGGTAGGGGATGTAGAAAGTAAAAGCTCCCAAACCAGCAAGGACGACCCACTGAGGGCCCATGTAGTGCACTGTCATGGGAGGAAGATCCAACCATCGACACCTCCAAGCAATGGTCTCTGCTCGACGGCGCCTGAGAAAATCGACCCACTCGTCCCTGCTCCTATCCTCAAACTCAAAGCATCGCTGAGAGAGTAACCTCGCCTCGTATGCCCAGTTGCCAGGAGGAATGGTCAGTACGTTCACCTTATCGCAAAGCCAAATCTGTGGAAAGAGAGAAAACAAGTGAGAAGCCTTAGATAACCAAGCCGAGCGTTGAGGTAAAATGAGAACGTGGAAGAAACCCGAAAAAGGAGAGCTAAGTGAGAAGCCAACCTGTAGGAGAAGTGGACTGCCCCCGAAAGTCTCAGTCTCTCCAGAACAAATCTTGTCCAAACCAATCAATGTCTCGGCCAAAACCATCAGAATCACGTCCTTTCGAGCCTCGACCTGAACAGCGACACTGGCTAATGCCGAGCTAGCATGACCGGCAGAAGGGACCAAGAGATAGGCTGCGAGCAAGCACATGCAGAGAGCAGTCATGCGTCGAGTCTGATAAGTCATGTCTCTAAGATCGCCAGGAGGAGAGAATAGCTCGATAAGGCGCATGGCATTAAGGTGGCCATTCCTGACCAAGTAGCGAGCGGCATTATCGCTCAGTCCAAGGGCCGCGATCGAGACTCTATAAGCACTCTCGCGTACAGGGGGAATGATGACCTCCCCCGAGCCAAAACCCCCAAGGTATGCACGGAACTCCTCGACAGTGGGACAGAGCTCCTGATCGCCAAATCGGAACACGTGAACCTCCGGATCCCAGAAACTCACGGCTGCCCTCAAAAGCTCGGGACGAAGGCGAATGTTGCGAAGGTACCTCATGGAGTAGAAACCGTGAGCTCGAAAGTTGAGCCAATCGACACCTTCCATAGAAGCCAACCATGGACGAAGCAAACCAGTGAGAGAAAGAGCCATTTCAAGGAACAAAGAAAGAAGACAAGACTTGGATGAGGTGTGGAGAATATAGAATGAGAGAGCCTGAATTTATAGGAGAGGTAGAAGGACAACTTCAACTTTCAAAGAGCCTCGGGTTTCAAAAGCGCAAGTTTTCCATTAGTCCAACATAGGGAAAAGCTTGGTCAAGTCCTAAAAGATTCAAAACAGACATGCATTGGTTCAGAAATGCCATTGCATGGGTCAAACCTCAACCCCCGAGCAATCTGCCTTGGAAAGCAGCAAAACTGGAATCTGTCAGGAAAATTACCTCGCACGGCACCTTGATGGGTCGCACGGCATGTTGAAACCAAGGAAATTCCACGGCAGAGTGATTGAGGTACCGTGGGGCAGATCTTCATCCGCGCGGCACCTTGGTCTATCTGCACGGAAGGTTGAGTCTGCATTTCTGCAGTTTTTGACAGCAACACATCAAGGTGGAATCGAGGCCCCGCAAAGCACCAACCAGCACCTAAACACACTCTAACGGGTATTTGGGACTTCATGGATGTTTCGTTTCAAGATAACTCCTGGGATTCGCCGTCGCGGCACGAAAACTCGATGAAATCCGCTTCCTAAGCCATGTCAAGGAGTCAAAATCCGTTTTAGGTCATTCTAAGCCGTTCTTTCAAGTCCTACAGGTCATAACGGTCTAAAGTGACTTAGTCCAAGCTTCGGTTCGTGTCCAAAATCAAAACTCGAGAATGTCACATGTCGAAATCAACATTTTCCTACTTTTTCGAGTATATTCCAACGGCAAAGTCAAGTTTCCGAGCCTCATAGCGAGATCAAAAGGTCGTTATTGCCTTATGCTCATGTCTGGAGTCAGTTGCAAAGAT
Organism: Rhododendron molle; assembly: GCA_025413875.1. Lineage (NCBI taxonomy): Eukaryota > Viridiplantae > Streptophyta > Magnoliopsida > Ericales > Ericaceae > Rhododendron > Rhododendron molle. Next base: position 26,282,371 of record CM046396.1, read on the forward strand.
AAAGTCTTGTATATAGAGTCGATTTTACCAAGGTTTACCTAGTTGCTTTCTTTGATTTCTATTTCACTGTCAATATGCTTCAATCGTTAATACATCTCTCATCACGAACCTCACATTCGGTTCAGCGGTTGGTTGCACACCCCGGTTAATGTTTTTAGTTATTCAATTTTCTTCATACGAACAAAAAGAGATTGAATGGCATAAACAATAAAAGAGCAAAATCTCTGTATAAATCCAAAGGCATCCATGAGTCGAAGTACAAAAAGGGGCACAATGACCCAATGATCGAAGTCCTATCTACCAGGGGCAAACAGGCGCCCTACAAAAGAAGCACGCAGGCTCTGTCAAAAACACAAAACAAAAGAGGAGCTCAACTCTCATCCTCGTCCTCGCCCTCGCTCTCCTCCTCGTCCTCTACGGAAATCTCCTCGTCCGCAGGAGAGCTGCTCGCCGCCTGAGTGCCGGTCGCCCTAGGCACAGTGTCTCCTGAGGTGACCTCCAGGTCAACGTCTGTAGGCTCGGGTGTATCGTCCTCGAAAACGTCGATAAGCTCGTCCTCGGTCCCTACAGAGCGTCGTGTGCTCTTCGACGCCAGCTCCTCCCGTGAGCCGGCAGAGGAGACCTGTCGTACTATCGGGCGGACTGACTTCCGCCGCAACCCTCGTGTAGCCCCTCCTCTGGCCTGCAATGGTATAAGCATTCATATGACATTTGCATCATAATCATAATATAAGAGGTAGAAGTAAAGCAAATGACTGAAGTTCCAGAACATACCATCGCTCCGCCAACGCGAGGCAACACCTCTGGAGGGTGGCCCATGGCGTACTGCCTCACCAACTGCTCCAGGCCCATCATGGCCTCCGCCATCTCCTTCACGTACCCTAGAAGAGCCTGCAACGAAGGAAGTTGATCAGAATATGCAAGCAGAGCAAATGTACAGAAGATTGAAAACATGTTATACCTGAGCAAGGAACCCCGGAGCCTCAACAGGAGGACGTGGCACCGCGACCACACCAGGGACTCCCTGAGGGGTCGTCACGTCCACTGTCCAAGAAAGGGCAGGGAGGCTAGCACCGCTCGGGCCTGCGCCCTCGCCGCGACCTCTGTCACTGCAGCGTCCTTCTCCTCCTCTCCTCCGACCCCTGCTTCAGTCGCTCGCCCCGTCAGAACGGTCATCCGACCCGTTCGGATTACCCTCGGAGTCTTCGGCCGTCTCATTTGACTCACGACCAAAGACAGAGTCGGGGTCGTCCTTGTCATCCAACTGATCGAATGTGAAGTCTTGGAGGTTGGAGACGGCCCGACGAAGGGTGCGGATGGTGGAAATGAGTCGCGCAATCTGCTCATTGAGTTGTTCGATTTCCCCCCGGAAGAAGGCCATCTCGGCCTCCAGGGAAACCACTCGGGCTACCATGTCGTCGTTCGCCATGCTAAAAGGATGCACTGTTCTCGAAAGTGTTGAAAGGATGCGAAGAGTTTGGAGTTGTTCTTGATAGTGCATAGATTAAGGCACCCCCTCCCCTTTATAAAGAAACCGTGGCCGACGAAAGGGCACCCTTGCATTAATGGGCACCCTCAAAGCTTTCAACTGTTCTCGAAAATCGAAAGGGTGTTTAGAAGGACGATGTGCCGCGCGCCTCTAATCTTGCCCGCACGGCACCCTGGCTCCAAGTGGTTTAATGCCTTTTCTCGAAAGTTGATCCAATCAGCCACCTAAATCCTCTTGGAAACTCAATTCTCAGCCGTTTTGCAAGAAAAGATCCCTTAGAATGTCGTGCATTGGTCACAACACTATTTGATCCCTTGGAGATTTGCTGAATTCGCCTTTTTCTCGGTATCCGTCCTCCGGGACTCATCGTGACTGGTTCGCTGAATCAACATATTTTCCCCAGCAGATCAAAAATTTAAAATTCAATTTTCGCCTTCCGAAGGCTCGTCTCAAAATTCAATTTTCGCCCTCCGAGGGCTCGTCTCAAAATTCAATTTTCGCCCTCCGAGGGCTCGTCTCAAAATTCAATTTTCGCCTTCCGAGGGCTCGTCTCAAAATTCAATTTTCGCCCTCCGAGGGCTCGTCTCAAAATTCAATTTTCGCCTTCCGAAGGCTCGTCTCAAAATTCAATTTCCGCCTTCCGAGGGCTCGTCTCAAAATTCAATTTTTGCCCTCCGAGGGCTCGTCTCAAAAATTCAAAATCCGATTTCCGCCCTCCAAGGGCTCCTAACGCCTCGTCGTCTCCCGAGCCAAGGCCCAACGGGCCTAACGCCTCTTCGTCTCCCGAGCCACGGCCCAGCGGGCCTAACGCCTCTTCGTCTCCCTAGCCACGGCCCAGCGGGCCTAACGCCTCTTCGTCTCAGCCCAGCCGGCCTAACGCCTCTTTGTCTCCAGACCCACCCGGCCTAACGCCTCTTCGTCTCCCGAGCCACGACCCAACGGGCCTAACGCCGAGCCACGGCCCAGCCGGCCTAACGCCTCTTCGTCTCGAGCCACGCCCGGCCGCCTAATGCCTCTTTGTCTCGAGTCACGGCCCAGACGGCCTAACGCTACCGTCTCGAGCCACGGCCCAAAGGGCCTAACGCCTCTTCGTCTCCTATTTTTACCCCCCGAAGGCTCATCTCAATTTTCGCCGCCCGGGGGCCTGTCTCAGGTTTTTCAATACTCTGCATGATACACGACACCGCAAGCACACTTTTGCATGAGTTTGTCCTCCGGGACTTGTTCTCTCGCATTGCATTGTCCCGATTGAACTTCGCTGGTCTGATCCCTACAATGGGGTACGTAGGCAGCCCCCCGAGCGCGACCACCATCGTTATTTACTTGCATTTTTCATTTTGTCCCTGTTCAAAGGTGCTAGAGCAACGGATTGGGATGCCTATTCTTTAAGCGTCACTCGTACCAACCAATGGTATCCGAGTTACGTTAAAGAGGGACTACTGTAGACACCCCAATCCGGACCTCAGAAAGCCTTTGTCCACCTCGATGATGAAATAGAGGAAACGATACCTTCGTGAGCTTGAAAAAGGATCTCCCTAAACCCAAAGAGAACCAAAAACCTGAAAAGCCCAGATAAAAGCCCAACAAAGGCCCAAAAGAGCCCTGGACCGAAGGAAGAGGAACTGTGCGGAGCAGGACTGGCGCACGGCACCCTGAAATTTAAGGGTAGCCGTGCGCGGCACATTGAACCGCACGACACCTTGAGCAAAAGTCGACGGCTCGTAAAGTCGCCGACCACGCCATTTGAGCGGAGGCGATGGCTCAGCTCGTAGAAAATGCACTTCTGGCCCGCCCAGAAAATACCTCCACCATTTGAATTCAAAATCCTTGGCCCTTTGCCTATAAATTAACCCCTCCACTCAAGGGAAAGGGGTCCCTCTTGGCCTTTCTTTTGAGTCACTCTCTTTCCTTCACCTTGACTTTCTCACTCTACTTTCTCTCTCTAAGTTTCTACACCCACTTTCTTGTTTCCATTTCCATTTTCAAGCCTTAAAGAAAGTCATTCCCAAAAGGCCTTCTTTAAGTGCTCTCATCCACTCCCCCCTCATCATTGAAGTTGATCTTTCATTAATTTCAAAGCCCCATCACCCAAAGCACCTAACCTTCCCTCACACCCATACTCCTTTTGTCTCATTTGACCTCTTCCATCAACACCCGTGACGACCCATCTACACCCTCGCCTCAAAGGTCCTTGATCAAGCTCGAAATCAAAGGTATAAACTAGTTTCCTCGGACTAGACTCCGTTATTCTGAGGGGACCTTTCTGTCGGAGCAGGTCTAACCCCTTTTGGTTAGATCCTCAAACAAAAACCATTTTCGAAAACCAAGCAGACATCATCTTGAGGTTGAGAAACGCGGTCTGCATCGCTCAGACACGCGGCATCCCGACCCTCAGCGCACGGCAAAGTACACACTAATGCTATTGTGAGCAGCCGCGGATCTGAGTTTTCCTCCACCGTGGTTACCTGTTTTTGCTGTTTACTGTTTTCGTAGCTCTTAAAATAAGACCATATCTACAAGCCATGTTCCGGCTCTTCTAAAATCTTTTCAAGATCATCCCGAAATGATCAAAAACGTTGAAAGCTACTTTAAAACTATGTTTTGAGAAGGATAATGACGTTCTTGGGATGATCCGACCAGTGAGGCTACTCATGAGTTTTCAAAAGATCTATAGAAACCAATGAGCTAAATGATGTTTTGAAAAGATTGCAACAGTCTGAAGCAGGTGCCACACGCGGCATGTTGAGATGCCTCGCTGCGGCATCTCAGGGTGCCGTGGGCGGTATTCTGGGTCCAAACAGTCTGTTGAATGTTATTTACTTCCATTTATTCATATCATTTTATCACGACTGTCCAGATAGCACCACCTGCACGTCAATGTGATATATTTCCCATGTCCCTTCCCCGTTACGTGCTTTATTAAAGAGTTTGATATTCCAAATAATATTGAAGATTCCCCCCCTTTTGAAAACATCAAGTAGAGACCGGTCTTACCGGGCGAATGGGGTGCTTTTTAAAGAAAAACCTTCCTCATTCGTAATGTGGCTCCCGAACCCATCATCTCAATGTTTTCGCTAGACCAAAAGCCTTTCTTTTTCAAATCAAACTCTCGGTTTCTCGGGTGACCCATCTCAAAAAAAACTCGGGTGGCGACTCTTCGAGCGCAAGCGCTTCTTCGGGCGCGGGAGCCCACAATCATCTGCGAAGCAGAGATTGACAAGTTTTGTGGAGCCACATTTCCAAAGGAATTTAAAATCAGGGAGAAGAGACTTTTCCTTAAGAATGCAAGTCAAGACCTCCATGACTATCATAAATAGTTAGGAGGACAAAGGATCACCTTGTCTTAAACCTTTTTGCCCAGGAATGTATCCTATTGCTTTGCCATTGAAGCACAATGAGTAATTGGCTGTGGAGACACAGGCTTTCAACCACTGGATAATCTTAGGATGGAAGTTCATGGAGGTTAGGACATCCTAGAGGAAATCCCATCAGACATTGTCATAAGCCTTCATGATATCCACCTTCATAGCACATCTAGGGGATGAAGAATGTTTGTGGTAACCCCTAATTAATTCCTGAGTAAGGAATATGTTATCAGTTATTCTCCTACCCTGAACAAAGCCAGATTGGGCAGGATCAATAAAGGATGGTAGGACAAGTTTTATTTTGTTGGGTAGTGTAACACCCTGTCCCACATCGGATGTCTACATGGATGATCTTGGGTATATGACAAACCTTGTGGGCTACTACTAATACCTTGTGCTTAAGCTTTTGGGCCATGTGGTGTGGCTTGTGGATCAAAATCAAGGTATTGGGCCAGTGGTCTGCTTGGGGCGTTACAGGTGGTATCAGAGCAATTCATGTACACGACCATGTGGGCTTTGGAGTTTGGTTTGATTTGGTTGTTGGTTTGATTTGTATTGGTGATTATAGTGCTCCACCCCTCGCGAGGGCGCGATGCTATAAAGTTGGGGAGATTGTAACACCCCGTCCCACATCGGAAGTCTACATGGATGATCTTGGGCATATAACAAACCTTGTGGGCTACTACTAGTACCTTGTGCTTAAGCTTTTGGGCCATGTGGTGTGGCTTGTGGATCAAAATCAAGGTATTGGGCCAGTGGTCTACTTAGGGCATTACAGCTAGGATTTTGGCAATACATTTATATACCACATTGCAACAAGAGAAGGGGTTTGAAGTCCCCCACCTTAGAGGGGTTAGGGACTTTTGGTACCAGGGCAAATAAGGTAGCATCAGCCTTCTTTAAAAGTTAACCAGATCTGAAGAAAAGTTTAACAGCTGAGGTCACCTCATGGCCTATAACAGGCCAAGCTTTATAGAAGAAAGCAGTATTGTACCATCCAGACCAAGTGCTTTTTGAGGATTAAGAGTCCAAAACGTGTCCTTGATCTCTTTATCTGTTACTTCAAGCACCATATCCAAATTTTGAGAATGTGAGAGTTTCTTAGTAATGAGTTGGTTCACTCTGGAGGATCCAGAATAACCAATCGAATGTTTGGTCCCTAACAAGTTTGTGTAGTAGTTGATGAAGGTGTGCTTTACTAACTTAATGTCCTGGGTAACTTATCCATCCTCCAAAACCAAACTAGAAATTCTGTTCCTATTTTTGGAATTACTAATGGTTTTGAAGAAAAATGAAGTACATTGGTCCCCTAACTTGAGCCATTGGATCCTTGACTTCTGCTTGGCTAAACTTTCCTCCGCCCTAGCATACACTAGGTACTGCTTGCACAAATCCCTTTCAATGGCCTGCTTAGCATGATCACTGGGGTTGGATCCCAGCTCTCTTTGGATGGCTTCCAATTGTTGTTTATAGGAAGCCACCCTTGATGACGGATCATTGAATTCACTTGTATTCAGCTTTTTTCAGGTCCTTTTGCAGATACTTAAGTTTCTCACAGACACGGTACATAGGGTTACCTATGATTACTTTTCTCCAAACTTGCTGAACATCGTCAAGGAATTTAGGGTGTTCAGCCAAGAAATTAAAGAACCTGAAAGGCCATTTCTTAGGGGGTGAAGCAGCTATCAGACAAACAACAGCAGGGGAATGATCAGACACTCTAGGGTTGTGAAAATGAGCATTGGACCAACAATAGCCTTTGATCTAACTTTCATTGACCTTGACCCTATCAATCTTGGTGCCAAGTCCTATCACCACCTACTTTTTCATTGGGATTCCTAATGGCATTGAAATCCCCTAATACCACCCAAGGGGTGATAACACAATGCTGTTGTAAATCTACAAAAGAGTAATTGCCATAACAGGAACCCACATTGTTCTTAGAGTTTTGAGAAGCAGCACAATTAGTTACCCTCAATTCGAGCAAATAACCTACTCAGAAATCAAGGTGGTGAGCCCAATAGGCCTAGGGTTTGGGTTGATTCCTATTTTCGTGTTTTAATCCAACGTTTCGATATTTTTCTGCTTGCTGCGATTTATTTTTTGGCATGAAGAAGAACGCCAGTCGAGACTTCGATTTACTGGTCGGTACATTGAACCAGAAAGATCTGCAGGCGGCAAAATCGATTCGTTGGCCGGTAGATCCATTTACTGGAATAGTTTTGTTTTTGTTTTTTTTTTGACGTACTTCGTTATGTTCTGCATGACACCCTCTCCCCTTTTCATGCGATTTATTTAGTGTTTTGTCACTTATTAATTGTTTAAAGGCTTAATTAATCAGTTAAAGTGTAGAATCGAATAAAACAACTATTGAGTTTGTGTTGAATAATTATAGGCCAACCTCGCGGCTGGGCGGCGAACAGTGCCTAACACCTTCCCTTCACCATACTTTTGGCTTCCAATTCCGGAATCTAATCTTGTTTTTTTAGTTATCTTAAAACAAAGCGGCGACTCTATTTTAATGTGGCTTTAACTATGTGGCTATTCTTTTAACCATGGGAATATCCATAGTTCAAGTTCACACCAATGAAACATGTAGCGAGATCATTGTGTGGAGATGCTTCTCCGATGGGGTGTCCACGTACTAGAGGACGATATTTTGTGAGAATAATATTATCTCAATTAGGGATAAACTAATTAATCTTTTCAAAAATAAAGAGGAAATTCGCATGTGAAGAAAATTGGTTATTGCATGAACAACTACTCAAAGATCACAAATAAACTACTACTAAAATTGGAAGATAAGCCCCAAACTTCCATAAATAGTATAAGTTTCAAAGCACATTGAGAACTGTATTGCCCTAACATGAGTTGTTCCAAGGCCTTCCAAAGTTTAGTGTTGTACACAATTTTTATAAATCGATTAGGTGAAAGTACATAAATACCCCCCTTAACTATCACTTTTTCTTGTAAACACCCCATCACATTTAAAAGCGCCCATAGGGACCCCCCTCACCTATTCCAGTTACCAAAGTAACACCCTTTCGTCTCAAAACTGTTTGCTGGGAGGTCATAGGTCAGCAAATTGGGCATTTTTCAGACAAAAATTGTAACAACTCGAATTTTTACTGAATAAAAATTTCGTTGTTATATTGGAAATCCTTTAATTAATCTTGTTGTCTTAATAATTCTCTGTTAATTTTAAATATCCGTCATAATTAGGTTTTGACTTAGGAGATTGGAATTCATCGTCTGGGCTGCCTTGGCCACCGCCTTGCTCGTGGGCTGCCTTGGCCATACTCACGCCGCCTCGGCCGTCGCCTTGCTTGCAGGCCGCCTTGGCCATCGCTGGCACCAGTCGCTTTGGCCGCCGCTATCGTTATTACCAGTCGCTTTGGCCGCCACATCGCTACACCGCCGCTTTTGCCATCGTTGCCAGTCGCTTGTCGCCGCCGCTGCCACCGTCGCTTTGCCATCTTTTCGCCATCGATCGCTTTGGCCACCGCACATCGTTCGCCATCGATCGCTTTGGCCACCGCTGGCCATCGCTTAACGGCTGCCTTGGCCACTGTTTGGCCACCGGACTGCTTTGGCCACCGCTTGGCCACCGCCTCGCCACCAGGCTGCCTTGGCCATGCTCACGCCTTGCCTCGGCATTTGACCTAGGGTAATATTTATCCATTGGACGATAGATGCTAGGGTAAACTTTACCCATTGGTCAATAGGTAAACCTTGGTTAATCTTCCTAAGTACGAGATTAGATTAGTTTAGTGCTTAATTGCAAAATATAATACTTTTGGGTATTAACCGTTGGATAATAACCGTTAGGAGTTTTATTAACCATTGGACGATAGATTAGAATCCTAGCCATTATTACCCATTGGTTATTAACCATTAGAGAAACTATTATCCATTGGATAATAGTTAGTCTTGACAATCATGTACTAAATTGATTAAAATACTAGATTTTGCCATGTGTGTACTTTATTAAAATACAATTTGTACATTAGGTTAGTATTAATATACATAGTACTTTGAAAGTAGTAGAATAATTTAATAGATATTGGCATGTGGTATAGCTAGCCTAGATTGAGTAGTACTTGGCTTGTACATTATATATGTGTACTTGTATGTATATATATAAAGGCTATATATATAATATTGTATATGACATATGTGTATTACAATATTATAATAAGAAAATCTACACTTGGTTTAAAATACAAGATTTCAAAAGACCCAAAGTACATGTACATATAATAGTATATCTCTTTCTGGTACAAACAAGTGGGAGAAAGAGAGAGAGAGAGGGAGAGAGAGAGAGTTAGCCGAGAGAGAGGGAGGAGAGAGATCCGAGAGAGAGAGAGAAAGAGAAGGAAAGAGAGGGAGAGATTGTACCTTAGATTTTTCTTGGACTTTCTTTGACCTTTGCTTGATTTCTTGGTAGTCTTCCTCCTACAAAATCTATGACCTAAATGTCCTAAATACATTTTTTAATTGGGTGAAACTTGTACAAACCCTAGCTTGCCAAATCCTTACTCTTCCAATCCACCAAATTTTGTCCTTATATATATATATGTATATATATATATATGTATATATATATATATATATATGTACATAGTACAATGTACCAAGATGAGAGAAAAGCCGAGAGAGAGAGGTGGGAGAGAGAGAGGGAGGCCGGATTGAGGGAGAGAGTGTGTGATGTATGTGACTTGTGTACTTCCATTCTAGCCTAGATCACATTGCATCATCCAAAGTACAACCAAATCTAACCTTTCTTGTGCTTTCACTCCAAAGGACTACCAAATCCAATATTCTAACCTTTCAAAGGACTTGATTGGACTAAAACCCTAATAGAATAGCATTGATCTTGTCCTTGGTTGGAAGAAAGAACAAGGAAGACCTTTGGATAGTCTTTCAAGGCATGACATCACTTGGATAAAAGCTTTATCCAATGGATAAAGGGGGGAGAGGGCAGCCGGCCATGAGAGGGAGAGAGAGCCATCCAATTGCCTATAAATAGGCCTCACACTTCTCATTCAACTCACACCATTCCAATCTCCAACTTCTCTCTCTAGAAAGTTTAGTGTTCTTGTTGTTCTTGAGTAGTTCTAGCTTGTTCTTGAACTTTCTTTCCACCTCCGCCACTAAACCACCATACGACCACCACCTCGATCCTAAAGTAGTAGTAATATAAATCACGATCTAGTTTCGAGAGAAACCTTTCTCTTTCGATCTACCGGAAGCTTATCGTAAGCCGTTACTCCGTCCGTCCGCCGACTTTCTTTCCGTCGATCTTTTCGTAGTCCTTTTCTACCGCCAAGAAGAAAGGTAGTGTAATCAACCCATAATCCTAAATATATATTAGACACTACTCCTTGTCTTAGTTTTAACCCTAGCTAAGTCGTTATAATGAAAGCATGATAATGATAGTTTATTTCTTAAAACGTTGGATGCATGATAGTTAGTGAACTTAATATTGCTATTGGATGATTAAGCATGATTAGAATCGACTTAAGATATAACTTCGTGTAGAAGTAATCACATGTTGATCTTTTAACTTAACTATAAGCTTATATTCCATTGCTTGTATTACTTGTGGTATTATAACAAAGCATATGGTGGATTACCACCCAGGCGTCCGCACATGTGGCGTTATGCTTTAAGTAATGGTTATGGACATGCTATGTACTTGCTTGGATTATACTTACCTTAAGTATGCGTAGTAAATTTCTAAACATGAGTTAAATGGTTAAAGTATCAAAGCTAGTTAGCAAAACTTGTTTTACTAAAGTACTAAAGAAGAATGAGCATGTCAAATAATGAATTTCTACGTCAATAACCATATGTTGTTTTGAAAATCCCACAAAGGAAGAAAGAACGGATTTTTCGTAATATATTATTGTCTTGAGGATGAGTATGAACATGTATGTATATTTGTTTGCATTACTTGTTGCTGATAAAACATAAGTGGCTTTAAGTAATAATTTGAGTACGATTAGGTAATATAGAGTTGGATGATCTTGCTAGTTTAGTTTCAAGATTACTTTAAAGTGATTTGTCCCGCCGCGGAGTCTATGCATGATTACGAAACACGAGAACCGAAAAGTAGAAACATGACACTTAAGGAGTGGTTGATATGGATAAAAAGGATTTTTGAGACTACATAATGGCCGGACTTGGTAGCCTTACGTGAGTTGTGAAAACCCACAAGGTGGCCGGACTTGGTAGCCCTTTGTGCGGACTTGCGAAAACCGCAATGAGGCCGGACTTGGTAGCCCATTGTGTAGATTGCTAATGGAGCCGGACGTGGTAGCTTCATTGGTAATTGGGCTTGGTTATCCGCGGAGAGGAGCCAATGCAAGATTTTGTAACGTGGCCGGACTTGGTAGCCCGTTGAATAAGAAATGGTTTTTGAAATGAAATGGTGACACAATACGATGAGTCGCGTAGGAGAAACCAAGAAAGGCATGACACCAACGTAAGCAAGATAGTGAATGCGGATGTATCATTGTTAATTATGTTGTTTAATGAGTATGGGTAATTATTTATATGACTCTTTGTTGTAAATTATGGGTTAGCGGGTTGGATTATTCTATTGAGCTTCTGTAGCTCACGGTGTTACCTTTTTGGTGACCCTGACATATTATACTGGGGGCGACGCTGGTATAATGTGTCAGATTTCATAGATGAGCAGCAGGAACAGTACACCTTGGAGGCCTTTGGAGCCGAGGAGCTTGCAAGGATGGAGGAAGAGGCGGAGCAGTAGTTAACCTTAGATTATCCCCTCTTTTGAATAAAAGTACTCTTGTGAGACTTATGTTGTAATAATGAGCTAGACTCTCCTTAATTTATTCAATAAAAATGTTTATTTAACGTACCCAAAATTCGGGGCGTTACAAAAATGCCCTTTGACAATCCACATCCCAGTTTTGGGGTTAAACCCAGCCATCTCCCTCAGCGGGAATATCTCTACCCCATCCAACCATTGTGACGCCACATTGCCAACGGTACATCTCCAAATTTGCAAGGAAGAAACTTAATGAACTCGAAAGGGCTCGGGTCGGAATTGAGGTCTGACAGCCAGCAATGTGACCGATCCTCGGTGTAGGGAACCCCGACGTTGGAGCAGTCGATGTGGACATTGTTTACGACGCGGTCGGCGAGTGGGTAGAACTTTATTAGGGTCTGGGAGAGGGAGGTTTTGAGGTTGTTGGATTTATGTTGTTGAGTGAAGCTGGTTGATCCACCGCAAGCGGCACGACTTCCCGGTCCGGCCTAGGATGCTGGTGCTTATGGCAGCCCAGTTACAGGGCCCGTGTTGATCCACCAGCCTCATCAGCGTCTCGTCCTCCGCCTTGCTCCACGGGTCCTTGATCCTATCTCCACCGTTCATCTCTCTCTCTCTCTCTCTCTCTCTCCCCGGGGTGGTTTTGTAAATGATTTCAGGATTTTTTTAAAAAAATTTCCTTTAAGGGTATAATAGAAAAGGGTATATTGGTCATTTCCTACATTCCTGTGGGCAGCATGCCCTGGAATTTCCGGATTCCAAAATGTAAGGGCCCATAATCGAGGGAGTGCGAGCGCAGAAGAGGCAAGCGCTCGGAATACAGAGTCGCCACTCGGGTTTTAAAGGTCCGACACCCAAGGAACCGTATTTCGAAGCACCTGCCGCGCTGTTTGATTTGAAAAAGTGAAGGAACCAGTCCGTCATAACCATATCTGGGTTCGGGAGCCAGGTTACGAGAGGGGAAGGGTTTTAAGGCACCTCTCTCGCCCAATCTGGAGATCGGTCTCAACTTAGGCATTTTGAAAACATTGTGATTCTTCTTTTATTAATCAATTTTAGCCAGTTAGGGCGGCGGAACAGTTAATCGGGGATTAAAACTGTAACAGTTTGCAAGATGTGATAGATGGCATGGATGAACAGTTAGTATAGGATGAAAACAGGCTGTTGTGGGAGTTCAAACAGACTGGAAAGCCCTTGTCTTGGAGTGTCGTGCGCAGGAATAAACCAGTATGCACTGATCAAGTCAATGCATGCTAGTCACACCTGCGCGTGCTACTATAAGACCTGCGCGCGCCAGTAAGCCTGAGCCCACAGCTCTTATTCTCAAACCCTCTGGGCTCTGGAAGGACCAGTGCACACCCAAGACAAACCAAGCAGTTGATAAGCCATTATAATATACAGTTTAAAGGTTGAAAAGCCCAATAAATAAACAAAAACACCCCATAAACAATGTGGGGACAAAAGAACAACCTAAAACCAAGTTAACCATGCAAGACCACTCACTGGTCAGAGGCAAACCATCGCGCGATGGAGTCAAAGTCTCGCGCGATGGTGCGCTCTGGCGCACCATCGTGCGATGGAATCAGTCTATCGCGCGAGGGACTGGACTAGACCAGTGCTTGGTTTAGATGTTTCTGGGTTTTGAGACATATTCAAAAAGGTCTTAGGGGTACTCCAACAGAACAGAACGAAGTATTGAAATGCAAGCTAGCAGTTTTAACTATGGAAAGTAGTAAACTCATTATTTTCATGCTTAACAGTGCTTTATATGAAAGAAAAACATAAACCAGCAACACCAATCCCCACGTGGACTGTCGCGAGCAACAAAGGACTGTCGCACGATAAAGTGAGTCCATCGCGCGTTGGTTCAAGCCATGACGATTTTTGAAACCTTGCTAGCTTTTGGGCCAGGACTGGTATTGATTAACAGCCTTGGCCCTGCCAGCCCCCCTCAGAGATCAAAACAGAGAACAGAGCAAAGGTAAGCTATACCTTTGGCTTTTGAGGTTTTAAAAGTGTTTGAACTTTGAGTTGAGGTTGAGATTGATTGAGGTGTTTGAGTGGAAGAAGAAGAACAAGCTATGTTCTTGAATTGTCTTTGTATCTCTTTTATTAGCTTAAAAGAGTACAAAGCGAAAACCCTTTGAAATAAAATTTGGTAACTTTTTTTCTACCCTTTTAATGAAAGACCAAGGGGGGGTATTTATAGGAGACTTGGAAGGGTGCAAGGGGTGGCAAACAAGGCCCAAGGCCAAAACTTAGTGGTGAAGGCTTGCAAAAGGTGATAGAAAAAGTTGTTGTGAGGGTGGAGTGCCCAAAGCCTGCACTGCCACTGTCCTATGGAGAAACGGGGTTCAAATAGCCCTATAGACTCCCAGGCAAGCAACCAATTGGGCAAAAAAAGTGAAAGTGACTGTTGAGAACCATCGCACGATGGAGTGGGACCATCGCGCTAGTGTGCCATCTGTCGCGCTTGGGTCAACAGTCAACACTTTGACTTTGACCCAGGCTGACTCTCGCGCGAGGGAGTCAGTCCATCGCGCGATGGTGCGCCCTGGCGCGCGATGGAGTGGGTTTGGCGTGCGATGGTCAACCATCGCACGATGGAGTCAGACCGTCGCGCAACAGTGCGCCCTAGCCTGCAACGGTTGTGCCCTGGCGCGAGACGATTGCGCCCTGGCGCGGGCCAGTAGGGTTTTTGGCTTTTGGAAGTGGCTTAGGTTAGGTTAGGTTCAAGGGTTTCAAACACTCAAAGCTCAACACTTGACATTCCCAAGGTGTTCTTGATCCATTTCATTATCGGGGAATCAAAAACCGTAAATAAACTAATCTGGAAGCCCAGATTGGGGTGTCTACAGTAGCCCCTCTTTGACGGCGCTTGGAACACCATTGACTTGGTACAAGTAACGTCAAAGAATTCTAGACACCCCTCAAGGCAATCTAGAGTAGAGCATAGTAAAGTAGACAAGCATACTTACAGAACCTGATTGGTTGAATGGATGGACGGACCGTCGCTGGGGATGGAAGTAGAAGTGGACGATTGCATCGCCGCTTGTTGATCGAATTTGGACAGGACAGGCTGTTGCTGCAGATTTAGACTGGACAGGCCGTCGTTGCTGAGGATCAAGCTATCCTCGGCACAAAGTATTCCAACAAACACAGGTAGGTCATGTCAGGCAGGTTGAATTCCATCTGTTGGGAATCAGAGCCAATCTCCTTATCAAAGACCATCCAAGACAAAGTAATAAGCTTGCTGAAAGATGCACTTGCGGCTAGACTGAGGGTGATCGTCGTTCGGGACAGGCCAAGACGGACTCTCCTGGGGAACAATCAGTTGCGGATGAACGGACCATTTGGACGATATCTGATTGTCATTGTGGACTGGATGGACGATGTGTTGATCACCGTTTGATGAATTTTGACAGGATTGGCTGCCGTGAAGGCGGACGGATAGATCAATGTGCTGATTGATCAAACCGCTGGGGAACTCTGACTGGACCGGCTGTTGTTGAAACGGCTCCGCAGGATAGCATCCTTTGGTTTATGAACCGAGAATTGGACAGGAGAGATTTCCATCGCATCCGCTGACCAATGATAACAAAACCGCAGGAGATTGCATCGCATCCTTCGGCAAACAAATCGAGAGTTAGGGAGATTTCCATCGCATCCGCTAACCAACGAGAACAAGACCGCAGGAGATTGCATCGCATCTTTCGGCAAACCAAATCGAGAGTTAGAGAGATTTCCATCGCATCCACTAACCAATGATAACAAAACCGCAGGAGATTGCATCGCATCTGTAGGGAGGTAATCCCGAACAGTACAAAGAGTGGCCGAACACGTGGTACGTGGGGCCGAGAATCAATATAGTTAGAATATCCGCCGTGCAGTACGGTGAACGGCAGTAAGGGCTGGGGGCACGAAAGGTCCTAGGTCTGAAATACCCGAGCAGGGGTGTAGTCCAAAGAGCAAGGGTAGTCGTTGGGCCGGTCGCATGATAGAGGGTCCAATAATATGAGAAATCATTGGACCAGAGGATCTGTTCGGCAACGAGAAGGCCGAACAGGGGCAGCAATCTGGAGGTGGTGCCAGGAGGCGCTTCAGAAGGTTCCAGATATGGCAAGTGCCCAGTAACCTGGAGGGGACACCCAACGAGAATGGGATGAGCGGACAGCTTTGGAAAGAGTTCCTAAGTGGTCTAAAAGGAAATATGCAGTTATGGGAATGAGAATCCCTGATGTTCTGGTTCCCCTTTACGAGAAAGGGAACTTAGGGCAGCAAGATGGCTTGGACAGCAAGCAGACATGGGCCTATATATAAGAGGTAAAGGTAGGCAATTCCTGGTTATTTTGATTACTTCCTACTGAGAATTAGGGTTTTCACTAGTACGAGATACTAACTTTGGCATCGGAGGGCCTTTGCCACGAGAAGGCAAAGGTGCGCTCACCCATTGTTTGTTTTACAGGCTCAACTCCGGCGGTGTGGTAGGGTTCCGGTGTAAGAACGAGAAGTAGCCGTTACGATCAAGGTGCTGTTTGGAGGCCTTTTTCGTTTTCTGCACCTACAATTGGCGCCGTCTGTGGGAAACGAAAGAGGTCCCTTCGAAAAAGCGACCATGGTGGAGGAAGATCCAAAGACCCCAGTTGACCCGAATAATCTGCTGGGTGGGGGAGGTGACAAGTCCCCGCCGGATCCTCCAAGAAAGCCCGATGGCGGGCGAACGGGAAGACCACGAGTAAGGACCGCCTGGCAGCCCATGGCGACTCCAAACAAAGACGGACGGACGGCAACGGATCCACGAGAAGGAGTAAGTCCCGCCGTGAGAGAGAGTCGGTGACGAAAAGCGTGCATAGCCGGGAAGATATCCTGGACAAAAGAGACAGGAGATAGAAGAGTACGCCCGCCTGATTAAAAGGCGAGTATGAGATTCAACGATTCAGAGGATACGAGAACATCGAGAGGATTCTGGGCTTTCACAAAGGAAGTCCAGAAAGAAAGGTTGGATATGGTGGAGTACAGGAGAGCTTCTTCACGAAAAAGAAGAAGCAGGAGCCTCACTCCGAAACGACCGAGGGCTACTTCACGAAAAAGGAGAAGCAGGAGCAGGAGCTCCTCCCCCGAGCAAGGAGGGGGCAGGAAGCACCACAGGCACAGGTACGAGAGACCTGATTCCGACTGGGAAAGGAATAATGCCAGGGCTGCTAAGGTATCGGAGGAAGGGACCATGTCTGCACGAGAAGCAGCACGTAGAGCCCTTAGCAACATAGCAACTTCTCCTTTTGCAAAGAGATTGCAGGAGGCAAGGTTGCCGAGCAGGGTTAAACACAGGACGTTTATCCTGTACGAAACCAATGCAAACCCGGTGGCGCACATACAGCATTACCAGCAGGCAATGTTTATGCACGACGGTGATGACGCAATCATGTGTAAGATGTTCCCATCTAGTTTGGGAAAAGTGGCCCTATCATGGTTCCATAAGTTGGGCCCGAACACCATACGAGGGTGGAGACAGTTGGCCGAGGAGTTCACTGCTCGGTTCCTTACGAGCCGGAAACCACCCAAAACTTTTGAGAGTCTCTCAGCTATGAAGCAAGGAGAGAGTGAGCCGATCAGGGATTACGCCAAGAAGTATTGGGAGACTTTCAACGAGATTGAAAGTTGCGATGAAGAGTACGCAATAGCAACGTTCAAAACTGGGCTACCTGTTCGAGGAGAGCTGCGAAAGTCCCTAAACATGAGTCCAGTAAGCACGTTGGCAAAGCTGATGGAGCGGATTGAGCAGGACGCCAGGAACGAGGATGACATACTACGGGAAGACGGCAAGCTAAGTGCCGAGCAAGTCAAGGGACCCGCAAAGAAGGCGGATAAACCCGAACCCAAGACTTACAAAGAAAGAAAGGAGCACGGGCAGACTAAGAGAGAGTCGTACCGAGAAAAACACGTCCCTGATCCGAAGTCGTTCTTCTCGGTGACAACGGTTTGGAAAGAACCGATTTATCGGATTCTTTATCGAATAAAGAACTGCCCATACTTTAAATGGCCCCAATGGCTGGAGGGTGACAAAGATGCAAGAAGGGCTACGAGTCAGCACTGCAGTTACCACAAAGACTGGGGGCACATGATAGAGGATTGCGAGATGTTTAAACAGCATCTTGATGACCTGGTCTCCCGTGGGTACTTGAAAGAGTTTATCCAAGAGGAGCACAAGGGCGCCGAGAAAGCGATGGAACTGGATTATGCGCAAAATCCAAGGGGCGTAATCCATATGATACATGGGTTGGCCACACCTTATACGAGAAATGAGGTGAGATTACTCCAGAGGCAGGTGAAACACGACCAGCACGTGATGGGGTTGTGAAAGAAGCGGGGACGTGAAGCGGAAGGGTGCAACGAAGGCATAGTCTTCACGGATGAGGACCTGGGAGGAGTCCAGGTGCCGCACAACGACGCTCTTGTCATAACCCTACGAATTGGGGAATATGACATGGAGAGGATCCTGGTGGATTCAGGAAGTTGCACCGAGGTGCTTTACTACGACGCATTCAAAAAGCTGGGATTGACACAGGCGGACTTGGTACAGTCAGTAACCCCGTTGGTCGGGTTTAGTGCAGGAGCAATTTGGCCATTGGGTAAGGTAACCCTTCCTGTTCGGGCGGGAACAGTGGTGCTCAGAACCGATTTTTTGGTGGTGGATGTGCCGTCTTCCTATAACGCGATTATAGGAAGGACCTGGCTGCATAAGATGAGGGCAGTTTCGTCCACTTACCATCAGATGGTGAAGTTTCCAGGGTCCAATGGGATCGAGAGAATAAGGGGGAACCAGAAGACGGCCCAACAGTGCTTGGTTTCCATAATCAAGAAGGCGCCCAAGGCGCAGCTAGTGCAAACCGTCGAAGTTAACAACCAGCCGACCATCGAGGATGTCGGAGGGAATCCGGCCGAGAAGGTGGTGGAAGGATTGAAGAAAATCCAGATCAACGAGAATGATCCAGAAAGGTATTTCCTGATTGGGGAGAACCTGTGCACAAAAGAGGAGGAAGAATTGGTGAAGTTCCTTAAAGAATACGTTGATGTGTTTGCTTGGGTGCCAGAAGAGATGCCTGGGGTAGATGCAAACGTGATTTGCCACCACTTGAATGTGGATCCACAACACAAACCGGTGATGCAGAAGAAAAGGAGATCAGCCGTACAAAGCATGTGGACGCTGTCATCGAAGAGGTGGACCGCTTGCTCGAGGCAAAGGCGATCCGAGAAGTGTATTACCCGGAGTGGTTGTCTAACACGGTGGTGGTGAAAAAGAAGAATGGGAAGTGGCGAGTTTGCGTCGACTTCACAGATCTAAACAAGGCCTGGCCAAAAGACAGTTTCCCTGCCCAAGATAGATCAACCGGTGGATGCAACAGCCTGGGTATGGGCGTATGAGTTTTCGGCGCTTATCGAGGATATCACCAGATAGCTATGTATGGCCCCGATCATGAGAAGACGTCCTTTATCACACCACGGGGATATCTACAGTGTCATGCCCTTTGGTCCGAGTAACGCTGGAGCAACTTATCATAGATTAGCAACGATTATGCTAAAGAATCGCTCGGCAAGACCATGGAGGTATACATAGGCGACATGGTGGTTAAAAGCAAGAAGAAACGGAACCACATAGCTGATCTGAAAGAAGCCTTTGAGATCGAGAGAGTATAAGCAAGCTCAACGCCTCGAAATGTGCCTTTGGAGTAAGTTATGAGTTTCTGGGCCACTTAGTGACCATTAGAGGAATAGAGGCGAATCCCGAATCACAGCTCTGCAGAAGCTGCAGAGTCCAAGAACCACGAAGGAGGTCCAAGGTTAACGGGGATGGCGGCAGCTCTTAACTGATTATCAGCTGGTCGAGTGACAAATGCAGGCCTTTCTTTCAGCTTGTTAAGAAAAAGAGAAGGTTACGAATGGGAGCCAGAATGTGAGCAAGCATTCCAAGACCTGAAGAAGTACTTGGCGCGGCCCCGCTTCTGTCCACTCCCGAGCCTGGTGAGATCTTGACCTTGTATTTAGCAATGTCAACATGCTGTAAGTGCGGTCTTACTAAGGAACAAGGGATCCGAGCAAATCCTGTTTATTACGTGAGCAAGACGCCATCGGACGGGTAAACGAGGTATCTGCCACTTGAGAAGTTGGTCCTGGCGCTGAGAACGGCGGCTAGGAAGTTGCCCCATTACTTCCAAAGTCACAAAGTGGTGGTTTACACGAGTTCCCGCTGAAGTCGTTGCTCCGAAAGGCCGATTTCTCGGACGAATATCGACCGGTCGAGAATTAAGCCGAGTATGATTGACTATCAGCCGCGCACGGCAGTTAAAGGGCAAGTTTTGGCAGATTTCGTGGCAGAGTTTTCTCCCACAGTTGCTCCACTGCCTCCTCCGAGAACGGAGCAGTTGGTTGAGCAATCAACCGAGAAGAAAAAGGCATCCGCCGAGCAGGACCCTTTGGAATGGAAGCTTTTGTTGATGGGTCCGCATGCAATATCCGGATCTGGAATTGGAGTGGTACTCTTCCCTCCTGAAGGAATTATGATCGAGTTGTCGTTACGCCTAGGTTTCAGCGTCAAACAACGTGGCGGAGTCCGAGGTACTCCTAGCCGGGTTACGGAGCGCAAAAGCCTTGAAGGTAGAAAGAATTGAGTATTCCGTGATTCACAACTCGTGGTGAATCACCGTCCGAGGAGTACGAGGCCGGAATGAGAAGATGGCAGCCTACGTGAAGGCCAGCCAAGGATTTGCTTGATACCTTCGAGAAGGTACACATCGAGCAGTGGACTATCTTGCTGAACGCCCACGCCGACTCACTGGCTTGGTTGGCGGCGGCCGTGCCAACAGAGTTCAAGAGGAAGGTGGCGGTGGACTATCTTGCCGAGCCGAGTATTGGGAGGAGTGTGGAATTGGTCTGGGCATGAACCAAGGACCAAGTTGGATGGATCCAATAGTGGAGTTCCAACGAGATGGGATACTCCCCAGACAAAAAAGAGGCCCACAAGATAAAGACGAAATCTGCAAGATTTTGGCTATCACCGGAGGGGAATTGTACAAGAAGTCCTTCACTGGACCGTGCACTGCTTTGTGTGCATCCCGAGATGGTGCGTAAATTTCTCCACGAGATACATGAGGAACGTGTGGGAGTCATGCGGTGGGAGATCCATCGCTCATCGTGCAATCACACAGGGTTATTGGTGGCCATACATGCGAAGATGCGAAGGTGTATGTGAAAATCTGAGAAGTGTCGGAAGTTCTCACCAATGATCCGAACACTGCCGAAGATCTGGTGCCCTTGACAAGTCCTTGGCCGTTCGTGTGCAATGGGGAATGGACATCGTGGGTCCACTCCACAAGGTTACTGGGAACAGGAAGTTTCTGTTGGTAGCAGCGGACTATTTTACCAAGTGGATTGAAGCGGAACCATTGGCAAAAATCACAGAACCCATGATAGTGAAGTTCGTGTGGAAGAACATCATCACTCGATTTGGAGTTCCTTATTCCCTGATCACTGATAATGGGTCGCAGTTCCAGAAAAAGTTCAAGGCTTTTGTGCCCAATATGGAATAAGGAACTACTATTCCACGCCAGCCTACCCTCAAAGCAATGGGCAGGCAGAGGCGTCCAACAGAACCATACTTGACGGGATCAAGAAACGGTTGGACAAAGCAAAAGGCAAGTGGCCTGACGAATTGCCACCGGTCCTGTGGGCACACCGAACAACTCCTAGGAGGTCTACGGGAGAGACCCTCTATTCGCTAGCATATGGAACAGAGGCTGTGATTCCATTGGGGGTTGGTTTGCCGACCAATAGGACCACATTGGTGGAAAGTGGGGGCAATGACAGAGCTCTGGAAATCGAGCTGGACCTCGCCGAGGAAAGGAGAGAACGAGCTCTGGTGCACCTAGCTTCGTACCAGGAACAACTGATGAAAAGCTACAACAAGCATGTCCACCCACGAGAATTTGGTGTTGGAGACCTTGTGTTAAGAAAGGTGCTCGGCAACACCAAGGTGGCCAACGAGGGAAAGTTGGGGGCCAATTGGGAGGGCCTGTATCGAGTTACAGAGGTTGTGGGCATTGGGGCATATCGGTTGGCAGACCTGGACGAGAACCCGGTACCAAGGCCCTGGAATGTTCACAACCCGAGGAAGTTCTACGTGTAAAGAACTTCGATTTCGCTTATTCTGTTTTAAAATGCACATCGTGATTGTGTGGGAATTACGAATAAAATTCCCTTGTGTTTTGTTTTACTAGTTGCAAGGGGTACGCGTAACGCCCCCTTGAGTTCTTTGAATTATGAATAAAATTTCCGGATTTTGGTAAAACAAACACCGTTTCTTACGAGTTTTTCTTTCGTTATGCTTTAAATACGAAGTCAAGCTATGTCCTTAGTCCTCACTTCGTATTGGGGAGCAGAGGGATAGGGTAACTAAATGGAATTCCGAATATTTCAAAATCTGAATTGAGCCAAGTACGAATATACTTGTTTATTTGCTCGGGTACGAATACACCCTGAATTGAGCCAAGTACGAATATACTTGTTTATTTGCTCGGGTACGAATACACCCTGAATTGAGCCAGGTACGAATATACTTGTTTATTTGCTCGGGTACGAATACACCCTGAATTTTGCCAAGTATGAATACACTTGACAGTTGCTCGGGTACGAATACACCCAGAATTTTGCCAAGTACGAATACACTTGACAGTTGCTCGGGTACGAATACACCCAGAATTTTGCCAAGTACGAATATACTTGACAGTTGCTTGGGCACGAATACGCCCAGGAGGCATTTGAAATTATGCACACGGTACTCAAACACGAATATGTTTGGAGTAATTCCAAGTACAAATAGGTTTGTTTACTTGTACGGGCCCATACCCATGTATCTGGGTACGAATGAACTCAAATTCACTAAATAATGCTGGGGAAAGTTCCCAAGCACGAGGCATATGGGGGAGCATACGAGAGTATGCTTAAGAGCTAAGTACGAATACACTTAGCATGCCAAATGCTGGCCAAAAGATGGCCACCTGCATAGAAAAAGGCCACGAAGGGCCAGGCAAAACTAAAGTTAGGCCACGAGGGGCCAGCCAAACATAAGGGCCATGAAGGGCCAAAACCAGCAAAGTTAAAAGTATATGGAAATGTATCAAATGCCACGCAGGGCAATACCAAAGGCCACGCAGGGCCGGTCAAAAAACTGTTCAAAAGAAGTTCCAGTTGTTGTCACTACGAAGAGTCCAACTTACTCTTCGATTGTCAAGTCCTCAATGACTGGGGGAGAGGCTGGGGCAGTTGCAGAGGCTGGAGCAGTTGTGGAAGCAAGGGCAGTTGCATCGTCCACAGCAGTGCTAGGTTCCGACGGACCTCCACCAGCTTCCTTCTGCCGGGGTTGGTCGCCCCTTCAGATTGGTCAGCATCAGCATTTTGCTGCTCGGGTACATTGGCATTAGGCTCCAGGTTGTCTTCTTCTACAACCTCCTCCTGCTCTTCAACAGCTTGGGTGCTCGGAAGATCAATCTCCGTCCAGAGGGGAGAAGAATCAGCTGCACCAGACTTTTTGAGGCAGGCCAACCAGCCAACCTCAAACACTTGGTCCTGAATCCCAGGCATCTGATCCGTGTAGCTCTCAGTAGCCACACGAATCCCTTCATTGTAGCCTCGCTGGTAGGAGGCCTTGGCTTCATTTTTACTCGCCTCCAGCTCCGTCAAAGTTTGATTCAGGCTGTCCTCGGCACCCAGCTTGCTCCTCAACTCATCCGAGAGTCCGCGGGCTTGATTTCTCTCTCTCTCCAGCCTCACGATGGTGTTTTGCAGCTTGGCGTTTTCACTTGTTAGTCTGGCACGTTGAGGCTCAGACTGGCCAAGTTTCTGTGCCATGGCCACCATCTTCTGCATTGCCTGGATATTTTTGAACACGAAGCAACATCAAGCAGATCACAGGAGTGACAATCTGAAAACATCAATAGACAAAGATGGACATGACAAGATTACCTTAGCACTGTGGCTCATGAATGAGCCAAGGAGATTGTCCGGGGAGCTGGTGATCACTCTTTGCATGTCCCCAGGAAGCATGAATGCCTGGACAAGCAAGGCTGTACCCTCGAGTCCACACCGCCACAGATCGCGGATCGCCGGCCGCCATGGGTGAATTGTGGAGCCCAGAGGGTGTTGGAGATGTTGCATGGAGGCTGTTCGACAGAGGAGGCTTCCAACCGTGGACGCTTGTCCCTGTGGCTGGCCTCAATTTCCTCGGGAGAAAAGCCTGGAGGGGCGTCAGGTTGAGCTGGGCCACGGCGACCATGAGAAGGCGCCGGGCTCTGAGAGCGTCCACACGAGATGTGCCGCGGCCCCGTCCACGGCCAGCCCCTGGGATATTGAGGAGGCTGCTGAGGTCGATCGGTTGTCGCATCTCGTGAGGAGGGGGAGACGGAGAGTAACCACTTGAGGATGTGGAGGTTTCTTGGCGAGTTGGATTGGCTCGTTAGGCAGAGGAAGGGTCCGAGAACGCCTCTCTTCGTTGTTCGGCCGTTGAGTGGAGGATCGGTGGATGATGGGATTATCACCGCTCGGATTCGTCGGTCGATGAATCCGCCATACGATGCACGTAGCTGAGAAGGATCTGCGCCGCTCTTGCTCGGCCAACCAAGCACGTGCCTTGCCCGTTGAATCGAGAGCACGGTTGATGTCGATGGCGTGAACCTGGGAGTGATGATGGCGTGCCTCGATTGGCGTTTGAGGCCGCAAATACGAAAAAATTTGCGAACGAGAAAGTAAGAATGTGAAGTGCAATACGAGATATTGCTCGGCAAAGAATTCTACGAGAAAGGAACTAACGTGGTGTGCCAAATCGTAGGGTGCGTGAAAACCGATGACTCTGCCGTCCTCGTCCCTGGCTCGAAGTTCCTGTGACGATGAGGAAGTCATCATCGACCCCACGGGTAGAGTCTGGCAGTTCAAGCACAAGTCTCCTCCTGGAGTCCCTACTCTTGAGATAGTAGGTCAGAGCATCTTTGGTTCGAGAGATGCTGTACAAATGATGAATATCGTGTAGACCTAAGGACGTGCCTAGCATTTGATTCAGGGCATTGATGCCCATGACCACCCTGAAAAAATTGGCAGAAACCTGCATGGGGGACAGTCTGTAATAAGCCAAAACCTGGCGGAGTAACGGTGCCAGGAGAAACCTAACGCCGCCTCGACGACGGCAATGACAGGGATGTGCAGAGTGTCGTTGTCAAAACACTCACGAATGGCATTTTCCGCGGCCAACGAAGTGGCCACGTTATCTGGAATCTCATAACGAGATCTAAACTCAGTCATCCGTTGGGGGGTGTCGCAGTGCCTACGGAATCGACCCATAACGAGACTGTGGGTACGAGTTTTCTGAGGAACGAGTAAGGTACGAAAAAACCCTAAAAAGAAACTGTAGCAATCCTAAATCGACGACGAAGACAGAATAGAGAAGGGGGGAATAAAAACTTACGAACAAGTAGAACCCTAGAAACGGAGAAAAATGAGACCCCGAGGTGTGAACGGTGCTTCGATGGCGGGAACGCTTGGGCGTGTTGTCTGCAGAGGGAACTTAGAGAAGAAGTGGGTTTGAAATTGGGGACGAAAATCCAAGTATACCCCAGCAAAAGGGGGTGACGTATGAGAAACGTCACCCAGACGCCGTTTGGGCGCTCCGTTCCCCGAAACGTCTGCTCGCATTTAATACGGGCGGCACAGAGCATGCCGCGTGTAAAGGTATTAGCTGGAAAAGCCTCTCCAGGCCAAACGACGAGACGTTAGGGTTGGGCTAATGATGAGTTTGCACCAAATACGAGAAACATGGGTGCAGGAGCAAAGGACGAGAACCTTGCTCGGAGTTTTGGAGCTTTGCTCGTCATATTGAAGAGAAAATAACGAGTAAAGCTGGGGAGCCATTGTAGGGAGGTAATCCCGAGCAAACACAAAGAGTGGGCGAACACGTGGTACGTGGGGCCGAATCAATATATTTGGAATATCCGCCGTGCAGTACGGTGAACGGCAGTAAGGGCGGGGGGCACGAAAGGTCCTAGGTCTGAAATACCCGAGCAAGGGTGTAGTCCAAAGAGCAAGGGTAGTCGTTGGGCCGGTCGCATGATAGAGGGTCCAATAATATGAGAAATCATTGGACCAGAGGATCTGTTCGGCAACGAGAAGGCCGAACAGGGGCAGCAATCTGGAGGTGGAGGCGCTTCAGAAGGTTCCAGATATGGCAAGTGCCCAGTAAGGAAACCTGGAGGGGACACCCAACGAGAATGGGATGAACGGACAGCTTTGGAAAGAGTTCCTAAGTGGTCTAAAAGGAAATATGCAGTTATGGGAATGAGAATCCCTGATGTTCTGGTTCCCCTTTACGAGAAAGGGAACTTAGGGCAGCAAGATGGCTTGGACAGCAAGCAGACATGGGCCTATATATAAGAGGTAAAGGTAGGCAATTCCTGGTTATTTTGATTACTTCCTACTGAGAATTAGGGTTTTCACTAGTACGAGATACTAACTTTGGCATCGGAGGGCCTTTGCCACGAGAAGGCAAAGGTGCGCTCACCCATTGTTTGTTTTACAGGCTCAACTCTGGCGGTGTGGTAGGGTTCCGGTGTAAGAACGAGAAGCACCCGCTAACAACTTGAACCAAAACCGCAGGAGATTGCATCACATCCTTCGGCAAACTAGATTGAGAGTTAGGGAGATTTCCATCGCATCCGCTAACAACTTGAACCAAAACCGCAGGAGATTGCATCACATCCTTCGGCAAACCAAATCGAGAGTTAGGGAGATTTCCATCACATCTACTAACCAACAATAACAAAACCGCAGGAGATTGCATCGCATCCTTCGGCAAACTAGATTGAGAGTTAGGGAGATTTCCATCACATCCGCTAACAACTTGAACCAAAACCGCAGGAGATTGCATCGCATCCTTCGGCAAACAAACCTGTATGACGGCAACCATGCTGGCCATCTTCCTGCTTCAACATTTAATATACACAATATGCGATAATGTATAATATATTGAAAATGCAGATGCAAGTTAAGGGCGGCTCCTAAGAGGACAATGATGCCTAAGGACTACCACTGAGCCTCATTATTGTACTGTCTGACGCTTCTGAGATGTGCACCCAGATAGCTAGACATTGAGTGGGCTGGCACGCCCCAGTTGACGGCATTGGGCTTGCGTGCCCCTTCTGCGATGCTTGGGTAGATTTGCCAGATAGATATGCTGTGCTTGGCCTTGGGCTGACGTGCCCTTGCTGTTCATGAGATTCCACAGCTTGTGGATTACAGGAGCTGGAGTAGAAATGTAAAAATTGCATTTTCCAATTTATTGACTCTCTTTTACAAGTGTTGAAGAGAATGTAAAAACTAACCACTAATATCTAATTTGCATTGACAAGTGACCTGAGTTGACTCACAGAACCGTGCACATATGTACAAACTTGCCTAGCTCAAATGAAAAAGGGGGAAAGAGCCCCAGGGTACAATGCGAACCCTTAGGCACGCAGAACATAATGAAATTTTGGGCATTAAGGGGCCAAAACTCACAACATTTCTTAGACAGGTGAAACTGACACTTGCGAGAGACGCAAAAAGGCATAAAGACCTGTACAAACCAAACCGAGAAAAGCATCCTGATATGACAATGTATTGAAATCAAGAAAAATGCCAAAAAAAATGGACATAAGACGCAGATGATGACTCGTATGGGCCCGGACTAAAACCGACACCCCCGTGCAGTCACATTAAGTCCATATGACTTGCATGGTATGACAAGACTTGGCAAAAGCCCCTGGAACGACATTCGAGGGCAGCAGCAGGCTACCGCTGGAATTGAAAGAGCATGCATAGGACTGAAACCAACGCGAATCACTTTGAACAACCGTGCATGATTATAAGCTAGCACGCGAGGCTACAGCTGCTCATACCAGACCTTGTTGAACTTAGAATAAACTGTGAGCCATTAGGCTTCTAGCATTTCGTTCTGTTTTCGATGCTTCAAATATTTTAAGACTTATGCTCAGCCCGTAATAGAAATAGCAGTTTGCAATAAAATTGAAAGACAAAGGTTTTCCCCCTTCTGGTTCTTCCAATGCAGCTTGATCTTCGATCCTCTTCGACCTTTGATGTGTACCAAAACGTCAACCATGGATCCAATTTGATAGATTGTGACCGAGTCTCAAAGAGAGACTGCCTACGTTTCCCAAGCTAGGGAATCAGGTCAGAACGTAGTTCAGGCTAAGGTTTAGTCGTGTGTTTACCTCTCCTTTTGCGCTCTAACTTTTGCCTAGTACTGCCCATTCGGGTCTTCGGTCTAGCGAGCTTTCAAATATTGCCTATTCATTTTTGCCTAGACCCCCTTCATAGGTTTTCGATCTGGCAGGCTGCTCTAACTTTTGCTTGGAACTGCCCACCCTTGGGGTTTTCAGCCCAACGAGCTTCTCTCAGGAAAAAATTGTTTTTGAATTGATCCAGATTGACCAAGGTATTGAATTTGTTGTCGTTGAGGTCGACGATCTTTGGTCGCAGCCCCAGATAGAATGCTTTGATGATGCAGGGTCAAGAGTGCTTCGGTTGGAATACCCTACTCTGGGCCATTTTGTACACTATCTCATTTGTACTTGACGGTACGCCACTGTTGCTGCTTTTGAACATGATATGAGGCCCGGAGCCCTCTTGAGCTTTTGTTTTTTGGATTGGTACCCGGTAGCAGGGGATTTGATGCTTCTTTATCTTAGGATCAACGTTAGGCGTGACTTGATGAGACCACGCCAAGATGTCGATGCTTGTCTGACCGGGTGCAATACTCTTCTGGGGGCGGTGCTTGGACCAACTTTGAACCTTTCGGGAGGTTATACTTGTCTTTCAAGTTTATTGAAAATTACTTCTTCTTTTAATGGGCTGAGCACACCTTTCGTCTTCCCTTCTGGCGAGAGAACACATTTCCTTGGTGTAACGACCCTGATTTTTGGTCAATAAAATTTTCGCTAAAAATTTGAATTTTAGTTTAATACTTGGATTTCATTTTTAAACGTCCAAAAATCGGTCGTTATCGACTTATAAAATTTTGTTATTTTATTTGAAAATTCTTTATTTATTTTATAAATCCCTTTTTGCGATTTATAATCCGTCATAATTAGGTTTATGACTTAGGAGATTGGAATTCATCGCCCGGGCATTAAGGTCATTTTCTAGTAGACGAGTATGCCTATTTAGACCTTGGTATAATTACTTAGTAATTATAGAAAATCCTAGAATTTATTTTCTCGGCTGCAAATCCTACTTGGCTGGACCTGCCTTGCCTTGGCGTCGGCTTACTGTCACGCCTGCCTTGCCTTGGCGTCGGGTCGCCGTCAGCTTCTGCCTTGGCATCGAGTCACGCCTTGCTTTTGCCTTGGCCATGCTCACGCCGCCTCGGCCGTCGCCTTGCTTGCAGGCCGCCTTGGCCACTGTTTGGCCACCTGGCCGCCTTGGCCACCACTTGGCCGCTGCTTGGCTACCGGGCTGCCTTGGCCACTGTTTGGCCACCGGGCTGCTTTGGTCGCCGCTTGGCCGCTGCTCAGCTCGCTTTGGCGCCGCAGCACCGGGCGCTTGACCATGTTGCCCACCGGCCGCTTGACTCTTGTTTAGCCACCGGGTCGCCTTGGCCTTGTTTGGCTCTGGCTGCTTTGGTACCGCAGCACCGCTTTGCTACCGGTCGCTTTGGCCACGCTCACGCATTGCCTTGGCGTTTGGCACCGTCGGACTTTAATACTTCGTTATTAGGCGATTTCCTACTAATTACAACCGAAATACCACTCGAGCAATGAAAGCCTAGATTAAGTATCGTTAGTCTTTAACCAATTAATTAGAATCGCCTAATGCCCATTTAGCCTAATCACTTCTTCCTAACCCTAGATGGACCATTTGACCCTTTTTGTCTTTATCCATTGGACGATGGATGCTAGGCAAATTTGTACCCAGTGGATAATAGGAAAACCTTGGTTAATCTCCCTAAGTACGAGATTAGATTAGTTTAGTGCTTAATTACAAGTATTAGACTTTTTAGTATTAACCGTTGGATAATAACCGTTAGGAATTTTATTAACCATTGGACGATAGACTAGAATCCTAGCCATTATTACCCATTGGTTATTGACCGCTAGGGAAAGTATTATCCATTGGATAATAGTTCATCTTGACAATCATGTACTAAGTTGATTAAAATACTAGATTTTGCCATGTGTGTATTTAATTAAAATACAATTTGTACATTAGGTTAGTACATGGTACTTTGGATGAAGTAGAATACTTAATTGGATATGAGATTCTCCCATACCTAGCCTAGATTGAGAAGTACTAGACTTTACATATTATATGTATGTACTTATATATATATATATATATATATATATATATATAGATATACATATATTATATTGTATATGTGCATGTGTGTATTGGAATATAATAATTAGAAAACCTATATTACTTAAAAATGTGAATTTTATGAATAGCCCAAAGTACATATATATATATTAGTATATGTATACTCTTTTATAGTGCAAACAAGTGGGAGAGAGAGAGAGAGAGAGGGAGAGAGGAGAGAGAGTGCCGAGAGACCCGAGAGAGAGAGAGAGGGAGAGAGAGAGAGAAAGAGAAGGAAAGAGAAGGAGAGAGATGGTACTTTGAAATGACCTAGCTCTTCCATTGTACCTTAGTGATCTTTTCCTA
The DNA here is from genome assembly GCA_025413875.1 of Rhododendron molle. Lineage (NCBI taxonomy): Eukaryota > Viridiplantae > Streptophyta > Magnoliopsida > Ericales > Ericaceae > Rhododendron > Rhododendron molle. The sequence goes on from CM046396.1 coordinate 26,312,777, forward strand.
CAAAATCTATGTACTAAATGTCCTAAATGCATTTTCAAATCTTGTACAATCCTTCCAAGCCTAAATCTTCACTCTTTCCTTTGTCATCCCAATCTTGTCCTTTTTATTATATATATATGGTTGTATATATATATATGTACATAGTACCATGTACCAAAGAGAGAGAGAGAGAGAGGAGGAGAGAGAGATTGAGAGAGAGAGAGAGAATTCGGATGGGAGAGGAAGAAAGAGAGTGATGTGTGCATATGTACTCTTGCATCTAATCCATCCTTGTTGGCCAATCCAAGTACAAACCAAATCTAGACTTTCTTGCATCACAATGTACCATGAAATCTAGGGTTTCTTGTGCTTTCACTCCAAAGGACAACCAAATCCATTTTCCTATATTTTCCAAGGACTTGATTGGACCAAAACCCCATTAGAATAGATTAAACCTAGTCCTTGTTTGGAAGGAAGAACAAGGAAGGTCTTTGGATGGTCTTTCAAGGCATGACATCACTTGGATCATGACAAAATCCATGGGATTTGGAGAGAGAGAGAGGGCCGGCCAATGAAGGGGAGGGAGAGCCTTGCTTGCCTATAAATAGGACTCCATTCTTCTCATTTAACACACACCATTCCAACCTCCAACTTCTCTCTCTAGGAAGCATAAGTATTCTTGTAGTTTAGCTTTGTTCTTGAGTGTTCTTGAGTGTTCTTGAGGTTCTTCCCTAGGCTTCAAGAAGCATCTCTAGTGCCGCCACTAAACCGCCCTACGACCACCCTTTCGATCCAAAAGTAGTAGTCTAGTAGTCAAGATCAAGTTTCGAGAGAAACCTTTCTCTTTCGAAGCTAACGAAGGCCACCTCCTAAGCCGTTACTCCGTCCGTAGGAATTTCCAACCTAGCTTATTCGGCCCCGACTAGTTTCGGATCAAGGTAGAATCTTCCGTACTCATTTCTCCAAAGTATATGTACTTATGTTAGTTAGTATGCATGATAATGATAGTTTATGTTTTAGAACGTTGGATGCATGATAGTTAGTAAACTTAATATTGGATGATTAAGCATGATTAGAATCGACTTAAGATGTAACGTCGTGTAGAAGTAATCGCATGTTGAGCTTTTAACTTAACTATAAGCTTATATCCCATTGCTTGTATTACGTGTGGTATTATAACAAAGCATATGGTGGATTACCACCCCAAGGGCGTCCGCACATGTGGCGTTATGCTTTAAGTAATGGTTATGAACATGCTATGTACTTGCTTGGATTATACTTACCTTAAGTATGCGTAGTAAATTTCTAAACATGAGTTAAACGGTTAAGGTATCAAAGCTAGTTAGCAAAAACGTGTCCTACTAAAGTACTTCAGGAGAATGAGCATGTCAAATAATGAATTTCTACGTCAATAACCATATGTTCTTTTGAAAATCCCACAAAGGAAGAAAGAACGGATTTTTCGTAATATATTATTGTCTTGAGGATGAATATGAACATGTATGTATAATCGTTTGCATTACTTGTTGTTGATAAAACATAAGTGGCTTTAAGCAATAATTTGAGTACGATTAGGTAATATAGAGTTGGATGATCTTGCTAGTTTAGTTTCAAGATTTCTTGAAAATGATTTGTCCCGCCGCGGAGTCTATGCATGATTACGAGACACGAGAACCGAAAAGTAGAAACATGACACTTAAGGAGTGGTTGATATGGATAAAAAGGATTTTGAGACTACATAATGGCCGGACTTGGTAGCCTTATGTGAGTTGTGAAAACCCGCAAGGTGGCCGGACTTGGTAGCCCTTTGTGCGGACTTGCGAAAACCACAATGAGGCCGGACTTGGTAGCCCATTGTGTAGATTGCTAATGGAGCCGGACGTGGTAGCTTCATTGGTAATTGGGCTTGGTTATCCGCGGAGAGGAGCCAATGCAAGATTTTGTAACGTGGCCGGACTTGGTAGCCCGTTAAATGAGAAATAATTTTCGAAATAAAATGGTGACACAATACGATGAGTCGCGTAGGAGAAACCAAGAAAGGCATGACACCAACGTAAGCAAGATAGTGAATGCGGATGTATCATGGTTGATTATGTTGTTTAATGGGCATGTGTAATTATTTATATGACTCTTTGTTGTAAGTTATGGGTTAGCGGGTTGGATTATTCTATTGAGCTTCTGTAGCTCACGGTGTTACCTCTTTGGTGACCCTGACATATTATACTGGGGGCGACGCTGGTATAATGTGTCAGATTTCATAGATGAGCAGCAGGAACAGTACACCTTGGAGGCCTTTGGAGCCGAGGAGCTTGCAAGGATGGAAGAAGAGGCGGAGCAGTAGATAACCTTAGATATCCATTCCTTTTGTGTAATAAAAGAACCCTTTGTGAGACTTATGATGTAATAATGAGCTAGACTCTCCTTAATTTATTCAATAAAAATATTTATTTAACGTACCCAAAATTCGGGGCGTTACACTTGGGAATGGTCCCATCGAAATTTATCTCTTCGTCGTCAGGGTCGACACAGTTTATTCAACAGCTAGCGAAGTACTTAGAAGCAGAATAATGTATATCATAAAAACCCACGGGGTTTGCCAAGTACAGCAGACTCAAAACTTGAATCAAAAGCTACGACGTGGAGGGCCAAGAGGCACAACCTCCGACTCAGAGTTAGACGTTAGACAAACGCAAAAGACTCTGTGTCAGACTCAGACATATCGCCAATGCAAACTAGGCGCAGTTTTGAAAACGCAATATTTAAAAAGCTACCTGTAGCTTTTACAAAAGAGGTAGGATCCAGCGAGCGTCAAGCCCAAGCAACAGCACTTCGACTTCTTCAGCTTCTTCAACCAAACTTACTCGATGCTCCTTTGATCAATGGACCTCAGCCAGTCAATGTTCTCATTTGTAAGCCCCTCATCTCTATCAAACCAGATATCGGTAGTGAAAACCTCAATTGCCCAACCTACTGCCATCATGTTAACCTCCGGCTTGGACAGGATGGATACGATGGGTTTGGGTTGATTTGCTGGGACGATATAGTGGCTAGGGTTGAATATGGTAAAGCTCGGGTTGATTCGAGTGATTTGAGTGGAGGTGATAGATACCTGACCAACCAGAGGGACAGACCCGTGTTGAGGCAAGGATTTGGAAATGATGTTGGGCTTTGGTGGAACTTGAACCGTGCCATCGTCAATAAGATCTTAAATTTCATGTCGAAGATGATAGCACTTGTCAGTGTGGTGGCCAGGCATTTGGTGGAAGGCACAGAAGAGGTTAGGATTGTAACCAGCAGGTAAGACTTTGGGTGGGGAAGTTGGGGTCAAAGGTTTGAGATGCCCAGACTTGACAAGTTTCTCCATTACTGTAGGGGGAAAAATCCAGACAGTGCTTTAAAACAGTACTGTTTGATAACAGCTTCACGTGCCTCTTCGCCGGAACCCTAGTGTGCTGCCTGAACCCTAGCCTGCAAAACAAACAGGGGTGAGCGCACCTTTGCCTCTCGTGGCAAAGGCCCTCCGATGCCTAAGTTAGTATCGCGTACCAGCCCAAAAACCCTAACTATCAGAGAAAAACTGCAATACGAATATCGAATATTGCGTACCTTTTTCTCTATGTTCACCTTGTATTTATAGATTTACAGTGACTTGCTCTCCAAGCATCTTTGCTGCCCTAGGTTTCCTATCTCGTTATTGGAAACCTCGGATCCCTCGGATTCTCATTCCCTAACTCGTTTGCTCCCTTATGAACCTTTTAGGAATGTTTCCTATAGTGGACCGTAGATCCCATTCCCGTTGGGTATCTTGTCCAGATCTTGCTTCCTTACTGAGTATTACCATTTATGGAATCTTATGGAGCACCCTCCAGAATGCTGCTGCTTTTCGGCATCCTTATTGCCGAACAGTTTACCCAGACCAGTGACTTCACTTGTCGCTCACCTGGTCCAGTAACTCCTTACTGTGCATCGGAACAAATTCCTGTTCGGGTGACTCGGTCCAAGGACCTTTCACGTCTTTGGTCCTTATCGCCGAACAGCTGGTAGTTTCGTTAGGACATCTCATGTCCCTATGCCCGAACAGTTCACTGTTCGGCGGGTACTACGGATCTCCGTCCCTTGTCATTATGATGCCTTTCATCGCCTTTCTCATTGCACATTTTACATCACGTGTTCGGCTCGTGTTTATGCCTGTTCGGGAATACCTCCCTACAATTACTGCGGATAAAGATGCCTCAAAGGCAGAGATCCGAGGTTAGGTTCGGGCCCGGAAGCTTTGAGCGTTTTGAACCTGATTGATGTCGGCTGTAGAATTAGGGGAAGCAACAGCATTGTCCCCACTTGTAGCCGTGCTAGCGTAATTGCTAGCGCCAAACAGTGCGCTACTGTTTCCAGAGTAAGCCCTTGACTTTGATTTCTGAGGATTGGAAGAAAAGGACTCCGCTCTTGGCAGAATCCCACTTTGCAGCGCATCCTCGATGGCCAGGCCAGATTCAAAGAAAGTCTCGAAGTTGGCAGATGCTTGAACCAGCACGAGATGTCTAGCATAGTCCGGCTGGAGATTGCGGGAGATGATGCGGAGTTGGTCTCTCTCGCTGGGGCGCTTAGTCATTAGAGCGGCTTTGGCTCTCCACCGCTTGACAAAGTCCGCAAAAGACTTCTTAGCTTCCATCTTGGTGGATTCGAGCTCCCGTGTTGTCATCTTCAGCTGGGAGTTGTAGCTATACTGTGAATAAACGCAACCCCAATGTCCTCCCAAGTTCTTCTTTTGGCGATGTCGAGCGACAGAAACCAATGAAAGGCAGGCCCTGAGAGAGTTTGAGGGAAAAGCTGAGACATGGCCTCACTTTCTACTTTAAGTAGCTTCATGGCGGCATGGTAGCCATAGAGATGAGTCTTGGGATCACCACTCCCATTGAATTTGACCAAGTCAGGCATTTTGAATTTGTCTGGCAGTTTAGCATTAGGATACAGGCAGAGATGATCCAAGTCAATTCCGCCTGTGCTGATCTTTTCAGATTTTTTGACGGATTCTTCTAGCTTTGCCATCTTGGCCATAAGAGCAACTATGTCAGGGTTTTGAACAAGTTCCCTACCTGTAAGATTCGGGTTTGTAGCAGGCGCACGAGCCTTCCTAGGGTTGGGCTGAACAATGAGACGCCCCTCGTGATTCGGTTCTGGGACCATGACAGGCTGCTCTTGGTCGTCCTCATCGTCCTCGCCTTCCTCTTCGAGTGGAGGTGAAAAACGAGTGTTGATAAGATCATTGAGACGGGTGATGTTAGCATCGGTCGGGATGGCCCTCTGCTGCATGGTGGTAATGCTGTTCTGAAGGTTCATAAGCATGGTCTCTAGACTGAGCGGTTGATCTGCCATGACTTGTGTCTCGGAGGTGCTTGATGCAGAAGACGGGGAAGCTGGCGGCATGGCTTTTTGCAAAAGCAACGGCGAATCCGACTGTAGGGCGGCCAACAATGAACTCGGAGAAGCCTTCGTTGCAACTGACTGAGTTTTGAGCCTGACAAGTCTTTGAATTGGATTCTGAAGACGTTCCCAAGTAGGTTTGGCTCTTCCTTTCGGTACTCTCTTGCTCGGTGCAATGGCTATGAACTAGACAGTAAAGTAAGTGAAAGCTCAGTGGCGTTCCTGCAGCAAATAGAATGCAATGCATACGTCATCGTCGGTGTCAACCCTAGATTCTAGAACTAGAGACGAGTCTGTTTCATGATGTTCGGACGCTGCCAAAAATCCTCAGATTTCTTTTTGAGGGTGTATCCTTTGAATATATTAAACTGATCCTAAGAGATGTCAAAACAGACTAAATCTTCGACTAGTCCCATTTGAAGGTTCAACTTTTAACTTGAAACAACTCGGTATTGATGGCATGACACCTTTATCGGGGTGGCATGAGCAACGCTGTGCTTTTAGCCGGGGTGGTTGTAAGTGACGAGGCACTTGTAACTTGAATGATACCAGTGTCACGACATCAATACTTTGTGGTTCCTTGTTGTCGGTTGAATCCTCAATCAGGCATGAGCCAAGGACTTAATAAGATTTGATTTCCCAAAGTCTCGATGATCTAAGGACTTGAAAAATTAACAACATGCACCATTGAGATGCACGACTCTTCATCGGGTCTAGCAGCGTCCAAATTAGCATAAGACAGACTCGAAAGCGAGAGACAACCTAGAAGCCGCCCTAAACATGCTCCTATGCAAAATGACATGTATGTATTTACAGTTTCAGAGACGAGTTTGCCTCATGAATTTCAGACGTTGTCAGAATCCTCAGAATTCTTTTCGGCGATGTGTCCTTGAATAGATCGACAGATCCTAAAAGATGTCAAAATATACTAAATCTTCGTCTAGTCCCTTTTGAAGATTCAACTTTGAATTATAAACAACTAAGCATTGATGACATGGCACCTTAACCGAGGTGGAATGAGCAATGCTGTGCTTTAGCCGGGGTGGTTGTAAGTGTGGGCACACGCCCCTAAAAATTTCACATTTTTAGTTTTTGCGAAAAGTTCGGTTTGCGCCCTTTTGTTTGAAAGCATGACGAAATGTTGTTTTGAGAGAGTCGCCACCCGGGTTTTGCAAAAAACACCCAAGAAACCGATTTTGAAAATGCTTTTGTTCACGTTTGTTTGATTTGAAAAGACTTGTAGATTGGTCCGTCGTCACCTTCGATATCTGAGGTTCGGGAGCCACGTTACGAGAGGGGAAGGGTTTTATAGCACCCCTCTCGCCCAATCCGAAGACTGGTCTCTACTTAGGCATTTTATAAAACATTTGCATTTTTCTCTCTCTTTTAATCATTTATTAGCCAGTTAGGGCGGGGGAATAGTTAATGGGGATTAACAAATAACAAGTTGTATTTATGTGGCAAAATGTAATGTATGGATTATGAACAATGTATAATAGATTGAGAACAAGCACTTCTGTGAGTGTTTTGAACAAACTGGAGTGCGCTGCCTTGGGACGACGTGCACAAGCAACGTATCAGCATGCACTGATTTGACGGTGCATGCCAAGATGCAAGACAATCGCGACGCCACCCATAATCGGCGCCGCGGTTGAGCTCAAACTCACAGATTCTGCTCTCAACCCTCTGGGCTCTATTGTTACATGCACACCCAGGACAAACCACGCAGCTTATATCACAGGTTATATACAGTTATAGGGTACAACAAAACAAATCAAACAAGAATAAACAGATCGAAAACCCCTAAACAGAGTGGGGATCAAATAGAAGCCCATACTAAATCAAGAGGCAAGGGCCGCTCATCGAGCTTTGGAACAGTGGCGCACGCAGGTCAATGAAGACCGTGCGCCACTTGTTTCCTTTGTCCAAGATTTGGCATTGCTTCATCCTGGCTCGAACAGGACGAGATAGATCCTGTGGGCCCTACTACACAGTTATAGCAGATAACAAGCTACACAATTCTAAAATATGGAAAAACAATAAGTTGGTTTTAGCATGCTTCAGGGTGATCAGAAAGAAAAGGAATTAAAATGAGGACGATCAGTGATCCCCACACTAGTCCTATCATGCAGCCATGAGTGGCGCACCCATGTAGAGGATTGGCGCACGCCTCTGATCTTCCTACAACATTGCTTATTTGCTAGCTTTGAGCCCAGGCATGGTATTGATTACCAGCCTGGGTTCTGCTGGCTCCCCTCAGGGGTCGAAACAGTTTCCGGAATAAAAGGTGATATACCTTTGGGAATAGGATGAAAGGTGGCTTTGAGCTTGAGCTTGTGGTTTGATGGATGGACAATGGATGAGAAAGGAGTACTGCTGATCAGTGGAGTGGTGTGTTACTTGCATACTCTTTCAATGTATGGAAGGAGGAAACAAGAAAAACTAGAGAGAGAGAGCTAGAGCATTGATGTTCTTGAACCCTTTGCAAATAAATGCAAGGGAGCATTTATAGACTGATAGGGAGGGCTGATCAACCTGGCCTTAAGGCCTGTTTGGGGTGGCAAGAGAGAAGGGAGCCTCCATGCATTAAATGCATAAGACTTGCCTTGATGGAGGGTGTAGGAGAGAGGGGGAGACAGTTCTGGACGAAATAATCATCGGGGGCTGTAGACTACGTCAGGGCGGCGACAAAAGTCTCGGCAAGTGGTCCCAAAAGGTGATTTGACGGGGAAGTAGTGGCGTGCGCCCGTGAGGCTGCGTCGCGCCAAAGGAGTGTGCTTGAAGCCCGATGATCGACACGTGGCAAGGAACCGCGTCGTCGGCCGATAATCGCGTGCGGGCGAGGTTTTGCCGAGGCCATTTGGTTCTGGTCGGAGGGTTTGAAAAGGGCTTTGAAAGGGTTTGAACGAGGTTCGGAACGCTCGAAGCTCAAACACACCATCAACCTTGGATGTTCTCGACCTTTAATCATCATTGGGGAATCAAAGACCGTAAAGAAACTACTCTGGATAGTCCAAAATAGGGTGTCTACAGTAGCCCCCCTTTGACGGCACTTGGAGCACCATTTTCTTGGTACAAGTAACGTCAAAGGTTTTCTAGACACCCTCTCAAGGCTATCCAGAACAGAACATACGAGTCAAAGAAAGTACAGAACTTTAAAGAACCTGGTTGATTGAATTGATTGGATGATTGAAGTTGAACGGACAGAGCGGCTGCTTGCTGGGGACAATATGGATGACATTGATCGCCACTTGATTGAAGTTGAATGGACAGAGCTGGCTGTTACGGAAGGTGGACTCTCCTAGGGATAATTTTCTCTCGGAGTCGTTGACTTGAGATTAGACAGCTAGATCGTCGTTGACTCGAGTTTGAACAGACAGATCGTCGCTGATTTGAACTTGGACGGGCGAACCGTCGTTGATTTGAGAGTGGACGGGCAAACCATCGTTGATATGAGAGTGGACGGGCGAACCGTCGTTGATTTGAATGATACAGGTCATTGTTGTTGGGATCAAACTATCTTTGGCCCAAAGAGATCCAACAATCACGGGTAGGTCGTGTCAGGCTGGTTTAATTCCATTGTGGGCAGCATGCCCTGGAATTTCCGGATTCCAAAGCGCAAGGGCCCAGAAATCGAGGGAGCGCGAGCGGAAAAGAGGCAAGCGCTCGGAATACAGAGTCGCCACTCGGGTTTGAAGACCCGACACCCAAGGAACCATATTTCGAAGCACCTGCCGCGCTGTTTGATTTAAAAAAGCGAAGGCACCAGTCCGTCATAACCATATCTGGGTTCGGGAGCCAGGTTACCAGAGGGGAAGGGTTTTAAGGCACCCCTCTTGCCCAATCCGGCGATCGGTCTCTACTTAGGCATTTTGTAAAAATATTGTGATTTGTTTTCTTCTTTAATCAATTTTAAGCCAATTAGGGCGGGGAAACAGTTAATCGGGGATTAAAACAGATTTGCATGATGTGATAGATGGCATGTTTGCTTTATTGAAACAGTTAGTATAGGATGAGAAACGATTTCTTTGTGGAGTTTAAGCAGACTGGAAAGCCCCAATCTTGGAGTGTCGTGCCAGGAAGAAACCAGTATGCACCGATCAAGTCAATGCATCTTTGACTAAACCTGCGACGCTCTTACTGACCTGCGCGCGCCAGTAAGCGCTCTTATTCTCAAACCCTCTGGCTCTGGAAGGACCAGTGCACACCCAGACAAACCAAGCAGGTTGATAAGCGGTTATAATATACAGTTTAAAGGCTGAAAATCCCAACAAATAGACAAAAACACCCCATAAACGGTGTGGGGACAAAATAATGGCCGAAACCAGGCTAAACATGCAAGGCCAGCTGGTCGGGAACAAACAATCGCGCGAGACAGTCACTGCATCGCGCAGTGCTCTGGCGTAGCGATGATAGGCGCCAGCGCGACATCATACGATGGTGTCGATCTGTCGCGAGAGGGATAGTCCAACCGATTAGCTTGGTTCACATGTTTCGGGTCCTAAGACATATTCGTAAAGCTCGAAGTACTCCACCGCAGCGTAACGAAGTATTGAAGTGCAAACTAGCAGTGTTTAACAAAGGAAAGCAGTAAATTGGTTATTTTCATGCTTAACAGTGATCTATATAAGAGAAAAACATAAACCAGCAAGACACCAATCCCCACGTGGATTGTCGCGAGCAACGGAGGACCGTCGCGCGATACAGTGAATCCATCGCGCGTTGGTTCAAGCCATGACGGTTTTTGAAACCTTGCTAGCTTTTGGGCCAGGACGGGTATTGATTACCAGCCTTGGCCCTGCTAGCCCCCCTCAGAGATCAGAATAGAGAGCAGAGCAAAAGTAAGCTATACCTTTGGCTTTTGAGGTTTGAAAAGTGTTTGAACTTTGAGTTGAGATTGAGATTGATTGAGGTGTTTGAGTGGAAGAAAAAGAACAAGCTATGTTCTTGGGGTGTCTTTGTATCTCTTTTATTAGCTTAAAAGAGTACAAAGCAAAAACCCTTTGAAAATGAAATTTGGTAACTTTTTTTTCTACCTTTTCCAATGAAAGACTAAGGGGGTATTTATAGGAGGCTTGGAAGGTGTAGGAGGGTGGCAAACAAGTCCTAAGGCCAAAACTTAGTAGTGAAGGATTGCAAAAAGGTTATGGGAGAGGTTAACCTGCACTGCACAGTACCCTGTGGAGAAAAAGCAGGGTTCGATAGCCTGTAGCCCCAGGCAAGCAACCAACCGGCTGGAAAAGGTGAAAACTGTTTTGGACCCTCGCGCGAAGGAGTGGGACCGTCGCGAGTGGCGTATCGCCGCGCGTGGGTCAAGCGATCGCGTGTGGGTCAACATCAAATCTTTGACTTTGACCCAGTCAAATCTTTGACTTTGACCCATGTCGCGAGTGCGCTGGCGCGATGAAGTGGGTCTGTCGCGCGATGGTGCGCCCTGGCGCGGGACGGTTGCGCCCTAGCGCAGGATGATTGCGCCCTGGCGCGGGTCAGTAAGGTTTTTGGCTTTTGGAAGTGGCTTAGGCTAGGTTAGGTTCAAGGGTTTCAAACACTCAAAGCTCAAACACCTATCATTCCCGGGGTGTTCTTGATCCAATTCATCATCGAGGAATCAAATACCGTAAGTAAAGTAATCTGGAAGCCCAGATTGGGGTGTCTACAGTAGCCCCTCTTTGACGACACTTGAAGCACCATTGACTTGGTACAAGTAACGTCAAAGAATTCTAGACACCCATCAAGGCAATCCAGAGCAGAACATAGTAAAGTAGACAAGCATACTTACAGAACCTGATTGGTGGAATGGACGTGCGATCCATTGCCAGGGATGGAAGTAGAAGTGGATGATTGCATCGCCACTTGTTGATCGAATTTGGACAGGACAGGCTGTCGCTACAGATGTGGACGGGACAGGCCGTCGTTGCTGGGGATCAAGCTATCCTCGGCACAAAGTATTCCAAGAAACACGGGTAGGTCGTGTCAGGCAGGTTAAATTCCATCTGTTGGGAATCAGAGCCAATCTCCTTATCAAAGACCATCCGAGACAGAGCAATAAGCCAAGATGCACTTGCGGCTAGACTGAGGGTGATTGTCGTTCGAGACAGGCCAAGACGGGCTCTCCTAAGGAATAATCAGTTGCGGATGAACGGACCATTGGACGATAATTTGATCGTCGTTGTGGATTGAATTTGACAGGACTAGCTGCCGTGAAGGCGGACGGAGAGATCAAAGTGCTGAATGATCAAACCACTGAGGGATTTTGACAGGACCGGCTGTCGTGAAGGCAGACGGGGAGATCAATGTGCGGAATGATCAAGCCGTTGCAATCTGGATGGGAGGATCATCAATATAAATGATCGAGCCGTTGCAGACAGGATGGAAGCATCATCAGTATAAATGATCGAACCGTTGAAGACTGGATGGGTATAAATGATCATTAGTATAAATGATCAAACCGTTGCAGTCAGGGTGGAAGGATCATCAGTATAAATGATCAAACCGTTGAAGACTGGATGGGTATAAATGATCATCAGTATAAATAATCAAACCCTTGCAGTCAGGGTGGAAGGATCATCAGTATAAATGATCGAACCGTTGAAGACTGGATGGGTATAAATGATCATCAGTATAAATGATCAAACCGTTGCAGTCAGGGTGGAAGGATCATCAGTATAAATGATCGAACCGTTGAAGACTGGATGGGTATAAATGATCATCAGTATAAATGATCAAACCGTTGCGGAGGGTGGAAGGATCATCGGTATAAATGATCGAACCGTTGAAGACTGATGGGTATAAATGATCATCGGAGATAAATGATCAAACCGTTGCGGTCAGGGTGGAGGATCATCGTGATAAATGATCGAACCGTTGAAGGCGGATGGGTATAAATGATCATCGGTATAAATGATCAAATCGTTGCAGTCAGGGTGGAAGGATCATCGGTATAAATGATCGAATCGTTGAAGACGGATGGGTATAAATGATCATCGATATAAATGATCAAACCGTTGCGGTCAGGGTGGAAGGATCATCGGTATAAATGATCGAACCGTTGAAGGCGGATGGGTATAAATGATCATCGGTATAAATGATCAAACCGTTGCAGTCAGGGTGGAAGGATCATCAGTATAAATGATCGAACCGTTGAAAATTGGACAGGACCGGCTGTCGTTGATTGAGACGGGCAGATCGGTGTGCACAATGATCAGGCCGTTGAAAATTGGGACAGGACCGGTTGTCGTTGATTGAGACGGGCAGATCGGTGCACAATGATCATGCCGTTGAAAATTGGACAGGGCCACTGTCGTTGAGTTGAAGCCGGCGGTCGCTATACAAAGTGATCAAGCCGTTGAAGATGGACGAGATCGGTATCGTTGAGTTGAAAGCAGGCGGTCGCTATACAAAGTGATCGAGCCGTTGAGGTTGGACAGGACCGGCTATCGTGATTTGAACTGGCGGATCGCTATACAAAGTGATCAGCCGTTGAGGTTGGATAGGACCGGTTGTCGTTGATTTGAACTGGCGGATCGCTATACAAAGTGATCAAGCCGTTGAAGATGGACAGGACCGATCGTTGAGTTGATCCAAGTAGCACAAAACGGTGGTTATCCTTGATAATAACATGGATAGAGACAAGGTGGATCGCGGTGGGAGAAATTGGTGATAATGGCGATTGGGCCTCGAGCACGAATTTACTGCGGCGCTAGTATAGGTCGCAGCTTGGCGGTTGCCATGGAAAAGCGAAAGGAAAGCGGCGTGTGACACCCCACTCACAGCTGCATTATCCCAAAGAAGCGGTTTCGGCCGTAGTTACAAAAGTGACCAGGCAACAGGCATGATCCCCAAAAATCCTGTTTACTTGCTGCCTTTGATACTGGACAGGCGTGCTTTGACACTTGATAGAATTTTTCTGCTTTCAACATTTGATACACAATATGCAATGATGTGTAAATAAATGCATAATTTTGAAAATGCAGATGCAAGCTAAGGGCGGCTCCTAAGAGGACAACGACGCCTAAGGTTTACCACTGAGCTTCATTACTGTACTATCTGACACTTCTGAGATGCGCACCCAGATAGATAGACATTGAGCGAGCAAGCGTGCCCCAGTTGATATTTAGCAATAAGATTGGGCCTGCATGCCCCCTTTCTTCGACGCTTGGGCAGATGAGCCCCAGAGATGCTCTGCTTGGCCTTGGGCTGACGAGCCTTTGCTGTTCATGAGGTTCCATAGCTTATGGATTACAGGAGCTGGGGTAGCAATGTAAAAGTTGCATTTTTGCAGTTTATTGACTCTCTTTTGCAAGTGTTGAAGAGAATGTCAAAACTAACCACTAATATCTAATTTGCATTGACAAGTGACCTGAATCGACACACAGACATGCGCACACGTACAAACTCGCCTAGCTTGAATGGAAAAGGGAGAAAGAGCCCCAGGATACAATGCGAACCCTTAGGCACACAGAATATAATGAAATTTTGGATATTAACGGGCCAAAACTCACAACATTCCTTAGACGGGTGAAACTGACACTTATGAAAGTGCAAAAGGTACAAAGACCTATACAAACAAAATCGAGAAAAGCATCTCGACATGACAATTGTTTGAAAAACTGGAAAACTGTCACAAAGATGGACATAAGACACATATGATGACTCGTATAGGCCCGGACTGAAACCGACACCCCCGTGCAGTCACATTAAGTCCATATGACCTGCATGGTATGACAAGACTTGGCAAAAGCCCCTGGAACGACATTCGAGGGCAAAAGCAGACTACCGCTGGGATTGAAAGAGCACGCACAGGACCGATACCAACGCGAATTATTTTGAACAAACGCGCGTGACTATAAGCTAGCACGCGAGGCTGCAGCTGCTCATACCAGACCTCGCTGAACTTAGAATAAACTGTGAGCCATCAGGCTTCTAGCATTTCGTTCTGTTTTTGATGCTTCAAATATTTTAAGACTTATGCTCAGACTGTAAATTGAAGAAACAGTTTGCAATAAAATTGAAAGACAAAGGTTTTTCCCCTTCTGGTTCCTCCAATGCAGCTTGATCTCTGATCCTCTCCGACTTTTGATGTGTACCAAGACGTCAACCATGGATCCAATTGATAGATTGTGACCGAGTCTTGAAGAGAAACTGCCTACGTATCCCAAGCTAGGGAATCAGGTCCAAACGTAGTTCGGGCTTAGGTTCACTCGTGTGTTTACCTCTCCTTTTGTGCTCTAGCTTTTGCCTAGTACCGCCCATTCGGGTTTTCGGTCTAGAGAGCTTTGAATATTGCCTATTACTTTTGCCTAAACCGCCTTCATAGGTTTTCGGTCTAGCAGGCTGCTCTAACTTTTGCTTGGAACTGCCCACCCTTGGGGTTTTCAGCCCAACGAGCTTCTCTCAGGGAAAAGTAGCTTTTGAATTGATCCAGGTTGACCAAGGTATTGATTTTGTTGCCATCGAGGTTGAAGACCTTTGGCCGCAGCCTTGGATAGAATGGCTTTGATGACGTAGAGTCAAAAGTGCTTCGGTTGGTAATCCCTCGCTCCTGGCCGTTTTGTACACTTTCTCATTGGTACTCGGCAGAACGCCACTGTTGTTGCTTTTGAACATGGTATGAGGCTCGGAGCCCTCTTGAGCTTCTGTTTTTTGGATGGGTACCCGGTAGCAGGGGGTTTGATGCTTCTTTATCTCAGGATCAACGCAAGGTGTGACTTGATGAGACCACGTCAAGACGTCGATGAATTCTTCGAGCCTGTCTGACCAGGCGCAATGCTTTTCTGGGGTGCTTGGACCAACTTTGAACCTTTCGGGAGATTATACTTGTCTCTCAAGTTTATAGAAACTACTTCTTCTTTTAATAGGCTGAGCATGCCTTTCGTCTTCCCTTTCGGCGAGGGAACACATTTCCATGGGGATGATCCCATCGAAATCTATCCCTTCGTCGTCAGAGTCGACACAGTTTATTCAAAAGCGAGCGAAGTAAGCAGAAATGCATATCATAAAAACCCACGGGGTTTACCAAATACAACAGACTTAAAACTTGAAATACAAGGTACGACGTGAAGGGCCAAGAGGCACGAACTCCGACTCAGAGCTAGATTTAGACAAACACAAAAGACTCTGTGTCAGACTCAGATATATCGCCAATGCAAACTAGACGCAGTTTTGAAAATGCAATATTTAAAAAGCTACCCGTAGCTTCCACAAAAAGACATAGGATCCAGCGGATGTTAGGCCCAAGCAACAGCACTTCGGCTTTTTCAGCTTCTTCAACCAAACCTACTCGATGCTCCTTTGATCAATGGACCTCAGACAGTCAGTCTTCTCCTTTGTGAGCCCCTCATCATTGTCAAACCAGATGTCGACAGTGAAAACCTCATTCACGTAAACAGCGGCCAGCAGCCTGTCCTCAGGCTCGGACAGGATGGATGTAGCCGGCTTGGAGTTCGGGTTGATTTGAGTGGAGTTGATAGTTATCTGACCAACCAGAGGGTCAGACCCGTGTTGAGGCAAGGGGTTAGAAGTGAGGTTGGGCTTCGGTGGAACTTGAAATGTGCCATTGTCAATTAGGTCTTGAATCTCATGTCTAAGACGATAGCAGTTATCAGTCAGATGGCCAGGCATTTGGTGGAAGGCATAGAAATGGTTGGCGTTGTAGTTGGCCAGTAGGATTTTGGGTGGAGAAGTTGGGGTCAAAGACTTGAGATGCCCAGATTGGAAAAGCTGCTCCATTACTGTGGATAGAGATGCCTCGAAGACAGAGAAACTTCGGGGCTGGGTTCGGGATCGGAGGCTTTGAGCGCTTCGAATTTGATTGACATCGGCTGTTGATGGAGGTGGGGTTGTGATGGTGCCACAATCGATGAGATCTTGAACGGCATGTCGAAGCCGGAAGCAGGCATTGGTGGAATGACCAGGCATTTGATGGTAGGTGCAATAGAGGTTATGCTTGAAATTGGGTGATGGATTTTTGGGTAGAGGAGTTGGATTGAGGGGTTTGATGGCACTAGTATCAAGGAGCTTCTCATAAACTGAGGCCAAAGGTGCCGAGAAGCATGAGAAAGTCCTTAATGGGTTCCGGCGAACAGATTGAGAATTCAAAGTGGAACCCCTGTTTGCTTTGCAATCGCACCACATTGCCTCATCAACAGGATGCATTCTTTCGCCTTCGGGGTTGAAATCATCACTAAGCATGTCTTCCCTTTCGGCAATGGTTGTAAATAAGGACCCAGCATCCTCCTTTGGGTAGGTCCTGGCCTCATGAAACTCAGCCAGGTCTTTGAACATGTCCTTTGGGCACAACTTGATCCCAACCGCAGAAGCGTGGCAGGCTTGAGAGAGTTCTTTGACTTGTCCGATATCTGGTTGTCGGGTTGTAGAGGTGGAGAGGCCAACGAGTCCCTGGACCATAATCATCTGTTTGTCCATCTTGTGACCCAATTCCTCTACAGCTTTCCTGAGCTCAGCCAGCTCCATTTGTGCTGCCATTCTGAATTACTGAACAAGGTAGGCGATATAACCTTGGAAGCGAAGGTGTAACAGCCCCAACAGACTCTCCTAAATAGGTTTGGCTCTTATCTTCGGTATCATCCGACGATGCAATGACCCAAAGCTTCGGACAGTAAAGTAATGAAAGCTCAGTGATGTCCTTTCAGCAGTTTATTGAAAGAATTGAAAGAATGAAAATGCACAGGTTATCGTTGTCAGTGTCAGCCCTAGACTCTAGAAATAGAGACAAATCTGTCTTACGATGTTCGAATGCTGCTAAAATCCTCAAATTTCTTGTCGAGGGTGTATCCTTATTTAAATCAACTAACACTAGAAGATTTCAAAATAGTCTAAGCCTTTAACTACTCCGTTCTCGAAGTTTCAACTTTTGGAGTCGGAACAACTCGGTGTAGATGACGTGATACCTTAACCGGGGTGGCGTGGGCACTTAGTGCTTTAGCTTAAATGGTGTACATGCGTAGCATGATAACCAGGGCGGTACAAGTATCACGGCATTCTCTTCGTTGTTCCTTGTCTTCTGTTTGAAACCCCAATCAGGCATTAGACAAGGACTTAGAAAATCTTGATTTCCCAAAGTCTCGTTGATCTAAGGATTTTGAAAATTAATCAACATGCACCATCGAGATGCACGATTCTTCATCGGGTCTAGCAGCGTCCTAATAAGCATAAGACAGACTCAAAAGTGAGTGACAACCTAGAAGCCGCCCTAAACATGCTCTCACGCAAAACAACATGCATATATGTATCTACAGTTCTAGAGACAAGTTTGCCTCACAAGTTTCAGACGTTGCCGGAATCCTCAGAATTCTTTTCAGCGATGTGTCCTTGTGTAGATCGACAGATCCTAAAAGATGTCAAAATAGACTAAATCTTCGACTAGTCCCATTTGAAGGTTCAACTTTGAACTTGGAACAACTCAGTATTGATGGCGTGACACCTTTACCGGGGTGGCGTGGGCACTTAGTGCTTTAGCCGGGGCGGTGTACATGCTTAGCACGATGACCAAAATGATATCAATATCACGACATCAACACTTTGTGGTTCCTCATTTTCGGTTGAATCCTCAAACAGGCATGAGACGAGGATTTAATAAATTTTGATTTCTCAAAGTCTCATTGAACTAAGGACTTTGAAATTGATAACGAACATTCAACGGAATGAACGACTCCTCATCGGCTCCAACAACGTCTTAGACAGCGTAAGACAAACTCGAAAGAAAGAACTGCCCTAAGCATGCTCCTATGCAAAACAGTGTATGTACAATGCATGCGATAGGGAAAGCAGTAACACGTAGACAGTATATGGGGTTAGATGCAAGTATATCCTACCATTGGAGGTACCTGTCCTAGTTTGGAGAGTTCTAATGCTTTGTATATGCAAAGGCCGGTTTTGGTTCGTAACAGGTTCCTCGGACTAGGGCCACAGATATACCTCCCGTTGCCCGCGATATCGCTGAGCAACAGTCAAACGGTAGCATGACCCATCATCGTCGAAGGTTGTTGGTCATTCGGGGTCCCCGGGCTCCGGTAAACCGTGCCGGATTGCGAAAACGATCCAACGAGGCTTATCCCACATCGATGCAAATGAGATGCTAGAAATTGATTAAGAAGAAGAAGAATCACAAAATCGCAAAATGTCTTTTCAAGCTCGGCTCACTTTATTTAGTTCATCTTTAGAGGAAACTACGCAAATGAACAATCAAAAAAAAAGTCCCACATCGGATTGGCCGGACACGAGGTCCTGTTAAATCACCATTCCAACCTTCGGCAGCGCGAAACTCACCGTTTTGACAGACTTTTAAGGAATTGTTCGCAAGCGTATTAAACTCTAAGTATGAATTAATATTGGTTCGTTGATCCCCAGCAGAGTCGCCACTGTGGGCAGCATGCCCTGGAATTTCCGGATTCCAAAGCGCAAGGGCCCAGAAATCGAGGGAGCGCGAGCGGAAAAGAGGCAAGCGCTCGGAATACAAAGTCGCCACTCGGGTTTGAAGGTCCGACACCTAAGGAACCGTATTTCGAAGCACCTGCCGCGCTGTTTGATTTAAAAAAGTGAAGGCACCAGTCCGTCATAACCATATCTGGGTTTGGGAGCCAGGTTACGAGAGGGAAAGGGTTTTAAGACACCCCTCTCGCCCAATCCGGAGATTGGTCTCTACTTAGGCATTTTGTAAAAATATTGTGATTTGTTTTCTTCTTTAATCAATTTTAAGCCAATTAGGGCGGGGAAACAGTTAATCGGGGATTAAAGCTGTAACAGTTTGCACGATGTGATAGATGGTATGTTTGCTTTATTGAAACAGTTAGTATAGGATGAGAACAGACTGCTGTGGGAGTTTAAGCAGACTGGAAAGCCCCAGTCTTGGAGTGTCGTGCACAGGAAGAAACCAGTATGCACCGATCAAGTCAATGCATGCTAACTAAACTCCGCACGCTACTACAAGACCTGCACGCGCCAAGAAGCCTAAGCCCACCGGCTCTTATTCTCAAACCTCTGGCTCTGGAAGGACCAAGCACACCCAGACAATCCAAGCGGTTGATAAGCGGTTATAATATACGCTTTAAAGGCTGAAAAGCCCAACAAATAGACAAAAACACCCCATAAACGATTGTGGGGACAAAATAATGGCCTGAAACCAGGCTAAACATGCAAGGCCACCACTGGTCGGGAACAAATAGTCGCGAGGCAGTCACTCTGTCGGCGCAGTGCGCTCTGGCGCGCGGTGTGCCTCAGTGCGCGATAGTGCGCCAGAGCGACATCGCTAGCGATGGTGTCGATCTGTCAGCGAGACTGGTCCAAACCAGTGCTTGGTTCACATGTTTACGGGTCCTAAGACATATTCGTAAAGCTCCTAGGGTACTCCACGTAGCGTAGCGAAGTATTGAAGTGCAAACTAGCAGTGAAGCAGTAAATTGGTTATTTTCATGCTTAACAGTGATCTATATAAGAGAAAAACATAAACCAGCAAGACACCAATCCCCACGTGGATTGTCACGAGCAACGGAGGACCGTCGCGCGATACAGTGAGTCCATCGCGCGTTGGTTCAAGCCATGACGGTTTTTGAAACCTTGCTAGCTTTTGGGCCAGGACTGGTATTGATTACCAGCCTTGGCCCTGCCAGCCCCCCTCAGAGATCAGAACAGAGAGCAGAGCAAAAGTAAGCTATACCTTTGGCTTTTGAGGTTTGAAAAGTGTTTGAACTTTGAGTTGAGATTGAGATTGATTGAGGTGTTTGAGTGGAAGAAAAAGAACAAGCTATGTTCTTGGGGTGTCTTTGTATCTCTTTTATTAGCTTAAAAGAGTACAAAGCAAAAACCCTTTGAAAATGAAATTTGGTAACTTTTTTTTCTACCTTTTCCAATGAAAGACCAAGGGGGTATTTATAGGAGGCTTGGAAGGTGTAGGAGGGTGGCAAACAAGTCCTAAGGCCAAAACTTAGTGGTGAAGGCTTGCAAAAAGGTGATGGGAGAGGTTAACCTGCACTGCACAGTACCCTGTGGAGAAAAACGGGGTTCAGTAGCCCTGTAGCCCCCCAGGCAAGCAACCAACTGGCTGGCAAAAGGTGAAAGGGACTGTTTTGGACCCTCGCGCGAGGGAGTGGGACCGTCGCGCGAGTGACAGCTGTCGCGCGTGGGTCAACAGCTGTCGCGCGTGGGTCAACAGTCAAATCTTTGACTTTGACCCAGGCTGACTCTCGCGCGAGGGAGTCAGTCTGTCGCGCGAGGGTGCGCCCTGGCGCGCGATGGAGTGGGTCTGTCGCGCGATGGTGCGCCCTGGCGCGGGATGGTTGCGCCCTGGCGCAGGATGATTGCGCCCTGGCGCGGGTCAGTAAGGTTTTTGGCTTTTGGAAGTGGCTTAGGCTAGGTTAGGTTCAAGGGTTTCAAACACTCAAAGCTCAAACACCTATCATTCCCGGGGTGTTCTTGATCCAATTCATCATCTGGGAATCAAATACCGTAAGTAAAGTAATCTGGAAGCCCAGATTGGGGTGTCTACATCCATCTGTTGGGAATCAGAGCCAATCTCCTTATCAAAGACCATCCGAGGCAGAGCAATAAGACTGTTGGAAAATGCGCTTGAAGCTAGACTGAAGTAGAGGTAGCCGTTGGGGGCGGGCCAAGGCAGACTCTTCTGGGGATAAATTGTTGAACGAGCAGACTGTCGCTGGTTGAATTGATAGGAAAGACAGGTGGACCATTTCAAGATCGTTACACGCTGTTGGGAAAGAAGGATGGGTGGACCATCATTGAATGTCACGGCGGACTCTCCTGGGGAATAATCAGCTGCGAACAAATCATTGCCGCATGGGATCAAACCTTCTTTAGCACAAAGAAACTCCAACAATCACGGGTAGGTCGCGTCAGGGAGGTTAAAGTCCATCTGTGGGGAATCAGAGCCAATCTCCTTATCAAGGACCATCCGAGGCAGAGCAATAAGATCGCTGAACGATGCGCTACTTTTAGACTAATGTGGACCAGGATAAGCGGACGGTGTTGTAGACTAATTGGACGGGCAGACCGTTGTTATGGATCGGTCGGACGATATTCCGATCGTCATTGAGGGTGTGAATGCGGACGATATTCTGATTACCGTTGATCGGGGTGATGACATGACTGATCATCATTGAAAAGGACGACATGGCTGACCGTCGGTGATGACATGGCTGATCATCGTTGAGAGGACGACATGGCTGATCGTCGGTGATGACATGGCTGATCATCGTTGATGACATGACTGATCATCGTGGAGAAAGACGACATGGCTGATCACCGGTGATGACATGGCTGATCATCGTTGAGAGGACGACATGGCTGATCGTCGGTGATGACATGGCTGATCATCGGTGATGAGAGGACGACATGGCTGATCATCGGTGATGACATGGCTGATCATCGTTGATAAGGACGACATGGCTGATCGTCGGTGATGACATGGCTGATCATCGTTGAGAGGACGACATGGCTGATCGTCAGTGATTTGATTTGAGATCATCGTTGATAAGGACGACATGGCTGATCGTCGGTGATGACATGGCTGATCATCGTTGATAAGGACGACATGGCTGATCGTCGGTGATGACATGGCTGATCATCGTTGATTTGATTTGATTTGAGAAGGACGACATGGCTGATCGTCGTTGATGACATGGCTGATCATCGTTGATTTGATTTGATCTGAGAAGGACAACATGGCTGATCGTCGTTGATTGATTTGATTTGAATGACGACATGGCTGATTGTCGGTGATTTGATTTGTAAAGGACGACATGGCTGATCGTCGGTGATGACATGACTGATCATCGTTGATTTGATTTGAAAAGGACGACATGGCTGATCGTCGTTGATTTGATTTGAAAAGGACAACATGGCTGATCGTCGTTGATTTGATTTGATTTGAGAAGGACGACATGGCTGATCGTCGTTGATTTGATTTGAAAAGGAGAAGAACGACATGGCTGATCGTCGTTGATTTGATTTGAAAAGGACGACATGGCTGATCGTCATTGATTGATTTGATTTGAATGATGACATGGCTGATCGTCGTTGATTTGATTTGATTTGAGAAGGACGACATGGCTGATCGTCGTTGATTTGATTTGAAAAGGATGACATGGCTGATCGTCGTTGATTGATTTGATTTGAATGACGACATGGCTGATCGTCGTTGATTTGATTTGATTTGAGAAGGACGACATGGCTGATCGTCGTTGATTTGATCCAAGTATCACAAGTAGAGACTACCCTTAAAAATAGCATGGATATTGGTAAGAAGGACTGCTGCTGGGGCAATAATTACAGCCGTGGACAGATAGACCGTTGCTGCTGGGGATTAAACCTTCTTCGGCACAAAGAAACGCAACAATCACGGGTAAGTCGCGTCAGGTAGGTTAAATTCCATCTGTTGGGAATCAGAGCCAATCTCCTTATCAGGGACCATCCGAGACAGAGCAATAAGACTGTTGGAAGATGTGCTAAAATTTGGGCGCAATAGATGCGACCATCCGGGATGCATTTAACCGCTCGTTAGAGGACTCGCTGGAGTAGGATAGAGAGGCTGTGTGTTTGACATTTGCCATGGAAAAATGGGTAGGGAGAACGGCATGTGGCGCATCCCTTTGAAATTGCACTATCCCAGAGCAGCAGTTCCGGCTCCAGTTCCAGTAGTGACTAGACCCCAGGTATGAAACCCCCAAAATCCCAAACTAACTTGTTGCCTTCGATGCTGGATAGGTGTGCTTCAACACTTGATGGGCTTTTCCTGTTTTCAACAATTGATATACAATATGCAACGACATGTACACTAAATTGAATGCGCAAACTGAAAATGCAGATGCAGACTAGGGCGGCTTCTAGAGGATGACGACCTAAAATGACCATAGCCACAAGAGCTACATAGAGCAACACTGCCACTTTAGCCCCAGCTCACAGGTATGAGAGCATTAAACAACCAGTGGCTGGCGGTGTGCAGTCGAAAGAGAGGCCCGTAGAAAGGCTGGCTCGTGTCTAGGAGTGTTCAAGGACTCCGAGGAAAAGTCTGAGAGGGAGAGAGAAACCTCATCGATGAAAGCCTCCTCAAAAGGGAGCGGAGCCCCAGGCACTTCAAGGAGACCAAGAGTGACGACAACGACGAGAACGAGGACGAGCTCTACCACTGAGGACTACCACTGAGTCTCCTTACTTCACTGTCCTTTGCTTTTGAGGTTTGGGTCTGGGTGCCCATGTAGACAGACGCTGAGTGGGCAGGTGTGCCCTCTATTGACATTAAACCTTAAGTAGGAATAGCATTGGTACTTCATGCCCCTTGATTTCTGGGCTGATGTGCCTTGTAGATATGCTTTTGCTTGGGCCGTTGAGCTTTGACATGTATGATGTTCCACCGTTGTTTCATGGACATTGTGAGTAGCAAATAAAAGTTGCATTTTCTGGTTTTTTTTTTTGGTTTTTTTTTTCTTGAGAAAATTGATAACAGAGAGCCGAGAACCAACCGCTAATATCCAACTTGTATTGACGAATGATCTGAGTTGACAAAATAGACACGCGTATATGTACAAACTTGCCTAGCTCGAACGAAAAGGAACGAAGAGCCCTAGAATAACGCATAAGCTCTTTGACACATGAAATACTGGGTATTAATGAGCCCAAACTCGAATATCCCCTAAACAGGTGAAACTGACACTTGCAAAAGGTCAAATAGATGTACAATGGCCTGCACAAAATGATAAAACCGAGAAAAATATCCCGAAATGACAATGGATTGAAAAACTGGAAAAATGTCCCAAAAATGGACAACAGACGCCAAAGATGACTCATATAAGTCCCGGACTGAAACCGACACCCCCGTACAGTCACATTAGATCCGTATGACGTGTATAGTATGACAAAACTCGGCAAGAGCCCTTAAAACCAATTCGAGGCACCGAAACCTTGGTTATAACTTGAAATACCCCCTTTGAGGTCCGAAATCTTTGTTAGGCGCGATGGCTGCCAATTGTTGTCTGCTACAGGAATTGAAGAAGCGCGCGCAGGTTTGAGACCAATGCGCATCACTTCGAACAAATGTGCATGAGCCTCAAACTAGCACGCGTAACTGAAAAGCCGCTGCAACTGCTCAAACTAGACTCCGCTGGTCTTTAGAATAAATTATGAGCCGTTAGGCCTCGCAAGCATTTGTTTTGTTTTTCATGCTTTAAATTATTTTAAGACTTTTGCTCAGCTTTGAAATTGAAGTAGTAGTTTGCATTAAAGTTGAAATATGAAAGGTTCCCCCTTCTGATTCTCCAATGAAGCTTTGACTTTATTCTCGACTCCTCTTGACCTTTGATGTGGACCTCAAAATGTCAAATCATGAATCAAGTTGATAGAATATGGCCGGGTCTCAAGGCGAGACTGCCTACGTATCCTTTTTCAAGGAATCAGGTCAACACGTAGTTCAGGCCAAGGTTCACTCGTGTGTTTTACCTCTCCTTTTACGCTCTAACTTTTGCCTAGAACTGCCTTTTCAGGTTTTCAGTCTAGTGAGCTTTCAACTTTTTTGCCTATTTATTTTGCCTAGACCGCCTCCTCAGGTTTTCGGCCTAGCAGGCTGCTCTAACTTTTGCTTGGAACCGTCCACCCTTGTGGTTTTCGGTCCAACGAGCATCTCTCAAGGATAGTAACGCTTGAATTGATCCAGGTTGACTAGAGTGTTAAATTTGTTGTCGTCGAGATCGATGAGCTTAGGAGCATCCTCAGACAGGATGGTCTTGATAATGTAAGGCCCAGAGCGCTTCGGCTGGAACTTCCCGCGTGGGTCAAACAACGGAGCACGAATTTCCTTGGTGACCAATGTATCAAATTTTGTCGCCGTAGAGATCGATGATTCTTGGTTACACCCTTAGATAGAGTGGCTTTGATAACACAGGGTTCAGAGTGCTTTGGTTGCCATGCCTTAATCCGGGCTGTTTTGTACATTTCCCTTCTTTGTACTTGGCAGAATGCCGCTGCTGCTGCTTTGAACACGGCATGGAGCCCCGAGCTTTTTGAGCTTTTGGTTTACATGGTTTGGAATCCGGTAGCAAAGGGAATTCGATGCTTCTTTACCTCAGGATCAACGTCAGGCGTGTCTTTGTAAAACCATGCCAAAACATTGATGAATTTTCCGGGCGTGACTACACCAAGTGTGTTCTTTGTGAAACCATGCCAAGACATTGATGAATTCTCCAAGCATGTCTGACCGAGCGCAATGCTCCTTTGGGGACTGGATTGAGCCAATTTGAACCATTCGGGGGTCTACCTCATCTTTCAAATTTATTGAAACTACTTCTTCTTTTAGTAGGCTGAGCATGCCTTTCGTCTTCCCTTTCGGCGAGGGAACACATTTCCTTGGGACTGTTCCCATCGAAATCTATCCCTTCGTCGTCAGGGTCGACACAGTTTATTCAAAAGTCAGCGAAGTGTTTTAAAAGCAGGATAATGCATATCATAAAAGCCCCAGGGTTTGCCAAGTTCAAAAGAAGACACAAACTAAAATAGAAGTTACGGCATGGAGGGCCAAGAGGCACAAACTCCGACTCAGAACTAGATTTAGACTCGACCGACTCTGTGCCAGACTCAGACGTGTCGTCAATGCAAGTTAGACGCAGTTTGAAAATGCAATATTTAAAAGCTACTTTTAACTTCCGCGATGAGAGAGGTAGAGCCTTCGAGAGTGTTGGGCCCAAGCATCAGCACTTCAGCTTTTTCAGCATCTTCGACAAAACCCACTTGGGGGAACAGCAACTCCAAACTCCCTTGAGTGAAAGACCTCTACCAGTCAGTCTTTTCCCTTGATTGAATAAGTTTCCTCTTGAATTTCTCCTTTGAGGACTCTTCATCACTGTCAGTCCAGGTGTCGGGAGAGAAGGCCTCAATTGCACCATCTACAGCCACCAAGTTAACCTCAGGTTCGGATGGGATGGATAGGATTGGTTTGGTTTGATTTGCTGGGATAATATGGAGAGTTGGGTTGAACATGGTGGAGTTAGGCTTGATTCGAGTGGAGATGAGGGATATCTGGTTAACATGTGGGCTGGAATCATGTTGAGGTATGGAGTTGGAGGTGACATTGGCCTTTGATGCAAGCGGGGCTGGAATGATACCATTATCAATGAGATCTTGGATGGCATGTCGGAGGCTGTAGCAGGCGTCAGTGAGATGGCCAGGCATTTGGTGGTAGGTACAAAAAAGGTTAGAATTGTGGGAAGCCGGGAATGTCCGAGGTGAAGGAGCGGGCAGGAGTGGCTTGATGAAGCCAGCTTCGAGAAGCTTCTCATAAACTGAGGACAACGGTACAGGGAAGTGAGAGAAGATCCTTGGTCGGGTTCTGCAATTGGGACGAGGATTGGCGGAACTTTTACTCACTCCACCGCTGTGTAGCGTTGCGCTATTAATGGAACACACTCTTTTGGGATTGGGCCGGACCTTGTCAATGTGCACGCCTTTCCGTTCAACTTCGATTTCGGACAAGGATTCAGCATCCTTCTCTAGGTGGACTCTTGCCTTACGGAATTCAGCTAGATCTTTGAACATGTCTTCCGTGCAAGGCTTGATTTCGACCGGAGGAGTGTGGTAGGCTTGAGGAGGTTCTTTGACTAACCCCATATCCGGTTGCGGGGCTATGGAGGTAATGAGGTCAACCAGTCCTTGGACCATGATCATTTGTTTGTCCATTTTGAGGCCCAGCTCCTCTACAGCTTTCTTCAGCTCAGCCAACTCTGTTCGTGCTGCCATTCTGGATTGATGGTCGAGGAAGGTAATATGGCTTTGGATGTGCTGGTGGTGCCGCTGTATTTGACTGAGTGACAAGCCTTGTAAGCCTTTGCAAAAGCCCCAATAGATACTCCCAAGTAGGTTTGGCTATTTTTTTTGGTGAAATGGCCTAGAGCTTTGGACAGCAAAGTAAATGAGAACTCAGTGATGTTCCTGCAACTGTTAGAATGCAATGCACACGTAGACGTCGTCGGTGTTCTCCTAGACTCTACAACTAGCAAACAAGTCCATCTCACGAAGTTTTAGGACGACGCTGTGATCCTCGGATTTCTTTTCGACAGTGTATCCTTGTTTGAATCGACTAAAACTAAGAGATGTCAAAACAGCCTAAGTCTCCGGCTATTCCTTTCTCAAAGTTTCAAAATTTGGAATGGAACAACTTGATACGGATGTCGTGATACCATGACCAAAGTGGCATAAGCAGCACTGTGCCGGAGCCTTGAATGGTGTAAGTGTTTAACACTTGTGACCGGAGCGGTGTAAGTATCACGGCATGCTCTTCGTAGTTCCCAGATTTCTGTTTGAAACTTTGATTAGATTTAGACAAGGACTTAGAAGGTCTCGATTTCTCGAAATTTTTATTGATTCAAGGAAGTTGAAAGGTTGATAACGTGCATCATCAAGGTGCACGACTCGTCATCGGTCCAAACGGCGTCCTAATAGGGACGAGATAGACTTGCCAGACAGACCGACCTAAAAGCTGCCCTAGCATGCTCCTACGCAAAACGGTATGGATGTATGTACAGACATGCGATACGGAAAGCAATAACACGTAGACAGTTTATGGGTGTTAGATGCAAGTAATCCTACCCTGCAGGTTCCTGTCTTAGTTTTGAAAGGTTCTATTGCTTTGTACGCATGGAGAGGCCGGTTTTGGTTTAAAGGGGTTCCTCCGACTAGAGCCGCCGTATACCTCCCAAATCAACGCGTACAGCAGAGCAATGGTCGAACGGTATTACGACTCATCATCGTCCAAGGTTGTTGGGCGTTCGAGGATGCCGGGCTCCAGTAAACTGTGCCGGTTACCCAAAACACCTCAACGGGGCTAAGTAACACCGATGCAAATGGAAAGTGCCAACGAATGATTTTAAGAGAGAGAAATGCAACGTTTTTAGAAAAATGTCTTTTTCAAGCTTGACTCACTTTTATTAATCAAAACTTGGAGAAAACTACACAAGTGAACAATAGAAAAAGCCCCAGTTCGGATTGGTCGGATGTAGAATTCTGTTACGTTACCACTCCGTTCTTCAGCAGCGCGGATCGTACTGTTTTGACAGACTTTTGAAAATTGTTTCAAGTATGTATTAATTTCCAAATTTTAATTAATGCAATGGATCCCCAGCAGAGTCGCCATTGTGGGCACATGCCCCTAAAAATTTCACATTTTTAGTTTTTGCGAAAAGTTCGGTTTGCGCCCTTTTGTTTGAAAGCATGACGAAATGCTGTTTTGAGAGAGTCCCCACCCGGGTTTTGCGGAAAACACCCAAGAAACCGATTTTGAAAACGCTTTTGTTCACGTTTGTTTGATTTGAAAACACTTGTAGACTGGTCCGTCGTCACCTTCGATATCTGAGGTTCGGGAGCCACGTTACGAGAGGGGAAGGATTTTATGGCACCCCTCTCGCCCAATCCCAAAACTGGTCTCTACTTAGACATTTTATAAAACATTTGCATTTTTCTCTCTTTTAATCATTTATTAGCCAGTTAGGGCGGGGGAACAGTTAATGGGGATTAACAAATAACAAGTTGTATTTATGTGGCAAAATGTAATGTATGGATTATGAACAATGTATAATAGATTGAGAACAAGCACTTCTGTGAGTGTTTTGAGCAAAGCTGAGTGCAACGCGCCACCTGGGGCGGCGTGCCTGAAGCAGCGTATCGGCATGCAGGATTTGACCGGTGCATGCCAAGACAACCGGCGCACGCCACCCATAACTGGCGCACTGCGGTGAGCTCAAACTCACAGGTTACGCTCTCAACCCTGCAGGCTCGAAATGGACCAAAGGTACACCCAGACAAACCACGCAGATTGATATAGCAAAGCATATATACGATTCTGTGGTATAGCAACAAATCAAACAATAACAAACAGACTGAAAACCCCCTAAACAGAGTGGGGGATCAAACAGAAGCCCATACTAAATCAAGAGGCACGGGCCAGCTACTGGAGCTGTGGAACAGGTGGCGCACGCAGGTCAATGAAGACCGTGCGCCACTTGTTTCCCTTGTCCAGTACTTGGCTTTGCTTCATCTGGGCTCTGGAACAGGACCAGATGGATCCCGGGGCAGTTATAGCAGATAACAAGCTACACAGTTCTAAAATATGGAAAAGCAATAAGTTGGTTTTAGCATGCTTCAGGGTGATCAGAAAGAAAAGGAATTAAAATGAGGACGATCAGTGATCCCCACACTAGTCCTATCATGCAGCCATGAGTGGCGCACGCATGTAGAGGACTGGTGCACGCCCCTGATCTTCCTACAACATTGCTTATTTGCTAGCTTTGAGCCCAGGCATGGTATTGATTACCAGCCTGGGTTCTGCTGGCTCCCCTCAGGGGTCGAAACAGTTTCCGGAATAAAAGGTGATATACCTTTGGGAATAGGATGAAAGGTGGCTTTGAGCTTGAGCTTGTGGTTTGATGAATGGAAAATGGATGAGAAAGGAGTACTGCTGATCAGTGGAGTGGTGTGTTACTTGCTTACTCTTTCAATGTATGGAAGGAGGAAACAAGAAAAACTAGAGAGAGAGAGCTAGAGCATTGATGTTCTTGAACCCTTTGCAAATAAATGCAAGGGAGTATTTATAGACTGAGATGGAGGGTTGATCAGCCTAGCCTTAAGGCCTGTTTGGGGTGGCAAGAGAGGAGGGAGCCTCCATGAATTAAATGCATGAGACTTGCCTTGATGGAGGGTGTAGGAGAGAGGGGGAGACCGTTCTGGACGATGTAATCATCAGGGGGCTGTAGCTCACGTCATGGCGGCCAGAAAGTCTCGGGCAAGTGGTCCTGAAAAAGGTGATTTGACGGGGAAGTAGTGGCGTGCGCCAGTGAGGAGCTGCGTGCGCCAGTGGAGTGTGCTTTGAAGCCCGATGACTGACACGTGGCAAGGAACCAGCGTGCATCAGTCGATAACTGGCGTGCCGAAGCAGGGCACACGCCCCTAAAAATTTCACATTTTTAGTTTTTGCGAAAAGTTCGGTTTGCGCCCTTTTGTTTGAAAGCATGACGAAATGCTGTTTTGAGAGAGTCGCCACCCGGGTTTTGCGGAAAACACCCAAGAAACCGATTTTGAAAACGCTTTTGTTCACGTTTGTTTGATTTGAAAAGACTTGTAGACTAGTCCGTCGTCACCTTCGATATCTGAGGTTCGGGAGCCACGTTACGAGAGGGGAAGGGTTTTATGGCACCCCTCTCGCCCAATCCGAAGACTGGTCTCTACTTAGACATTTTATAAAACATTTACATTTTTCTCTCTTTTAATCATTTATTAGCCAGTTAGGGCGGGGGAATAGTTAATGGGGATTAACAAATAACAAGTTGTATTTATGTGGCAAAATGTAATGTATGGATTATGAACAATGTATAATAGATTGAGAACAAGCACTTCTGTGAGTGTTTTGAATAAACTGGAGTGCGCTGCCCTGGGACGACGTGCACAAGCAACGTATCAGCATGCACTGATTCGACCAGTGCATGCCAAGACAACCGGCGCACGCCACCCATAACTGGCGCACTGCAGTGAGCTCAAACTCATAGGTTCTGCTCTCAACCCTCTGGGCTCTGGAATGGACCAGTGCACACCCAGGACAAACCACGCAGTTGATATAGCAGCATATATACAGTTACAGGGTACAGCAACAAATCAAATAAGAATAAACAGGTGAAAACCCCTAAACAGTGGGGATCAAGCAGAAGCCCATACTAAATCAAGAGGCAAGGGCCGGCTCATCGAGTCGTAATAGGTGGCACGCGCCAGTCAATGAAGACCGTGCGCCACTTGTTTCCTTGTCCAAGATTGGCTTTGCTTCATCTCGGGCTCGAGCAGACCGATGGATCCCAGGGGCCCTACTACACAGTTATAGCAGATAACAAGCTACACAGTTCTAAAATATGAAAAAGCAATAAGTTGGTTTTAGCATGCTTCAGGGTGATCAGAAAGAAAAGGAATTAAAATGAGGACGATCAGTGATCCCCACACTAGTCCTATCATGCAGCCATGAGTGGCGCACGCATGTAGAGGACTGGCGCACGCCCCTGATCTTCCTACAACATTGCTTATTTGCTAGCTTTGAGCCCAGGCATGGTATTGATTACCAGCCTGGGTTCTGCTGGCTACCCTCAGGGGTCGAAACAGTTTCCGGAATAAAAGGTGATATACCTTTGGGAATAGGATGAAAGGTGGCATTGAGCTTGAGCTTGTGGTTTGATGGATGGACAATGGATGAGAAAGGAGTACTGCTGATCAGTGGAGTGGTGTGTTACTTGCTTACTCTTTCAATGTATGGAAGGAGGAAATAAGAAAAATTAGAGAGAGAGAGAGAGAGCTAGAGCATTGACGTTCTTGAACCCTTTGCAAATAAATGCAAGGGAGTATTTATAGACTGAGATGGAGGGCTGATCAGCCTAGCCTTAAGGCCTGTTTGGGGTCGCAAGAGAGGAGGGAGCCTCCATGCATTAAATGCATGAGACTTGCCTTGATGGAGGGTGTAGGAGAGAGGGGGAGACCGTTCTGGACGATGTAATCATCAGGGGGGCTGTAGCTCACGTCATGGTGGCCAGAAAGTCTCGGGCAAGTGGTCCCGAAAAAGGTGATTTGACGGGGAAGTAGTGGCGTGCGCCAGTGAGGAGCTGCGTGCGCCCGGTGGAGTGTGCTGAAGCCCGATGGCCCGACACGTGGCAAGAAGGCAGCGTCGTCGATCGATAAGCTGGCGTCTTGCGAAGCGAGTTTCTTGATGCCATTTGGTTCTGGCTCGAGGGGTTTGAAAAGGGCTTTGAAAGGGTTTGAACGAGGTTCGGAACGCTCGAAGCTCAAACACACCATCAACCTTGGATGTTCTCGACCTTTAATCATCATTGGGGAATCAAAGACCGTAAAGAAACTACTCTGGATAGTCCAAAATAGGGTGTCTACAGTAAGTGACGAGGCACTTATAACCTGAATGATACTAGTGTCATGACATCAATACTTTGTTGTTTCTTATTGTCGGTTGAATCCTCAATCAGGCATGAGCCAAGGATTTAGCAAATTTTGATTTCTCAAAGTCTCATTGAACTAAGGACTTTGTGATTGATAACGAACATTCGACAGAATGAACGACTCCTCATCGGATCCAACAACGTCTTAGATAGCGTAAGACAAACTCGAAAGAAAGAACCGCCTTAAGCATGCTCCTATGCAAAAAAGTGTATGTACAGTGCATGCAATAGGGAAAGCAGTAACACGTAGATAGTATATGGGGTCAGATGCAAGTAAATCCTACCCTGCAGGTACCTGTCCTAATTTGGAGAGTTCTAATGCTTTGTATATGCAAAGGCCGGTTTTGGTTTGTAACGGGTTCCTCGGACTAGGGCCACAGATATACCTCCCGTTGCCCGCGAAATCGCTAAGCAACAGTCAAACGGTGGCATGACCCATCATCGTCGAAGGTTGTTGGTCATTCGGGGTCCCCGGTCTCTGGTAAACCGTGCCAGATTGCCAAAACGATCCAACGAGGCTTATCCCACATCGATGCAAATGAGAATGCTAGAAATTGATTATGAAGAAGAAGAATCACAAAATCACAAAATGCCTTTTCAAGCTCGGCTCACTTTATTTAGTCCATCTTTAGAGGAAACTACGCAAGTGAACAATCGAAAAAGTCCCAGATCAGATTGGCCAGACACGGGGTCCTGTTAAATCACTATTCCAACCTTTGGCAGCGCAAAACTCACTGTTTTGACAGACTTTTAAGGAATTGTTTGCAAGCGTATTAAACTCTAAGTATGAATTAATATTGGTTCGATTATCCCCAGCAGAGTCGCCACTGTGGGCAGCATGCCCTGGAATTTTCGGATTCCAAAATGCAAGGGCCCATAATCGAGGGAGCGCGAGCGCAGAAGAGGCAAGCGCTCGGAATACAGAGTCGCCACTCAGGTTATGAAGGTCCGACACCCAAGGAACCGTATTTCGAAGCACCTGCCGCGCTGTTTGATTTGAAAAAGTGAAGGAACCAGTCCGTCATAACCATATCTGGGTTCGGGAGCCAGGTTACGAGAGGGGAAGGGTTTTAAGGCACCCATCTCGCCCAATCTGGAGATCGGTCTCTACTTAGGCATTTTGAAAACATTGTGATTCTTCTTTTATTAATCAATTTTAGCCAATTAGGGCGGGGGAACAGTTAATCGGGGATTAAAACTGTAACAGTTTGCAAGATGTGATAGATGGCATGGATGAACAGTTAGTATAGGATGAAAACAGACTATTGTGGGAGTTTAAACAGACTAGAAAGCCCCTGCCTTGGAGTGTCGTGCGCAGGAAGAAACCAGTATGCACCGATCAAGTCAATGCATGCTAGTCACACCTGCGCGCGCCAGTAAGCCTCAGCCCACAGCTTTTATTCTCAAACTCTCTGGGCTCTGGAAGGACCAGTACACACTCAGGACAAACCAAGCAGTTGATAAGCAGTTATAGTATACAGTTTAAAGGCTGAAAAGCCCAATAAATAAACAAAAACACCCCATAAACAGTGTGGGGACAAAATAACAACCTAAAACCAAGTTAACCATGCAAGACCACTCACTGGTCAGAGGCAAACCATCGCGCGATGGAGTCAAAGTCTCGCGCGATGGTGCGCGCTTCGCGCACTATCGCATGGAATCAATGGAATCGATCAGGCCTGGCGGACCCGGACCGAACGCTTGGTTTACATGTTTCTGGGTTCTGAGACATATTCAGAAAGGTCCCAAGGGTATTCCAACAGAACAGAACGAAGTATTGAAATGCAAGCTAGCAGTTCTAACTATGGAAAGCAGTAAACTCATTATTTTCATGCTTAACAGTGATTCATATGAAAGAAAAACATAAACCAGCAAGACACCAATCCATACGTGGACTATCGCGAGCAACAGAGGACCGTCGCGCGATACAGTGAGTCCATCGCTCGTTGGTTCAAGCCATGACGGTTTTTGAAACCTTGCTAGCTTTTGGGCCAGGACTGGTATTGATTACCAGCCTTGGCCCTGCCAGCCCCCCTCAGAGATCAGAACAGAGAACAGAGCAAAGGTAAGCTATACCTTTGGCTTTTGAGGTTTGAAAAGTGTTTGAACTTTGAGTTGAGGTTGAGATTGATTGAGGTGTTTGAGTGGAAGAAAAAGAACAAGCTATGTTCTTGAGGTGTCTTTGTATCTCTTTTATTAGCTTAAAAGAGTACAAAGCGAAAACCCTTTGAAATGAAATTTGGTAAATTTTTTTCTACCCTTTTAATGAAAGACCAAGGGGGGGTATTTATAGGAGACTTGGAAGGGTGCAAGGGGTGGCAAACAAGGACCAAGGCCAAAACTTAGTGGTGAAGGCTTGCAAAAGGTAATAGAAAAACTTGTTGTGAGGGTGGAGTGCCCGAAGCCTGCACTGCCACTGTCCTGTGGAGAAAAACGGGGTTCAAATAACCTTGTAGACTCCCAGGCAAGCAACCAACTAGCCGGAAAAGGTGAAAGGGACTGCTGGGAACCATCGCGCGATGGAGTGGGACCATCGCGCGAGTGTGCCATCTGTCGCGCGTAGGTCAACAGTCAACACTTTGACTTTGACCCAGGATGACTCTCGCGCGAGGGAGTCAGTCCATCGTGCGATGGTGCGCCCCGGTCAACCATCGCGCGATGGAGGCAGACCGTCGCGCGACGGTGCGCCCTGGCGTGCAACGGTTGCGCCCTGGCGCGGGTCAGTAGGGTTTTTGGCTTTTGGAAGTGGCTTAGGTTAGGTTAGGTTCAAGGGTTTCAAACACTCGAAGCTCAACACTTGACATTCCCAATGTGTTCTTGATCCATTTCATCATCGAGGAATCAAAAACCGTAAATAAACTAATCTGGAAGCCCAGATTGGGGTGTCTACAATTCTTTTAACAGAGTTAGCATTTTTTTTCATTTTCAGTAGTTGAGGGGGTCTCTATGGGCGCATTTAAATATAAGGGGGTGTTTAGGAGAAAAAGTGATAGTTGAAGGGGTGTTTATATACTCTTACCAATCGATTATATCATTTTAAGCTCAATAAAAAAAATATCACCACCAAATAAATAGAAACAATTTCCTTTCATTCCATTTTATAAGTCTAACCAAAATTAAAAGAATAGCAACAAGTGATCCACGTCCAAAATCTTGCAACGTTTTCAATTTGCCACCAAGGAACCAAAACCCTTTTTCAAGCCACGTTCAAATCTGATGAGATTTTTTGAAAAATTCGAAAGGGAATGTTTGTTTCAAGGACTTTTCAAAATTGTCAATACTAATGACAAAACCTAGACATTTTAAGACGAATAAGGTTTTCGACCTCTCCACCATTACAAAAGAGACATACATATGGACCATAGGTACATTAAACGATATAATTACACCATGCTGTAGGTCAAATAACTACAAAATCCGTTTAAAAAAAAAAAAAAGAAGGTTCCATGGCGTAGGCCTTACAATCTTCAACTACAAAAGAAAGTACAAGTTTTCCCTTCCATTTGCCAAAAAAAAAATAGTAAAACATTCAGAGTAGAATTTAACATTTATCAATACATGCCAAAAGAATATGCACATGTAGTCAAAAGATAGTGTAGACACCCCAATCCGGACCTCAGAGAGTCTTTATCCGCCTCGATGATGAAATGAAGGAAACGGTACCTTTGCGAGCTTGAAAAAGGATTTTCCTAAACCCATGTAAACCAAAAAACCCAAAAAACCCGAAAACCTGAAAAGCGCAGATAAAGCCCAAAAGACCCTGGACCGAAGAAGGAGGCACCGTGCAGAGTTCTACTGGAGCGCACGGCACCTTGAAACCCAAAGAGCCGTGCGCGGCCAAACTTCACCGCACGGCACCTTGAGCAAAAAGCTGACGGGCTCAGAAAGCTGTCGGCCATGCCAGTTTGAGCCACAGCTGATGACTAGCTCAGCCGAAAATGCACTTCTGGCCCGCCCAGAAAATACCTCCACCATTTGAAATTCAAAATCCTTGGCCTTTGTCTATAAATTAACCCCTCCACTCAAGGGAAAAGAGGTCCCCTTTTGGCCTTTCTTTTGGCTCTCTTTGCTTTTGGGTATTCTTACTCCATAAGCTTTCTCTCTCTAGTTTTCACACCCACTTTCCTACTTCCACTTCCATTTTCAAGTCATAAAGAATGTCATTCCCAAAAGACATTTCTTAAGTGCTTTCACTCACTCCCTTCTCATCATTGAAGTTGGTCTTTCATTAACTTCAAAACCCTATCACCCAAAATACCTAACATTCACTCACACCCATACTCCCTTTGTCTCATTCAACCTCATCCATCTACATCCGTGACGATCCATCCACATTCTTGCATCAACGATCCTTGATCAAGCTTGAAACCGAAGGTAAAAACTAGTTTCCTCAGACTAGACTCCGTTCTGGTCCTGAGGGGACTTTTTTATCAGCAGGTCTAATCCCTTTTGGTTAGATCTTAACTAAAAACCCATTTTCATAAAACAAAAACCAATACTGTGCTGAGGTTGGAAAACCGCGCGGCCGGTTAATCAGGCGCACGGTACCCTGACACTCAGCGCACGGCAGGTTATATGTTGGTATTGTTACAGGCAGGCTATCTGGATCTGAGTTTTCTTCTGTTATGGCTATATGTATCTTTTGTTTACTGTTTCTGTTGCTTTTAAAATGAGACCATATCTACAAGCCATGTCTCGGTTCTTGACAAGGCTTTCTAGATCATCCCGAATGATCGAATATGTCAAAAACTGTTTTAAAATCTTGTTTTGAGAAAAATAACAACACTTTCGGGATGATCTGACTGCCATAAGGTTTCTAATGAGTTTTCCGAAAGAGGTACCGAGAGTGAAAGTCTGCAACAGTCTGACAGCAGAGCAGGTTTCCCGCACGGCAGGTTGAGGTGCCATGCGCGGTAACTCAATGTGCCGTGTACAGTACGACTGGGGTCCAGACGGCTTGATGCTATTTATTTCATCTGCTCACATCATCTTATCACTACTATACAGGCTGCACCACATGCACGTCAATGTGATATATTTCCCATGTCCCTTCCCCACTGCTTGCTTTTATTAAAGAGCTTGATGTTCCAAATGATATTGAAAATTTCCCCTTTTGAAAACATTAAGTAGAGAGCGGTTCTACCGGGCGAGTGGGGTGCTTTTTAAAGAAAAACCTTCCCCATTCGTAACGTGGCTCCCGAACCCAAAATTTCAACGTTTTCGCTAGACCAAAAGCCTTTCGTAAGCGATTTCTCGATTTCTCAGATGATTCATCTCAAAAATCCGGGTGGCGGCTCTTCGAACCGAAAAAGGCCGCGGGAGCCCACAGATAGCCTTCAAGACCCAACAAAACAACACTTAGATCAACACGTCAAAGCACGAAAGTTAGCTCCACCACCATGTCTATCAAAGCTTATCCTTGCCCTTCGAGCCTGTAAGGTAGGGGTGAGCACGACCGCCCGCACATAATCTACTAGAAACTAAACGATGCAAGTGACATGTTTGAAAATCTGAATGCTTGCACCAAATACCCCTTTTTTATAAAACTCAAATTTCATACTAGCTAGACATAATCCTTAATGCATGCAATCAAGTTCGAATGATTTAAGCCAAAATTCTTCAAACTTAAAATAAGTCAAAACATTAATCTAAGTACGAGAAAATAAGAGCACATAAGACCGAGGTCCAAGTATCACAATTGTGTACCAATCCTAGGCGACTGATCCTAAATCATCCAAATTTATGAGCTACTAACCCAAACGCTTATGGGGCACCTTATCTCGGGCGAGTTTATGGACTATTCACCGAGGGATAACTCATTATCCATATGTTTTCGGCTACGCAACAAGCATAAAATGGCCAAGTCGACCGCCAATACGTGGCTTATTAGCCCAAATAACAAGTATCAATCCCAAATCAATTTC
Source organism: Rhododendron molle (assembly GCA_025413875.1). NCBI lineage: Eukaryota > Viridiplantae > Streptophyta > Magnoliopsida > Ericales > Ericaceae > Rhododendron > Rhododendron molle. Next base: position 26,351,091 of record CM046396.1, read on the forward strand.
AATAAATAAAAACATCTTGTATCAACATAAATCTTAATCCTTGTTTTCGAATCCAAGAAGCACTAAACATAGATATATAAGTGTCTTACTTTATCAACCTCACTCTTCAAAAACTTATCAATTATGTCAACAAGAGATAAACCCATATCAAATATATAAAAGAAATAAATGTGCTCTTTACAAAACACAAACAATAAATCCATGTACCCTAAACAAGTATATCCATTATCAACTCAATTAAACATAAGCCAATATTAGATACCACAAATTCCCTAGGCATAATATTCTCTCCACACCCAATAAAACACTAGATCCATCAATTTCAATCTACAAGTAAAAATATGTAGTTTACACAATCACTCAAATTAGGGTTTTTCTATCATAGATCAACATACTACTTAAACAAATGAAAATAATCAATTCTCAAACACACTACTTACTTGCATTTAAGGTATCTAGTAGAAAACCCTACCTCAAATGCTAGCACACCAAGAGAGATGAATGAGGTGATGTTGATGATTGAGAGCCCACAAGCTTGAGAGAATCCTTTGATCCCTCCAAATTTTCTTGATGTAGAAGCAAAATAACCCAAAAAAAAATGAAGAACAAAAGGGTATTTGGGGTTTGGTTGTGAGAGTGTGAGAGAGAGAGAGAGAGAGAGAGAACCACGGCAAACTGGAAATAGACACAGAAACAGAGAACATGACTTCTCTCGTGCCAAATGGTTTTAAGGTGTGAAGGAATTACACTCTCCTCCCCTCCCTCCCTCCCTCCCTCCCTCCCTCCCTCCTCCTCCCCACCCCAAGAATCTAGATCATATCCTAATACTTGCATGTTATAAATCATTGCACTAGGGCCCTTCAAACTAACACATAAACAAGTAATTAGCTCCACAAGAAATTATAACACTAATTGTATGACACATGAGAGTCTCTCAACACACTCGATCAAAAGCCCACGAATTCGAACACGGTCAAATGAATGTCCACACATTTATATGCACATTTATCTAAAAAGAATCCGCTGCTCGTGATATTCATTTCACGTTAAGAAAATATTTAAGAAATAAAGTTGGACATGGGTCTCTACAGTCTACCATCCTTAAAAAATTCGTCCCCGAAATTTGACTTGCACCTCAAGAAGAAAACAAGCTAGATAGTTCAAACAGAATTTAGATTCTACTCTCACATGGCTTCTTTGACTCCACGATGCTGCCATAGACCACAGGAACATACTTCCCTCGAAAGACTTGCTAGCGTGTACGATTTCACTTGTCGCTCCACGTAAGAAAGGTCATCCACAATACCGAGTTCTACTCAATCAAGTACTCCTGAGAGATCCGGTTCATACACATAACATGGATACATGAAACATCGTTAAATTTTGACAATCGTGATGGTAATGCAAGACGATACTTTACATTTACAATCCTCCCAAGTATCTAAAATGACCTAATAAAACGCGATAGTAACTTCCAATCCAGCCAAACATTATCAAGTCTCTTCGTGGTGTGACCTTTAACTCTCCGGTCTCAAATGTTAAGTGTTGCCTCCTTCGATCTGTGTGGTTCCTTTGGCGACCTAGGGCAATAATTAGACGTTGCTGAAATGTAACAATCTTTTTGGTGGTCTCTCATACTAAGTTTGGCCCTAAAATGTCGTTTTCCCAAGCAGTCCAATAAACTGGTGATCTCCATAGAAGTTTTCACGTGGCGCCATCTTTATGCTCATTTGATAATTATTATTGAAGGCGGACTCTATAGTAGCAATCTATATAACAATCACAATTCAAACTAAGAGTTCCACCTACTTTTTTTAATTTTTTTTATCAACAAAAGATGTAATTTTATTAAAAACGGGGAAAGATGAAAGGGATCCAACAAAAAGTTGGATGATACATCACAAGGGCAAAGCCCAAAATACCTAAAGATATACAAGGGTCTAAAACAATAAAATATTACAGCTCAACCCTACACCCAAATAAAACAAATGAAAGCCCAAACACCCCAACCTGATCCAACCAGAGATCGGCCCACCCAAACCCTAACCACTTCAATCTCCATCGCCGCACAAACTACCGAAAAACCAGCCTCGCCATTAAGTCAAGCTGGCATCTTCTAGATGTAGAGACTAACGGCGGAAACCGGCCTACAAAAAAAAAAAAAAAATCAAAGCAGACAAGGCATAGGTGAAACTAGCCACCACCAAACTCATCAAACCCCCAAAACAAACCCCTGCACTCGATGAAAAACCAGCAACAACATAACCCAGAAATGACAAATGTTGGCCCAGCGCCCTGATGAGAACTCGGAGTGGCCGTCGACCAGACTTCGGCACACAAAACGACCAGAGCAGCAACCCAACCATGGGAGCCACATCCAGCATCGATCAAACACCGCCATCTTCACCGATCATTTTGAATATAAGAAAGAAACCTACATAACAGAAGTTAGAGAAACACTACTGGACACCACCGCACCACCGCCCACCACCCACCACCAGATCCAGACTAGCGCCTCACCACTGCCCTCCTCCTTCCAAACCCACCGCCATATCCATCAGCCACCAACAACTCCAAATTAGAAACCACATTCGCCACCAAACAGAGATCGGATCAAGGATCTGACAATGGTGACAGACAGATCCAGATCGGAGCCGACAAACATCAGGGCATGGAGGAACCCACCACCGTACGTCGCCGCCGCCGCACCCCGAATTGCCGTTAGGCATAACCATTTTCAACCAACAATGGAAAAAATGGTTGGGCCCGATAGATATGCACAAACACAGAACCGCGTGCCATTAGGTCCGAAGTCGCCATACCTAAGTATCAACGAGGCAGAACTGCAAAAGGGGTAAACAGAGAGGAAAAACGGAAGAGGAATAGAAGGAGATGAGTGGTCACAATCAGGAGAGGAGAGGAAGGAGAGAGAGAGTGTGTGTGTGCGAGCAAGAGAGAGAGGAGGAAAAAGGAGCCTGGGGAGAGGAGGGAGGGAGGCACCTCCCCCCCCCCCCCGAGGAGAACCCTAGCAGAGGAGATGTCAGATGACACTAAAATGATGACCAGACTTAAGTTCAAAGCAGGTTAGGATTGGTAAGATTGAGCCATAAAAATCAAGGGATCCAACTAAGGTAAAATAGTGGAAGTGGAAAACTAAGCTAGATGTCAAACTTGAAGTCGCTCCGGCCTAACACACTTCAAATCAAACATCCAAGCTCAATAAATCGACAAGGCTGATCAAGAATTCAAAGAGAGATCATAGGATACTCGGCAATTAGATAAACAAGTCAAAGCTCAAAGGAGTTTAAACAATGAACTCAATATACAAGCTCTTACAAATCGAAAGTATTAGAATATGAATGATCGCCCATGATATTCCTATGGCTTCATAAGTCAAGGAAAAGAACCCACTTTTTTTTTTCCATCGACAAAAGAAATCTATCGAACATAGAAGAAGAGTACAAGGGAAAGACAATATCTGAGTTGATGAGAGATCAACACAATAAGACAAAACCAAAGCAAGCAAAAAGATACAAGGCAAAAAAAAAAAAACAAAACGAGGCAACAACTAGAAATGGGCAAGACTCCCACAAGTCGCATTAGAACAATATAGGACAATCAATTTGCCTCCAAACCTGAAAAATGGCATTAAATTTTGAGACCAAGAAATGCAGCAGCAGCAAAATCTGAAAATAATAGCTCTAAGAAGTTTTCATCATTGAATATGAAACAATGTGACACCCTCAAATTTGACTCCAATAAGTAGAAGCTGCAGCACTAGAACCCGAGTGAAATAGCAATTGCCACCACTAAACACCAACAATACTAACAGAGAAATTAAGGCTGATCAATAAAATTGATACCAATGTGCAGCAGTACCAACAGTACAAGCGGAATGAGTGAGGGAGCGAGAAGCATAGGCTAACAACAACAGACAAAACATGGGATGCTAAAATAGAAAAGATCCAAGTAGCGCTAGATAATCCATGAAATGGTAGTGTGGCAGTCAATTTAGATACCCAAAACAAAGATAGGACAAAGATACTGAAAAATCCTGGCAGTCAATTTAGATACCCAAAACAAAGATAGGACAAAGATACTGAAAAATCCTAACTTGCCTAGGTATATAAAGATTTGCTATGTTTAATCTCTTTAATTAACGATTCACCAATCAATAACTAAACCAATCAACCAAAAAAAATCAAACAATCGAAGGACGCACGATATACATGGAAAACCCCAGAATGGGTAAAAACGACGGGAAGGAATCAAATCACTATAATCATTGTGCAGTTACAGATATACCTATCCAAATGATGTATATCCTCACAATGTTCTAAGTACCACCTGCCGAGTCACATGTACACCACACCCAATGTCTTGATCACCAACGGCCTTGAGTCCACAAGCCCTCCAATCGAACTAATGAAAAAACCCCTTTGGAATCACTCTCAAAATAAGTGCTGCTTCGATTCCATTGCAAACTGCGGCCGCACCTTTTGTGTTTTCATATCACCTTGTATGCAGGTATATGGTAGTATATTCTAAACCTTTTCTTGCCGTCTCTTTTGCTATACTAGATGCCGGGGCAAACGTGATGCATGTGCAAGTCGAATTTTGTCAAAATTTGCACAATTTCTTTCCTTTTAATGTTTGATTAATTTTTCACAAATTTTGCACAAATTTGACTTGCACACACATCGCGTGTGCCCCAACCTCTAGTCAGTTTAATGGACGGGAAAAAAAGAAGCGTCTATAAGGCATAAAACAATTTATAGCAGTTTAGTTTTAAAAAAGAAGAGTATAGAGAGAAAACAATTTGTAGCAATTTAGATAAATTAAAAGAAGTAGAAAAAGAAAGTGACAGGTGCGCCATTGATACAATGTAAATACGGAAAGGAACGGAAAGTGAAAAAGGAAAGGTCATTGTTGGAGTACCTGAGAATCAAAGAAGAATTCAGAGAAGTTGCAGGTGCGGGGAAATGAGGAAAAAGGAAAACTTCGGGCGGCAACTGGGGAGAAGAACGAAGAAAGTTGTGGACGTAGTTAGGTATAACTATTTTTAGGTCGTTTATTTGTGCTTAAATGTCAAATATATACTGGTAATTAACTGTTTTGTTTTGTGTTTTTTATTTTTCTCTTAAGAGGGTATTTATAGAAAAGGAAAATACATGACAGAGGAGACACTAAACTGGTGCTCCCTTTTATATATTATTATTATTATAGAATAGATAGATATAAGGCTGTGATCCAAAGTCAAAAACCAGGAAGCAAAAAGAACCGTCCATGTATAGATCTCTTTGTCACGTAGCTGTTCATTTAAAATAATAGGAGGTGCCGATTGTTTACTAGATTGATCCCTCCATCGATCGGTCTTCGCCAAAATATCTCGCAATAGTCGACCTCCTTTGTTATCCAAAACGCTCACTCTCAATTACAAAATAATAATAATGACTCCTTCAACTCTAATCCTATACGGGCTCACTAGTCTATAAAAACAGAAAGTCTGTTCACAAAGACTATTATTGCACATAGTGTGCATAGATTGTGTTGTGGGGTCCACCATGGGTCCCACACAATGATCCGAGCCATTCATTAAATATAAAACATTTTGATTCTAATGTTGCTACTTTTTTTGGCAAAAGCATGAGGAGATGGCAAAAGCATGAGTAAAAAGTTACCAGTCAAATTTATTGTAAAAACTTGGGTGCATGAGTTCCAAATATGTAAATTTGTTCATAATCAATAATATATTTTGATTTCTCCAAATTCATTCATTGTGTAAATTTGATTCGTGCCTTTTTGCGTAGTCAAACTTGATTGTATTGAGTTTGCTTGAGTTTTCCATATTCATGGATCCTGAATTCGATCAAGTCTATACTCATGACTGAGCAAATTAAAGTTGTTGCAGAGAAAGAGCATGCGCAATCAATGACTGAGCAAATTCAGTTGGAATCTTTAATATGAAATTGAACTCTTATGCGTGTCGTGTCAGTGTATCCGTGTTGTGTTAGTGTATCTGTATTGTGCCATGTCCTATACCTGTATCATGTCATGTCGCGGTGTATCTGTGTTGTGTCTGCGTATTCGTATTGTGTTGTATCTTGGTACCTGTATCCACCAACGTGATGCTGTCACGTCCTCGATTTTCAACATAAATATTAAAGGTTTTCCTTAAATAAAAATCCTCACAATAATACAAATATTACCCAAAAGCCATTTCTATTTCCCTCGTTCGCAAATCAATTTCAACTCCAAAGCATATCCAAATTTACAACCCTGGCCCAATGGCCTAAAACGATTAGATCACATTGAAAGAAAGTTAAGAGTTTACAGGAGCCCTTCATTAAAATAAATAATAATAAGATTACAATTTCTACATCCGGAGGTAATGTTTATAAGAGATACAAAATTAACTTTTTGAAGTCGATTTCAAAATGATGATAATAGATGCACGTCAAGCACTCCATGCCGATGTCCCTGCGATGTACCTAAAAATGATAGGTTGAACAAACCACGCACCCAGTAGAGAATTCCATGCTCAAACTATGTGGAAATAAGGTGAATAATGCACCATGAATGAGCGAATATTGATGGATATGCCCAAAGTACGAATGATTACCAATGAACTGCACGCTATAGTCAAGAGTTCTAAACTTCACATAAATATCACCGACTGTCTACTTCTCAGACTAGATACACTGATTAACTCGCGTCAGCCCACATTAGTCTATAACCAATTCTACATCATCGTATCATTCTTCGTATGATACTACGATCTTTCTCGTGTCCATGTTTATCATAATCAGATCCCTTTATTACAAAACCTTTTCTTTCTTTTAATCAAGTGTTTCCCATCAATAATCACTTGGGTCACCTCGGGTCTATTTCCCTCAAGCGTAGGGTCACCCCGAGTCTATTCCCTCAATAACAGTCACTTGGGTCACCTCGGGTCTAGTTCCCTCGAGCGTAGGATCACCCCGAGTCTATTCCCTCAATATAAATCACTTACACTTTTCATAATCGCCATCATTTCATAATTAGCTTCGTCATCAATCTATCAATTGTACCACACAACTTCAATCAACCATTATATAACACTATAATACTCTATCCATTTGTTTCTACGTTTGAACCTCATAGGAAGAGTGCCAAAATAAATTAGAAGATTCGACGAGTCGTGACGACACAAGTTATCATACCACCTTAATATCATTTGCACCACTAAACACATTTACATCCACCCCTTATATTCCCCACAATCCCACCATACTCCAAGTAACTTGCCAACCCATAGTAACTCTATTACATATGACCCGCTTGTACCGATATTAAGGATGCAAGATGAATAGGTTCGATGAGACGACTCATGAGGGGACAAGTTACTGGGTTGCCCTTCGGATCGCTAGACCAGCTCACACCAACCAAATACACTCATCAGAACACCTCGCATTACCTACGGTACTCCTAAGCAACCTTACGATATTTTATTCATCTCCAACGTTGTCAAAGTTACGTTTTACTAGTGTCTTGGGAAAGGAAACGATCAATGAATCATCAAAGGACGGGCAATCAAGCTTAGAGATGGTTTAAAAGTGTTTTAGAGGTGTTAGAAGTGATCGGGGGTCAAAAAGATGAAGTTTAGAACAAAGCTGAAAAACTGTCCCTAAGCCAGAGGTATCGATACCTAGCAAAATGGTATCGATGCCATTTGACAAAGATGCTTTCCAGACACAAGGGTATCGATACCTAGGACAAATGGTATCGATCCCAGATGATTTTCTGGGTTTGTAGCACAAAGGTATCGATACCATTACCAGCTCAGTTCAAGTAGATTTTTCTGCAGATTTCCAAAGTAGAACACAGCACTACTACCAATGATTCAAGGCACGATTTAGGTGCAAAATCAACTTATAAACATATAACTAAAGCAAGAAATCCCTACCTCGAGGTTGGAGAGCAAACACGAAGGGAGATCGGGCCTCGACCTCCAAAGTCAACACCGAGACAAATACGAACCACCGAGCTCCTACGAACGCAATACGAGCTCCAATACACGAAGAGATGAAGGTTGGGAGGTTGATTGATGGAGGATTGAAGTTGTATTGGTGGATTTTTGAGTGACAGTAAGAGGGAGAGAGGGACACCGAGAGAGAGAGTGAGAGATCGGGAGATGAGAGAGAGTGAGCCTTGGGATTTTTAATCCCCTACACTAACACACACCTATATATACTAGCACACACATTAATCACACTTACATCCCTTTACTAACAATCTTTCCACGTTATCCCCAAAATCAAATAAACTTATAAATCCCATATTTTCCTTCAATTTCCAACATTGAATAATCCTTTAAATATTTTCTGAAATTATGGGTCCTTACAGATGCGGTGTATCCATGTTATGTCGGTGTATCTGTATCGTGTCGTGTCCTATACCTATATCCACCAACGTGTCGCAGTGTATCCGTGTTGTGTCGGCGTATCCGTATCGTGTCGTGTCCTATACCTATATCGTATCGTGTCCTATACCTGTATCCATGTTATGTCAGCGTATAGTCTCAGTTTCATGTCTTGGCTGTTCACAATAGCTTCATTGACAAAAAACTCATTGGGAGGCTCCTCAAGACCTCATCATATCAAGGTAATTAAATTTTTTTGGCTACCAAACACACTTATACCCAACATCATACACTACAAGACACAGAATAAAAATATTAATACTTGTATTGAATCGTAACTCTTTTACAAAACACAGGATAATTCCAACCAAATCAATAACAAAAGAATTCAAATACATCTCAAACTGACTGTTATTCCTAACTACCTATGGAAACAATTTTACAAATGCATGTGACTATCAAAGACTGATTTCCCAACTCTATCCAAATTTTTAAACAAAGACAAGCAATTTTGTTGCATTGCCTAAGTCATCCATCATCAATCGTTGCAACCGTCTTGTGCCTCAGGTACATTGGTTCATTGATAATCACTGCATCAGAGACATACGATTCATTTAGTTAGAAAGTTAACACATGAGAGTCAGATTGCCGAATGAAACTAGATAACTCTAAATGTCAGATTGATATAATTAGGCACATAAAGATATGCAAATTTTCTATCAAAGAAAGTATACATTCAGCTCCTATTATAGAGCACCCAGTGCACCCCTATAATAGGCGCCGGTGATTGTTCTGTATCAATCTTGTCCTGCTATGTCCTAGGGTTGATATGTCTTAACGAGACTTTAAACTTCTTATTTGAATGAACACATTTATGTTTGTTTCTTAGTTACAGACTATTGTGACTATAGTATAGTCAACCTGAGTTCCCAGGTCCTCGGTTTCTACCATCTACAATGGAGGCCATTTTGGCCCAAAGTTGGGAGTTACATACATGTAAAGGCACAACGTAGGAAACCCTTCCTTTAGAAGAGATCTCTCATCTCAGTTTCGAACAATTTTGATGCTCTCTTCAACCTCCCAACATATGTCTAGGAGTACCAAAAGCATGCATGAGTTATTCAAGAATGTTGGTAACGAACCCATGAAAAATTGAAATCGTAGGAAGCAGGTTATGAATGCGGTAATTTTCCTAAATCCATCGAGAGATAGACATCAAAAATAGAAAAAGGAAAAACATATCGGATCACATTTTTCTTGCAAAAATGCAGTACAAATGTGATGCTGTGAACATACCGTCCATTTTTGTAAAGCAAATGTGGTTCAAAAGCAACCAATGTTTGATAACTTAGGTTCTCGCATGGATGATCTGCACAACAGAACTATAAGACAGTGTTTTCAACTCCAAAAAAGACAGCCTAAAGAGAAATCACAACTGTCATCTCCTTATGCTTCTGCCAAAAAAATAGCAATATCATAGGCTCAAAAGCAGCAGATTCATCTACAGCATTAGTCCATGATTCATATGAAAAGTGATTAAGACACAACACAACATGACACGGATATGGACAAAGCTTGTTCAATGAAGCAAATCTTGGGACAAATATAGCACCCAAAAACTGCATTCCACCAAAAAAAAAAAAAAAAAAAAAAAAAAGCAATGACAGAACCAAGGATCAAATTCGAAGTATTGTATTATGAAATGTGAGCACCCACTCTAAGTGATTATAAATTGCAAGCACCAACTCTAAATGATTATACCAGTTGCAAATTTGTTTCAAACTAATCTATTTCAACGTATTTCGATGTGCTCCCAAACATGCCAATTATCATTTGCTCTTGTTTCTTGTTTTTCTACTCTCAACTGTTATTACAAGAGAGAGATGAATCCAACTTGTGCAAACAAACACTTTTAGAAACTGACTTTTAGGTTGGGCAATTCAACAAACAGTGGATAGGTGAAATTTGTTCATAGGTGAGATTTGTTCCTTTCACCAAATTGAAAAGGAAAAAAAGCCCAAACATTTGAATTATAAAAGAATGCCAAAATCAAACTTATCCATCAAAAATCAATGCCACAAGTTAACAAGTCACAAGTAAGAAGAACGAAACCAAAATTGTTCAAAATCCAGACGCAAACAATGCTACCGTCACCACATTCACAAGTATATTGACCCAAAGAAAAACTCATAAACAAACAGCTAAGAAAATAAGGAAATCCATTTCATATCCAATCTGTGATGCATCAATTTTTCAGCAGACTAGCAACAACCAATGAAAACAATAAAAAAAGAAGCAGAGATATGAAAAAACCCAAGTTAAAAGACAAACCTTCAATGTACTATTCACCAATGCGAGTGTAAATGTACCTAAGAGGCTTTGGCCATGGTTGCCTACGAAACAAATAAAATCACTTGTGGATCCTGAATTGTTACGACAAGAAACTTAAGTTTAGGGTTATTTGCGTGGGCTTCGAAACAATACGGTTTGAGGGTCGGCGCACCTATGATTTGTACAAATCCATGATCAGAGTCGTCAGTAGATAGGTTCTCCAGAATCTCCACTCACCAGAGGCAGACGATGATGGTAGTGGAGATGGGTTTCCACACTTTGCCCAAGAGCTCTCTGCTTAATTGTATTAGTGGAGAGAGAGAGAGAGAGAGAGAGAGAGAGAGAGAGAGAGAGAGAGAAATCCCAACACAGAATGGTCGATTGGTGGTAGAAAGCATAGTTATTGATACCGTTCCGTACCGGCCGGTATCATTTTTACAAATAAATGGTACCCTAACCCCCCAATTCCGTTTCGGACCAAATACTGCTCAGTACCAGAAATCTCGGCCGGTACCGGACAAAACGTGGTTACCGGTGATTCCGTCCGAGATTTTGCAGATCTAGGAAATTCCGTAATAAACTCCAAATGGTGTCCTGAAACCGTATTTTCACCTCAAAATCCCATATCTAATAACCCTAAATCAATTTTCCAGATTCAAACTTCGGCAGCCGAAGTTCGGCTCTTTCACTCTTCACCTCATCGATCAGGTGAATATCACTCACTTCAGGTGCCTCTCTCTCTCTTTCTCTCTTCTGGTGAATCTAATAACCCTCTTTCACTCCTACACTCTTCACTTCAGATTCCTCATAATCTCACCCACGGTGACGGAAAGTCGGCAACATACCATAATGTTTTGTGATTATGGATATGTACTTGACATTGCGTACGTTTTGTGGATGCTCTTGAAACTTGGAATTTTTTCTTGTTAATTTGAAGTCACTTATGTGAATTTTATTAGTTTAATAATATCGATATTTTATGATGAATTACATGGGGGATTTTTTTTGAATTATAATTATATATAATAATTATATAATTATGCTCTTGAATTATGATGAATTGCATGGTCGGGATTTGGTTCCCTAGTGATAGCAAAATTGAATCACGGGAACCCGACCGTTAACCTCTCTCCCTCTTCATATTCATCCCCACATCCCCCCATTCTCCCCTCCCCTCCCCTCTCCTCTCTGAGCGCTCTCTCTCTCTCTAGGATCCAAGACACCATCTCTGTGTCTCTCTCTCAATGGCCCCAGCCAAAAAGCTCCCCTTACAAACCAGCTCCAACGCCAACGTCGCCGCCTCCATACCCGCTCCCGGAAAAACCATCGAAGAAACCTACCAAAAGAAAACCCAGCTCGAGCACATCCTCCTCCGCCCCGACATCTACATCGGCTCCATCGACAACAACAACAACGAGATGGTCCACCGACCCATCACCTACGTCCCGGGCCTCTACAAGATCTTCGACGAGATCCTCATCAACGCCGCCGACAACAAGCAGCGGGGCCCGTCCATGGACGCCGTCAGGGTCACGATTGACTTGAAGCAGAACCTGGTGAGCGTTTACAACAGCGGCGACGGTCCCGGTCGAGGTTCATCAGCAGGAAGGGTTTTATGAGCCGGAGGTGATTTTCGGACATCTTTTGACGAGCAGTAATTACAATGACAACGAGAAGAAGACTACCGGTGGGAGGAACGGGTACGGCGCGAAGCCTACGAATATTTTCTCGACCGAGTTCGTGATCGAGACGCCCGATGGGAAGCGACAGAAGAAGTACAAGCAGGTACAAAGATCTTGTTAGGGTTTGCAAGTTTTATTTTGTCTTATGATGTACGAATTAGGGTTTCATGAGGGTTACCACTTTTTGTTTATATATGAAAAATCGTCGAGACCAGTTGTAGATGAATGATCTGTTATGGATTGACATACCACTTTTTGTTTATATATAATGAATAGATCTCTATTTGATATTTTCTCGACCGAGTTCAAAATGTTGGAATCAGGGTTTCTTATTTTCTTCGTTTTGATTGACTAAACATCTAGGGCTTTACAATTTTAGTGATGTTGGAATTAGAGTTTATTTAGGGTTTTGGTTGTATGGTAGACATTTAACGGATTTATGGAGGCATTTTTCAAGACCTAGGTTTCTTATGTCCTGCATTTTTATTGTAAAAACATATAGGGCTTTACGATTGTAGTGATCTTGGAATTAGGGTTTATTGAGGGTTTTAATTGTATGGTAGGTAGACATGTAAATGGATATATGGGGCATTTTTCAAGCCCTTATTTTCTGCTTTTTAATTGTAGAAACAACTATGGCTTTACAATTGAATTCTGATCTTGGGATTACAGGTTGTTGAGGGTTTTGCTTGTATGGATGACATGTAAATGGATTTATGGGGCATTTTTCAAGACCTAGGTTTATTTTGACATTGTCAATCTTGGTTCGTTATCAGTCATTGACAACTAGGGTTTCTTTGTAAATTCTTCAGTATCTGGTTATTTAGAGTTCAACTGTCATAGTTTGATTGTGATCGGATGACTGCTAGTTATCTACCATGTATACACAATTATTGGCTATATGGTTTGCTGGACGTTCTAACAGCGGTTATAGATTTTCCTCAGGTTTCTGTCCATCAAATTCGGATTTTCGTTACACAATTTGCAGATTTAGGGAATTTCACTACTTAGATATTATTTTGTGCATTATGATGTGACAATGTTTTTTCATGTCTGATTGTCATTAGCTCGGGGTTTTTTTTTTGGCATCTAGTGGTATGGGATTTCTTGTTTTGGGAAGTATAGGATACGACCCCTCTTGACAGATTTACAGTTACCCTGACTCCACACTTCATTTTCTCGATTAAACTTTCCAGCTACTCGCTTTGGTATCTTGCGCTAATGCGTCTAAAGTTGTTGTTGTGTCATATCTGTTATGAGTGACAAACATAGAGGATGACTTAACCTTCATTAGAGATTTTTTCCTAATTCTATCAGTTTCAATAGATGCATCAAGTGCTTTGTTTGGTCCGTGGAAAAAATGTAGCTAAGAGAAAGAGAACCAATAATTCATTGCATTTGCCTCTCTCGTGACCAAATGTTGTAGTCTGTAGAAGCCATCTAAGCCGAGCGTTCCCATTCCCAAAAAAATTATTTGTACCATGGCATCATTCACAAGCATGCTCATGTATTATTGTGACTGATAATCCCTTTTAATTATTGTTCTTATCAGCCATTTTAATTATTTTTTCACTTATACTGTACATCATGTTTCTTTAAAGCATCCACGCTTCCTACTAGGCTAATTTTTCCCTCTGCGATGAAGGTGTTCTCTAACAACATTGGAAAGAAATCAGAGCCCATCATAACAAAGTGCAAGGGGGGCGAAAACTGGACCAAAGTTTCATTTAAGCCTGACTTAGCAAAATTCAACATGACCCATCTTGAAGATGATGTTGTTGCCCTGATGAAAAAGCGAGTGACATGGCAGGATGCCTCGGAAAAACAGTGAAGGTTGAGCTTAATGGGCAACATGTACCAGTAAAATCTTTCTTGGACTATGTTAATGTCTTTCTTCAATCTACCTCCAAAGCCAGACCTGATCCCCTTCCAAGGTCCTTGTCTGAATCTTCAGTTGAGCAGTTTTATTTTTGATAACAATAATCATAGCGCTCATCAAATTTTCTTTAAATCCTTCAGGATTGCTGAAAAGGTTAACGATTTGTGTGAGTCTTAGCAAAGGGCCTTTTCAGCAGATACTGACTACTGATAGTGTTTCAAGCGGAATTTGTGTTTTTATTATGGCGTGATACACATTCTGTTGATAACTTAGATGGTTTTTTTCCGAAGTATCGGGATTTAAGTATTGGGACATAACATACAGTCTATTGATGAAACTTTCTTGTTTTGCTTGGACATATTGATACCTTAAACAGGTCAGCTTTGTCAACAGCATTGCGACAATCAAGGGCGGGACTCATGTTGACTATATCACAAACCAGATTACAAACCATGTAATGAATATTGTAAATAAGAAGAACAAGAATGCTAATCTCAAAGCCCACATGGTGAAGAACCATCTTTGGATTTTTGTCAACGCTCTTATTGACAACCCTGCTTTTGATTCTCAAACCAAAGAGACTTTGACAATTTGCCAGAGCAGTTTTGGGTTGAAATGTGAACTCTCACAGGAGTTCCTAAAGAAAGGTCTGTGGCATCCTCAGTTTATTTGAAAGATCAACTATGTATTCTTTTTACAAAGTTGCTTTGATTTTGATGCTTTCTGGGTCAATCCTTTTGCAGTTGCGAAGTCTGGGGTAGTGGAGAGTCTTGTCCTGGGCAGATTTTAAGTAGAGCAAAGATCTCAAGAAAACTGATGGGACAAAGAGACAGAGAATCACTGGGATTACTAAGTTAGAAGATGCTAACGATGCTGGAGGGAAGTACTCTGATAGGTGTACCTTGATTTTGACAGAAGGAGATTCAGCCAAGGCCCTTGCGGTAAGTTATTTGTTTTGTTACGTGAACTTGTTAGAAGCCAACTCAGCTACCTTTGATTTTTGTTTTAGAGTAGTTGTCAAAAGTTTTTCAATCTGTACAGCTGGCTGGAATTTCTGCTGTGGGTCGAAATTATTATGGGGTGTTCCCCTTGAGAGGTAAATTGTTCAATGTCTGGGAAGCAAGCCATAAACAGATCATGGAGAATGCAGAAATTCAAAACATCAAGCAGATTCTTGGACTCCAGCACAGAAAGGAGTATGACAGTGTCAAGTCTTTGCGATATGGTCATTTGATGATCATGACTGATCAGGTTTGACAGACTTCTTTATTTTGTTATTTTGTTTTGTCTGTCTTTCTTTTAGTGCTTAACGAAGTTATTTTCTTATGCTTTGACACTTGACAGGACCATGATGGATCACATATTAAAGGGTTGTTAATAAATTTCATTCACTCTTTCTGGCCTTCGCTGCTAAAAATTCCTTCATTCTTAATGGAGTTCATTACACCTATCATGAAGGTCTGTATTCATTTTTAACAACTCTGAGCTTTGTTCCGTTACTGGATAAGTGGTATTGAAAGGAATGTTTTCTAATATCCTCTACAATTCATTCTTGTGCAGGCTACTCATAGAAATGGGAAGGTTTTATCCTTATTATAGTCCATGCCTGAGTATGAATCATGGAGGGAAAGTTTGGGAGGCAGTGCCAGTGGTTGGTCTATTAAATACTATAAGGTTTGTATGAGCTCATAGTAGGGAACCAACTAACAAGTGGAACTGAGTGTCCCATTTTTGTAGGCTACTATACTACTATTTTTGTCTGTTCATTTTTCCTATAAGGAATCCAATATATCACTTGGTATTTCTATTCAAATTGTCAGATTTGATACTTGTATATTTCCTAAGATAGTAGTTTTTGTGACAGGGGTTGGGAACAAGTACATCAAAGGAAGGGAAGGAATACTTCAATGTTCTTGAAAGCCGCAGGAAAAACTTCATCTGGGAAGATGAACAAGACGGGGAAGCAATTGAGCTTGCCTTCATCAAGAAGAAAATTGAAGCAAGAAAGAATTGGCTCCGACACTTTGAGGTTTGAAGTTATATAATGTATTCCACAAATTTGCACGTTCTCTTTTGTTTTGCAAATGTTCTTTTTTCTAATGGCGACAACACTTTCTTCGTCTTTGTGGTTGCAGCCTGGTACTTACCTTGATCAGAAGGAGAAGTTCATTAAGTGCAGTGACTTTGTCAACAAGGAGCTTATACTGTTTTCAATGGCAAATCTTCAGCAGTCAATACCTTCGATGGTTGAGGGTTTGAAACCAGGACAAAGGAAGATCCTTTTCTGTTCTTTCAAGCGCAACTTTGTCAAGGAAGCAAAAGTTGTTCAGTTCTCTGGTTATGTATCTGAGCATTTGGCTTACCTTCATGGGGAGCAAAGTCTTACTAGTACCATTATTGGTATGGCGCAGGATTATGTGGGTAGTAACAACATAAACCTTCTCCAACCCAATGGCCAGTTTGGCACTCGTCATCAGGTGAGATCAACAAAATCTTGTCTCTTGGGCTCCATTTGTTAACGTCAAATATTTGCTTCAAAAATATTTTCCTCATTATCTAATGTTTGTTTGCACTCAATGATGGAAAATGTCAAAATATTTTGGGAAATAATTTTCATCAGATGTCGCAAGATGACTAGCATTTGAAATCTCTGTAAGTCAATTTTGGCACATAGCATATTGCAGCCTCAACCATTCTTTGCATTGCCATCTCATACATCCTCAAATTTTCCTTTGTTTGGTATTTTACTTCCAGACAATCAGAGCTTTAATTAAATCGTAACAGGCATGCTGGGATTGTTTTGTTTGGGTTTTTTTTTTTTACACCAAGTTCATAGTCTTGAATGTATAACTTGTTTCTAATCAAGGAGGCAAAGATCGTGCGAGTGCTAGGTACATATAAACTCGCCTTTCTCCTATTACGAGATTCCTGTTCCCCAAGGATGATGACATCCTTCTTGACTACTTAAATGAAGATGGGCAATCTATTGAACCTACTTGTTATGTTTTTTGATTGGTAGTAAACAATTTATATTACGATGAAGTTGTTTGGCATGTTGTATATATTCATTTGCCATTTTATGAAGGTACATGCCTATCATACCAATGGTACAAGTCAACGGAAGTGAGGGAATTGGGATAGGATGGAGCTCCTATATTGCGAATTATAGTCCAAGGGATATAGTTGCTAATGTGAGACATTTATTAAATGGTGAACCAATGGAAGTTATGGATCCATGGTACAAAGGGTTCAGAAGAACGATTGAGAAAACAACAACCAAAGAATCAGGGGTTAATTACACTATCACTGGAGTTATAGATGAAGTCAATGATAGCACACTCAGGATTTCAGAGCTGCCAATTCGACGATGGACTCAAGATTACAAGGAATTTCTGGAATCAATGGAGAATGATAAAATCGAAGATCCTTTTATGAAGGTATATGATCTGATATTTAGTATCACAAGATTGTGGTGGTCTGGATGAGTTCTAGTTCTCATATAGATGCTGAAATTGGTTGTAGGATTACAGCGAGCATAATGATGACACCACTGTCCAATTTGAAGTCATTTTATCTGGGGAGAACATGACGGTGGCCAAGCAAGAGGGCTTGCTGAAGAAATTTAAACTCACCACTACAATCAGTACTAGCAACATGCACCTCTTTTATGCGAAAGGCGTGATTAAGAAATATGATAATCCTGAACAAAGTAAGATTTTTAATGATAAGCTGCATGGTTTACATTAATCTTATCATATATCAAGTTTTCTGGTTATTATTTATTCACTTCCCACCTTTTGTAGTTCTTGAGGATTTCTTTCACATAAGGCTTGAATTCTATGATAAGAGAAAAGTAAGCTGGTTCACAAAAACCTAAATGTGCAAATCTGCTACTTCTTAGCTATTCACATGTAACCCATTGTTTGTCTTGTACAGAAAGTCTTACTGGACAGTCTTGAAATGGAGTTGTTGAAACTGGACAACAAGGTTTGGTTCCTACTCGGGGTTGTGAAAGAAGATATCATTGTGAGCAACAGGAAGAGAGCAGAGCTGTTTATTGAGCTGCAGGATAAAGGGTTTACTCCTTTCCCCAAGAAAACAAAAAATGTGGACGTAGCAGTTGCCGGGGCAACTGACGATGCAGAAGAAGCCGAAGAGAACTCAGAGGTGGTGGCTGGATCCATAGGAGTTAGGGCTAGTGATTACGAGTACTTACTGTCAATGGTCATTGGAACCTTGACACTTGAGAAGGTTCAGGAATTATGTGCAGATAGGGATAAACTCAGTGGAGAGGTTGATGAGTTGAGCAAGGCAACTCCAAAGTCTTTGTGGATTAAAGATCTTGATGCTCTGGAGAGAGAACTTGATGTATTAGTCCATGGATCTGTCTTTTTCTTTTTTCATAACCATTTCTCTTGATGCCATTGAAGTGATATGTATCTATGGTTCAGGAACAAGATAAAACCAGTGTTCAGGCAGAGGCGGCAAGAAATGAGATGAAAAGCAGGGTGATGGGTGAAGCTGGTCTTAAGGTGGTGACTAGACAAGCACTAAAGAACCCACGGAAGAATAATAATAAGAAGACGGACGATGCAAAAATTGTTTCAGAAGCAATAGAAACAAGAAGTAGTTCTGCAATGGAAACAGGTGAGTTTTGAGTCATTTTTCAAGTTGGCCTTGCTTTTTGATAACCATTAACTTTGATTCCTTCGTCTTTTGTGGCAAGAAATGAGATGAAAAGCAGGGTGATGGGTGAAGCTGGTCTTAAGGTGGTGACCAGACAAGCACTAAAGAACCCACGGAAGAATAATAATAAGAAGACGGACGATACAAAAATTGTTTTAGAAGCAATAGAAACAAGAAGTAGTTCTGCAATGGAAACAGGTGAGTTTTGAGTCATTTTTCAAGTTGGCCTTGCTTTTTGATAACCATTAACTTTGATTCCTTCGTCTTTTGTAGATAACGTTCCAGAGGCTGCAAAACCAAAAGGCAGAGCAGGTCCAAAGAAGGCCCCAGTTAGAAAGGTTAGCACTTGATTACACAATTGGGTTGTGTTATTACTTGATTACATCCCATTTGCTCTTCTGCTGCAAGTGCTATACTCTGCTGTTATTGTTCTACCACTCAGCAGGAGAAGTCGTCCTTGATTTTGAGAGATGAAGATGATGATGATGAGGTTCTTGAACTAAAAGACCGATTTGCTGCGTACAACCTCGAATCTTCTCCTGATCACTCTGAAGGTAATTCTATTTTCCAAGCCTAGTCAATTGTTTCTACTTATTCCACAAGGTTAAGAATCACTTTATATTTTAGTTCAGGTTCAGCAAGTGTCATCACTTTATATCAAGAAGGAATGCACAACTTAAGTCTGATGAAAGTTTCAGTAAACTGTACCCA
Organism: Rhododendron molle; assembly: GCA_025413875.1. Classification (NCBI taxonomy): domain Eukaryota; kingdom Viridiplantae; phylum Streptophyta; class Magnoliopsida; order Ericales; family Ericaceae; genus Rhododendron; species Rhododendron molle. The sequence goes on from CM046396.1 coordinate 26,370,781, forward strand.
CTATCAAAATTGAAGCTGTGTAGGTGTAATATGATGAAGGGATAGCTTTCTCTGGGGGAAATTTTGGTAACTGTGCGAAACCGTTGGAGGGAGGACTGTGGATTTTTGTTCCTTGTAAATGTTATGTGCAGGCATGGAAACTGAAGTGCACGAAGCACATGCCAGGAAGAAAGCTCCTAGTACGAAAGAAGAATTTGTCAACTGTGACACAAATTTTCGACGATGAGGAGGAAAAGGAAATGAGTGAATTTGAGGTATTTTTCTGTCTTAGGAATTAGCATAGTTGCGAAAGGCGCCCTTCGGCGTGCAAGGTGCCTCAAGGCTCACTCTTGGTGCCTGGAAGGGGTGCAAGTCAATTTGACAAATGCAAGGCCTAGGCAACCAAGGCGCATGCCTTTTGGAAGGCGCATGGGCATGCGGTTGGTGAGACTCTTTCAAATGCACCAAATTTAATTCTAAACGACAAAAATGTAACTGAGCTCTTAACCTAAGGGCTAAATGATCCTAACCCATCACTTCACCGTGTCCATGTTTCATCTCTCAATCGAACAACTCGAACCGAGTGATATGTCTCAGCCTCTGTTTCAGGTGTCGGATGATTGTCTTTAAATGAATTTGACATTTTAGTTCTCTCCGCAAGAATTGTTGCCTATATGATTTTATAGACATTTTACATGGTACACTAACTTCATTGTCGTAGTGTTCATTATTTGAAGAATTGATTTATGCATTTTTTTGGGGCTATTTTTTCTTGCCCAAGTGTGCCTCACTTCAACAAGGCCCACGCCTTGCCTTGTGCCTTGAGCCTAGAACACAACATACATTCGGATGTTTGAGTACTTGGCCCAACATTCTTTAGAATATACATAAAATTGTTTCACATGATTTTGTTAGTACTTGGTTAGTTAGATGTTTGAATGTTATATTTATTGATTGGTAGAATTATAGGAATACTTTTCTTAAGTTGATAATTTTGCTTTTATTAATAGTTTTAAATGATCTCTGCAACCCTTGCTTGAATTAGGCACCATGCATGCTTCAGCGCTTGAGCTCCAAGGGACCTTGGTGTTTGGATGCACCCATCAATCTCACCGTCTATTTCTCTGTGTTTATACTGCCATTTACTTTTATGAAAATTGAGTAGACTCCCTTCAAGCTTAAAGGAAAAAGAAGATTGCTTGCAGTAAGATTGGAATACTATAGAATTCTTATCAGCTAATCAGTGATTTGGATTTTGTAATTATAGGCTTATAATATGATATTAGGGCTTATTAACATTAGAAAACATAAACCTTAAATAATAGCGGGGCTTATAAACCTTAGAATTACAGTCGAGCATACATTCGAATACAGAATTTTCATGCTATGTTGATTGGTAATATTCATTCTCTTTTGGTATTTAGATGATAGTGTTTATTGTCTTTAGGTATTTATTTGTTCTATTTCGTTCTAGATGATTGTGTACGTTATCTTTAGGTATTTTGTGCTACAGAAAATCAATCTTGGAATATAATATTTTGTATTATTGCACACTTGGATAATATAATTGAAATGTGGGGTACTTTCTTCTAGTCTAGTGAGAAAAAAAATATTGGGAAGGGTTTGGTGTATGGATAGTAACAAGACTTGGGATATTACGAGCGGGTGTATGCATGTTGTGGTTGATACTTGGAAATGACATTAATTGAAACTAGGAATGACTTTATTTTTTTTTATTTTATGTTTTAAGACCATGGTGTTTTAGGTATGTAGATGGTTGTATTTAGGTGTTTGTATACACACACTCTCTCTTTCTCTCAACCATCACCCGTCAATCTCACAATTTGTTTCTATATGTTACCCCGAGACCAACTATCAAAGCTGCCACTAAATTTGCTTCTAATCGATACAATCCTGACTTGCGTCTTTTGTATTGGTTTCTTTTTTTTCGAGATTCACTTGCATCTAATTCAGTCTTTGCAAGTATGTAGTCCAATAATTTTCAAATTTAGTGCTTCCATCATAGAGGGAGTGTGCTTTCTAAGTTGAATGTGCTACATCCAATTCTCTCGCATCTAATCCTGTCTTTGCTTGCAGATTTGAAATCACCGGAGTCCTAGTTTCTTGATATTTCATGCACGTACGGTATTAACCAATCTCACCCTCTGTTATAATTTTTTCCCTTATGCTAACTATGTTATTTTTACCAAAACGGGGTGGACACTGCCATTTACTCTTGCAAAAATTGAGTGGACTCCCTTCAAGTTTAATGGAAAAAGAAGATTGCTTGAAGTAATGTTGGAATATCATAGAATTCTAATCAGCTAATCAGTGATTTGGATTTTTCAATTATAGCTTAGAATATGATGTTAGGGCTTATAAACCTTAAAAAACATAAACCTTAGAATTACAGTCGAGCATACATTCGAATTTAGAACTTTCGTGCTATGTTGTTAGGTATTGGGTGTCTCCGTCATATTCGTTCTGTTTTGGTATTTAGATGATAGTGTTTGTTGTCTTTTGGTATTTATTCGTTCTCTTTTGTTCTAGATAATAGTGTTTGTTATCTTTAGGTATTTAGTGTTACTGAAAATCAATCTTAAAATATAATATTTTATATGAATTCACATTCGGACAATATAATTGAAATGTGGGGCATTTTCTTCGAGTCTAGTGAGAAAAAAAAATATTGTGAAGGATTTGGTGTATGGATAGTAGCAAGACTTTGGATACTACGAGTGGTTGTATGCGTGTCGTGGCAGATACTTGGAAATGACATTGATTGAAAGTAGGAATGACTTTTTTTTTAATGTTCTAAGAGCATGGTGTTTTAGGTATTTAGATGGTTGTATTTGTTATCTTTAGGTGTTTATATATGCACTCTCTTTCTCCCAACCGTCACCCGTCAATCTCACCATATGTTTCTCTATGTTACCCAGAGGGGAAACCAACAACCGAAGTTGCCACTAAATTTGCAGGTAATTGCATTTTTGAACATTCTAATATATATAATCCTGTCTTGCGTATTGGTTTCTTTTTTTCGGGATTCACTTGTATCTAATCCTGTCATTGCAAGTTTGTAGTCCAATATTTTTCAAATTTTGTGCTTCAATCGTAGGGGGAGTGTGCTTTCTAAGTTGAATGTGCTACATTCAATTCACTCGCACCTAATCCTATCTTTGCTTGCAGATTTGAAATCATCGGTGTCCTAGTTTCTTGATATTTAATGCACGTAAGGTATCCACCAATCTCACCCTCTGTTATAGTTTTTTCACTTTTGCTAACTATGTTATTTTTTGCACAATGGGGTGGACACTGCCATTTACTCTTACGAATATTGGGAAGGGTTTGGTATTTGAATAGTAACAAGACTTTAGATGCTACGAGTGGTTGTATGCGTGTCGTGGCTGATACTTGGAAATGACATTGATTTAAAGTATGAATGCCTTCTTCTTCTTTTTTTTCTGTTTTAAGACCATGGTATTTTAGGTATGTAGATGGTTGTGTTGTCTTTTGGTGTTTATATACACACTGTCTTTTTCTCTTAACCATAGTTGTGAAAAGCTCGCCTAGGCGTGCGCTTAGGCCTCAGGCCAGGCGAGGCGAGGCGCACCCTAAGTGCCTTGCCTAGCCCTAGGCGAGGCGACTTGAAAAAGGCGTAGGGTGGGCGCACAAAATGAGGAAAAGCAACCAGGCGAGAGGCGAGAAAAAAGCGCGCTTCTTTTTACTTTGATTCACAACCGTTGGATTTAAGATTTAGGGTAAACATATACCTCAGTTGTTCGAAGTAGCAGTGAACTGATCGACTTGTATGGGTCTCTCTCTCTATATATCGAACAGCAGCAGCAGGTGATCAATTTCTCTAGGTCTCTCACTCTCAATCGATCTATCAACAGAGGTACTCTCTCCATGGACTCTCTCTCCCTCTCTCTCTCTCTCTCTCTCTGAATCAACAGTTCTTTCCATCGACACTCTCTGTGGTCTCTCCAACAACACACTCTCTCTCTATGAATCAACAGCTCTCTCAGTCTCTCACCACTCTCTTCCCATCTCTATATCTCTCTCCATACGTATATACTATTACTCTCCTCCCTGTACATAACACAACACATTGAAGACAAGTTGATCTTGTTTGTTTAATTTGAACTTATTTGTCTAATTATTTTTCAGGAATAGGAGTAATTATTTTCGAAAGTAATTAATCTAAATATATAGAAAAAAGTTTGAATTTTCTGAAAATAATTTCTTTAATGTTTGTAGCTTTATATAAAAATATGTTCTTTAAATTCAAAGAATATATTATTACTTGAAATATTAGTGTGTGCTATTTTTCCTATTTTTTTCCGCATAGGTGCGCCCCGTTTCCAAAAGGCACGCGCCTCGCCTTGCGCTTCTCGCCTCAGGCCCAACAGGGCTTTGCGTCTCGGTGCGCTTTTCGCCCATGACAACTATGCTCTTAACCGTCACCCGTCAATCTCACCACCTTTATCTCTATGTTACCCCGAGGGGACACCAACAACCGAAGTTTTTTTTTTTTTTTTGGGTAAGTTAAGATTTTATAACCAAACAGAGGAGCTACCCCTGAAACAAAGCATACAAACAAGAAAAGGAAAAAGGGTAAGGAACATGCTCCCACCCTAACAACACAAGAGCAGAAGCAACGCTAGCTGAGAAAACACCCTTAGGACAAATAGGAAAAGAACTAGATGTAGTAACAAGTCAGGTCCTATCAAAGATCCGGTGAGGAATATTCCAAACAGCACATAAAGCCAAATTCACATCAGTCTTCTTAATGCCTCTCCATGAACTAGCACAAGCTCTGATGTCGGTAGAAATTTGGCCTTCCAACTGCAGCAAACTACTACTATGGTGTTGAAAGATCCTCCTGTTTCTCTCTCCCCACACATAGTATAGTAAAGCAGCAAAAGAGAGTTTAGACAATAAACCTCCAAACAAGGATCCAGAAGCATGATTTTCCAACCAATCAATGATGTGGGCCATATCAAGAAGAGGATAAAGAGACCTATTCCTCCTTTGAATATTTTGCCAAAGCTGAAAAGAGTAAGAACATTTGAAGAAGAGATGCTCACAGGTTTCCACAGTAGTTGAACAGAGAACACACTGAGCACTCGCTACAATTTCCCATTTCTGAAGCCTATCCAAAGTGGAGAGCCTGCCCAGAATTGCCAACCACTGGATGATAGCCCATCTTGGAACACCATGTTTAAACCACACCACCTTTGCCCAACTAACATGAGGACGCTGCCTCCTAATAGCATTCCATGCAGATTGAATTGAAAACTGACCATTGGCATTGAGATTCCATCATACAGTGTCGTCTTGATCTATACGGGGAATGAGAGAAGCAGGGGTGTGCTGAATAATTTCCCTAGTAACAGAGTTTCTACATCTGGGCCACTTCCAATCATGATTGGCAACTATAGACGCTACTTTGGCATACAAATTCCTGCCCAAGTTATACACAATTCGGGTACCAAACTTAGTATAAAGAGGGCCTAATGGATGCCAGTTGTCCAACCAAAGAAAAGTCTTGCTACCATTTCCAATCACATAAGTGATCCAAGGCTGTACAAGAGATCGAAGATTGAATAATTTTCGAATTGTCCAAGAGGCAGAACCTGGGATAGCCATAGACCATAAGCAATGATCTTTGATAATGTATGTGTGAATCCATTTTACCCATAAAGTGTCAGCCTTAAGAGCAATAGCCCACAAGTGCTTTGTCATAAAAGCCCTATTCCAGTCCTTGAGAACCCTAAAACCAAGGCCTCCTTCTTCTTTAGGAGCACACACATCAACCCAAGAAACCTTTGCACCAGTACTTTTCAACTCAGTCCCAGACCAGAAAAAGGATCGAAGCAGGTTCTCAATACCCTTAAGCACCTTTTGGGGCAAAATGAAGATGGAACTCCAGAAAATTTGAGTACTAAACAAGACAGATTTAATAAGTTCAGCCCTGCCTCCATATGACAATAACTTGTTGGTCCAAGACTGTATTCTACCAAGAATTTTATCCAACAACATTTGACAATCTAAAGCATGTAGCCTAGTTGTGATGAGGGGTACACCCAAATACCGAACAGGAAGCATACCTTCTGGGATGGCTATGATTTGCCGCAAAACTCCTTTATTCTCAGCAGAAACACCAGCAAAATAGACACAACTCTTTTGGAGATTTGGCTTAAGCCCAGACATAGAATGGAAATCTTGCAACATACCATTTATAAGCTGAAAGGACAAAGGATCAGCACCACACATGATGAAGAGATCATCCGCAAAAATAAGGTGAGAAAGATGTAAGGCCCTGCACTTAGGATGAAAAGAAAATACACTTTGACAGAATCTTTGCTGCAAAATGGAAGAAAACCCTTCCATAACTAAAAGGAATAGGTAAGGGGGTAGAGGATCCCCCTGCCTCAATCCCCTTTTTCCAGGAAAATAATCCACCAGTTCCCCATTGATGATTACAGAGAACATAGCAGTGGATACACAAGCCTTGACCCATTTAAGAAACTGAGGAGGGAACTCCATAATAGGGGTGTACAAAAAACCGACCGAACTGAACCGGTCCCGAACTGTACCGAATCAAACCGAACCGAACCGGTTCGGTTCTTAGATGTTAAGAACCAAACCGAACCGAACCTGTTTAATATATATATTAAATATTTTTAAATATATTTTAATATATATTAAATATTTTTTAAATTTCTTAATATATATATATATATATTAAATATTTTTTAAATATATTAAATATTTTTTAATATATTTTAATAAATATATATATTAATTGTTTTTTCCTGAACCGAACCGAACCGGCCCCGAACCGAACCGGGATCAATATAACCGGTTCGGTTCAGTGAACCTCCCGAACCGAACCGAACCGGTTCGCACAAAAACGTCCAAGAACCGAACCGAACCGAACCGGTTTCAGCCCTACTCCATAACCTTCAAAACTTCAAATAAAAAACCCCAATCAACGGAATCATAGGCTTTCATAAGGTCTATTTTCAGAGCACACCTTGGAGAACCTTGATTTTTATGGTAATCTCGAACCAGCTCTTGCATAAGTGACACATTATCCACTATAGATCGCCCTTTGATAAAAGCTGATTGGTTAGGCCTGATTAGAGAGGATAAGAAAGGTTGGAGACGAGCGACAATGATTTTTGAAATGCACTTATAGGGGACATTACAACACGAGATTGGTCTATAATCTTTGACAGTTCGAGGGGCAGAAGTCTTAGGAACAAGGATATGGCAGTTGAGTTCCATTCTTTTAGCAAAAACCTTGTCTCAAAAAACTGCTTGACAGCTTTGATAACATCTGGCCCCACAATATCCCAGTTTTTGTGGTAAAAAGAAGAACTAAACCCGTCAGGTCCAGGAGCCTTATCCCCATGAATTGAAAAAATAGCAGTTTTAACCTCAAGATCTGAAATAGGATGAATCAGAGCGGCCCCTAAGTCAGGAGAGATGCGAACCTGAACTGCCTACCGCAGCTCGGGGAAAAATCTGTCATCAGTAGTGAAGGAAGTACTGAGCAAACCCTTGTAATAACTAAGAATTTCATGCTTAATAGCACTAGGATCCTCCAATCTAATCCCATTCTCAGTCATCAATTTCAGAATTTTAACCTCAAGATCTGAAATAGGATGAATCAGAGCGGCCCCTAAGTCAGGAGAGATGCGAACTTGAACTGCCTGCCGCAGCTCGGGGAAAAATCTGTCATCAGTAGTGAAGGAAGTACCGAGCAAACCCTTGTAATAACTAAGAATTTCATGCTTAATAGCACTAGGATCCTCCAATCTAATCCCATTCTCAGTCATCAAACTCAGAATTTTACCCTTGTAATAACTAAGAATTTCATGCTTAATAGCACTAGGATCCTCCAATCTAATCCCATTCTCAGTCAACAACCGAAGTTGCCACTAAATCTGCAAGTGATTGCATTTTTGAACTTTCTAATATATACAATCATGTCTTGCATATTGCTTTCTTTTTTTTCCGGATTCACTGTCTTTACAAGTATGTAGTCCCATATTTTTAAATCTAGTGCTTTCAGCATTGGGAGAGTGTGCTTTCTAAGTTGAATGTGCTACGTCAAATTCACTTGCATCTAATCCTTTCTTTGCTTGTCGATTTGAAATCACCGGAGTCCTAGTTTTTTGATATTTCATGCACGTAAGGTATCCACCAATCTTACCCTCTGTTATAGTTTTTCCCCTTTTGCTAACTATGTTATTTTTACCAAAACGGGGTGGACATTGCTTTTTACTCTTTCGAAAATTGAGTGGACTCCCTTCAAGTTTAATGGAAAAAGAAGATTGCTTGCATTAAGGTTGGAATACCATAGAATTCTAATTAGCTAATCAGTTATTTTGATTTTGCAATTATAGGTTAAAGTATGTTATTAGTGCTTATAAACCTTAGAAAACTTAAACCTTAAATAACACTGGGGCTTATAAACCTTAGAATTACAGTCTCATACATTCGAATACAGAAGTTTCGTGCTATAATGTTAGGTAATGGTGTCTCCGTCATATTCGTTCTCTTTTGGTATTTAGATTTGTTTGCTGTCTTTAGGTATTTATTCGTTCTCTTTTGTTCTATGTGATAGTGTTTGTTATCTTTTGGTATTTAGTGTTACAGAAAATCAATCTTGGAATATAATATTTCGTACTAATGCACACTCGGACAATATAATTGAAATGTGGGGGACTTTCTTCAAGTCTAGTGAGAAAAAAATATTGGAAAGGGTTTGGTGTATGGATAGTAACAAGACTTGGGATACTCCGAATGGTTGTATGCGTGACGGGGCAGATACTTGGAAATGACATTGATTGAAAGTAGGAAAGACTTCTTTTTTTAATGTTATAAGAGCATGGTATTTTAGGTATTTAGATGGTTGTATTTGTAGTCTTTAGGTTTTTATATACACACTCTCTCTTTCTCTCAACCTCCACCCGTCAATCTCACCATCTGTTTGTATATGTTACATCGGGGACACCAACAACCGGAGTTGCCACTAAATCTGCAGGTAATTGCATTTTTGAACTTTTTAATCTTTACAATTCTGCCTTGTGGATTGGTTTCTTTCTTTCTTTCTTTTTTTTTTTCTAAATGCATTTGCATCTAATTCTGTCTTTGAAAGTATTTAGTCCAATATTTTTCAAATTTAGTGCTTCCATCATACAGGAGTGTGCTTTCTAAGTTGAATGTGCTACTTCCAATTCTCTCGCAACTAATTCTGTCTTTGTGTGTAGATTTGAAATCACCAGAGTCCTAGTTTCTTGATACTTGCATCTAATTCTGTCTTTGAAAGTATTTAGGCTAATATTTTTCAAATTTAGTGCTTCCATCATAGAGGAGTGTGCTTTCTAAGTTGAATATGCTACTTCCAATTCTCTCGCAACTAATTCTGTCTTTGCTTGTAGATTTGAAATCACCAGAGTCCTAGTTTCTTGATACTTGGAAAAGATATTGATTGAAAGTAGGAAGGACTTTTTTTTTTTTTGTTATAAGAACATGGTATTTTAGGTATATAGATGGTTGTATTTGTTGTCTTTAGGTTTTATATACACACTCTCTCTCCCTCAACCCCCACCCGTCAATCTCACCATCTGTTTCTCTATGTTACCCCAAGGGGACACCAACAACCGGAGTTGCCATTAAATTTGCAGGAAATCGCATTTTTGAACTTTCTAATCTATACAATCGTATCTTCCGTATTTGTTTCTTTTTTTTTCTTCAGATTCACTTGCATCTCTTCCTGTCTTTCCAAGTATGTAGTGCAATATTTTTCAAATTTAGTGCTTCGATCATAAGGGGAGCGTACTTTCTAAGTTGAATGTGCTACATCCAATTCTCTAGCATCTAATTCTGTCTTTGCTTGCAGATGTAAAATCACCGGAGTCCTAGTTTCTTGATATTTCATGCACGTAAGGTATCCACCAATCTCGCCCTCTGTTATAGTTTTTCCCTTTTGCTAACTATGTTATCTTTTCCAAAACGGGGTGGACACTGCCGTTTACTCTTACGAAAATTGTGTGCACTACCGTCAAGTTTAATGGAAAAAAAGATTGCTTGTAGTAAGGTTGGAATATCATAGAATTCTAATTAGCTAATCAGTGATTATATTTTTGCAATTATAGGTTAAAATATGATACTAGGGCTTAAAAACCTTTGAAAACATAAACCTTAAATAACACACTGGGCTTATAAACCTTGGGTTAACAATCGAGCATACATTCTAATACAGAACTTTCGTGCTATCTTGTTGGGTAATGGTGTCTCCGTATTATTCGTTCTCTTTTGGTATGTAGATGATAGTTTTTGTTGTCGTTGGGTATTTATTCGTTCTTTTTTGTTCTAGATGATAGTGTTTGTTATATTTAGGTATTTAGTGTTACAGAAAATCAATCTTTAAATATAATATTTCGTATTAATGCACACTGGGACAACATAATTGAAATGTGGGGGAACTTTCTTCTAGTCTAGTGAGTAAAAAATATTGGAAAGGGTTTGATGTATGAATAGTAACAATACTTGGGATACTTCGAGTGGTTGTATACGTGATGGGGCTGATACTTTGAAAAGATATTGATTGAAAGTAGGAAGGACTTTTTTTTTTTTTTGTTTTGTTATAAGAACATGGTATTTTAGGTATATAGATGGTTGTATTTGTTGTCTTTAGGTTTTTATATACACACTCTCTCTTTCTTTCAACCCCCACCCGTCAATCTCACCATCTTTTTCCCCATGTTACCTCGTGGGTACACCAACAACCAGAGTTGCCACTAAATCTTCAGGTAATCGCATTTTTCAACTTTCTAATCTGTACAATCCCGCCTTGCGTATTGGTTTCTTTTTTTTTTTTTTACGGATTCACTTGCATCTAATCTTTTCTTTGCAAGTATGTAGTGCAATAATTTTCAAATTTTGGGCTTCCATCATAGGGGGAGCGTGCTTTCTAAGTTGAATGTGCTACATCCAATTCTCTCGCATCTAATCATGTCTTTGCTTGCAGATTTAAAATCACCGAAGTCCTAGTTTCTTGATTTTCATGCACATAAGGTATCCATTAATCTCGCCCTCTGTTATAGTTTTTTCCTTTCTGTTAACTATGTTATTTTTTCCAAAACGGGGTGGCCACTGTCATTTACTGTTACGAAATTTAGTGGACTCTTTTCAAATTTAATGGAAAAAGGGGATTGGTTGCTGTAAGGTTGGAATATCATAGAATTCTAAGCAGCTAATCAATTATTTGGATTTTCCAATTATAGGTTAAAATATGATATTAGGGCTTAAACCTTACATAACATAAAACTTAAATAACACTGGGCTTTTAAACCTATGAATTACAGTCGAGCATACATTCGAATACAGAACTTTCATGCTATGTTAGTTAATGGGTGTCTCCGTCATATATGTTCTGTGTTGGTTTTTAGATTATGTTTGTTATCTTTTGGTATTTAGTGTTACATAAAATCAATTTTAAAATTTAATTTTTTTAATTAATGCACACTTGGACAATATAATGAAATGTGGGGGAATTTCTTCTAGTCTAGTGAGAAAAAAAATATTGGGAAGAGTTTGGTGTATGGATAGTAACAAGACTTGGGATAGTACGAGTGGTTGTATGCGTGTCGGGTCTGATACTTGGAAATGGCATTGATTTAAAGTAGGAATGACTTCTTTTTTTTTATTTATGTTATGGTATTTTATGTATATAGATGGTTGTATTTGTTGTCTTTAGATTTTTATATACACACACTCTCTCCCTGTTCTCTCAATCCCCACACAACAATCTCAACATTTGTTTCTCTATGGTACCCTGAGGGGACACCACCAACAGAAGTTACCGCTAAATCTGCAGGTAATCACATTTTTGAACTTTCTAATCTATACAATCCTGTCTTGCATACAGATTCACTTGAATCCAATCTTGTCTTTTACAAGTATGTAGTCCAATATCATTCAAGTGTGCTATATCCAATTCTCTAGCATCTAATCCTGTCTTTGCTTGCATATTTGAAATCACCGGAGTCTTAGTTTCTTGATATTTCATGCACGTAAGGTATCCACCAATCTCACCCTCTCTTATAGTTTTTCTCCTTTTGCTAACTATGTTATTTTTACCAAAACGGGGTGCATACTGCCATTTACTCTTACGAAAATTGAGTGGATTCCCTTCAAGTTTAATGGGAAAAGAAAATAGTTTGCAGTGACGTTGGCATGGAATTCTAATTAGCTAATCAATGATTAGGATTTTGATATTATAGGTTAAAATATGATATTAAGGCTTATAATCCTTAGAAAACATAACCTTAAATAACACTGGGGCTTGTAAACCTTAGTTTTATAGTCGAGCATACATTCGAATACAGAATTTTCGTGCTATGTTGTTAGTTAATGGGTGTCTTCGTCATATTGGTTCTGTTTTGGTATTTAGATGATAGTATTTATTGTCTTTAGGTATTTTGTGTTACAGAAAATCAATCTTGAAATATAATATTTTGAATTTATGCACACTCCGACAGTATAATTGAAATGTGGGGGACTTTCTTCAAGTCTAGTGGGAAAAAATATTGGGAAGGCTTTTGTCACGTTCTTGATTTTCAACATAATTAAATAATACATTTTAATAAAAGTTCCTCGCGTATCGTACATATTAGCTAAAAGAGTTTTCCCACCTGTTTAACTTACAAACAGGTTCCCTTGTTTAAAGAAAAATAACTTTGGCAACACGACCCAAATTAACCTAGATACATGTACAACCTTAGTCAAAAGATAATTCAAGAGCAAATTAGTTACAAAGCCTTCTTAACTAAGAGAAAAGTCTATTACAAAGATGAATGTGTAACTAAACGAAATTAGCTTTCAAAAATCTTCATGTCCAAGCACCATTACATGCAATCTATTGCCTGACATTTGAACTTGAGAAGAAAGATTTTGTTGAGTTATACTAGCCCAGTAGGAAAATGTTTACCAATTCTATATGCAAATCTGTTGATAAGTGCAAATGAAAGAGGATAAGGAAATACAGCTCGATAGATAGTATTCAATCAACTTGTAAATGAACCTCTATCTAGATTAAGTGCATAAGTCATATGGCACAAACGACTCAGACAATCCCAACTCAACTTGCTAACCCCAACTCCCGCCATCGATATTTCCACCCTTTACGTTACCGTACAACACCACGAGAATTACCGTGTTACCACCCCTTGCGTCACGGTGATCCTTAACGACCCGGGTTATCGTATTACCACCCCTTGCGTTACGAAACCCCTATAAGTCTTCGTATTACCACCCCTTGCGTTCCGGGACTCCCTAAACCAATTTCTGACCCAATCAACTATTTTCTCGCACAATGTGCAAACTAAGACTCTCCCAGGATCCCATTCGTAGGAAAAACATCATACATTATGCCAACGTCATCACAAATGCACCATGAACGATCACAAATACCAACAATGAACAATATATAAAATGCACTTTAACAACGTTTAACCAAGTCATTTCTTATTCGGTTCTTGCTAACGGAAGACTAACGAAACGAGGATAGCATCGAATGGTCAAATGAGGTCAATTAGACAAGCTTAAGATAGGTTATGAGGTGTTCAAGAGGATTTAGAAGTGATAGGGGGTCAAAACAATCGACAGAGGGGCAGCAAGAGCAAAACTGGAGTTAAGGCCGTGGTATCGATACACACAAAAAATGTATCGATACAATATTAACTGTCCAAAAAGATAAGCATATTGTATCGATACAACACAAAAACTGTATCGATACCACGAGGCCTCGGGTGGCAATTTCAACAGATTTTTCAAGCAAGCACAACAAATAAAATCCAACATCCAAGGCATGATTCTACTTCAAATCAACACATAAAAGAGGTAAAGAAGTCCCCACCCTGCAACAATGGTCGAGATTCAAGCGATTTGAACGAGCCCTAACCTCTTTGAACTCCGAAACTTCGATTCAAGCTCGACCCACGAATCTCCGAGCTTAAAAACGTGAATGGGAGGTCGGAAGGAGGTTGGTTCTTGAAGATTTTGGGAGATGAAGTGGAGTTTTGAGTGAGAGGAAATGAGAGAGAACCGGATGAGAGAGAGAGAAGGAAGGATGGACGAATGAGAGAGAGTTGGGGGATGAAAAATATCTCCTATAACACACACACACACACACACACCTTATATATATACTACTATATTCTTAAATCGCACATTCACTTCCTCAAGTCTCAATTCCTTCATTGTAGTCCTCAATTCAAATATTCACCAGTTAATCCATATTTTCTCAACTAGGCATTTAATTAACATTTCAAAAATTAAAAAAAAAATTCCAAGTCTCTACAAGTTTTGTGTATGGATAGTAACAAGACTTGGGATACTGCGAGTGGTTGTATGCGTGTCGGGGTTGATACTTGAAAATGACTGATTGAAAGTAGGAATGACTTCTTTTTAGAGAATGGTATTTTAGGTATCTAGGTGGTTGTATTTGTTGTCATTATATGTTTATATACACACACACTCTCTCTCAACCCCCACCCATCAATCTCACCATCTATTTCTCTATGTTTCCCCGAGGGGACACCAACAACCAAAGTTGCCACTAAATCTGCAAGTAATCGTATTTTTGAATTTTCTAATCAATAAAATCTTCTCTAGCGGATTGGTTTCTTTTTTTTTCGTATTCATTTGCATGTAATGCTTTTTTTGGAAGTATGTTGTCCAATATTTTTCAAATTTTATGCTTCCATCATAGGGGTAGTGTGCTTTCTCAGTTTAATGTGCTACATCTAATTTTCTCGCATTTAATCCTATCTTTGCTTCCAGATTTGCAATCACTGGAGTCCTAATTTCTTGATATTTCATGCACGTAAGGTGTCCACCAATCTCACCCTCTGATGTTGTTTTTTGCCTTTTGCTAACTACATTATTTTTAGAAAAATAGGGTGGACACTGCCATTTACTCTTACGAAAATTGAGTGGACTCCCTTCTAGATCAATGAAAAAAGAAGATTGCTTGCAATAAGGTTGGAATATAATAGAATTCGAATTAGTGATTTGGATTTTATAATTGTAGGTTCAAATATGATATTAGGGCTTAAAAAACCTTAGAAAACATAAACCTTAAATAACACTGGGGCTTATAGAAATACAGACGAGCATACATTCAAATACAGAACTTTTGTGTTATGATGACAGGTAATGGGTGTCTCTGTCATATTCGTTCTATTTTGGTATTTAGATGATACTGGTTGTTGTCTTTAGGTATTTATACGTTCTCTTTTGTTGTAGATGATAGTCCTTTTTATCTTTAGGTATTTAGTATTACAGAAAATCAATGTTGGAATATAATATTTTGTATTAATGCACACTCGAACAATATAATTGAAATGTTGCGGACTTTCTTCAAGTCTAGTAAGAAAAAAAAATTGGGAAGGGATTGGTGTATGGATAGTAACAAGACTTGGGACACTACGAGTGGTTGTATGCGTGTCAGGGCTAATACTTAAAAATGACATTGATTGAAAGTAGGAATGACTTCTTCTTCTTCTTCCTTTTTTTTTTTCTTTCTTATAAGAGAATGGTATTTTAGGTATCTAATGGTTATATTTTTGTCTTTAGGATTTTATATACACAATCTCTCTTTCTCTCAACTTCCACCCGTCAATGTTACAATCTGTTTCTCTATGTTATCCTGAGGGCACACCAACAACCGAAGTTGCCACTAAATCCGCAGGTAATCGTATTTTTGAATTTTCTAATCTATGTAATCCTGACTTGCATATTGGTTTCTGTTTTTTTTTTTTTTCTGGTTCACTTGCATCTAATCCTATCTTTGTCAGTATGTAGTCCAATATTTTTCAAATTTTGTGCTTCAATCAAAAGGGGAGTGTGCTTTCTAATTTGAATGTGCTATATCCAATTCACTCGCATCTAATCCAGTCTTTGCTCGCAGATTTGAAATCACCGGTGTCCTAGTTTCTTGATATTTAATGCACGTAAGGTACCCACCAATCTCACCCTCTGTTATATAGTATTTTCCCTTTTGCTAACTATGTTATTTTTAGCAAAACGGGGTGGATACTGCCATTTACTCTTACGAAAATTGAGTGGACTCTCTTCAAGTTAAATGGGAAAAGAAGATTACTTGCAGTAAGGTTGGAATATCATAGAATTCTAATTAGCAAATCCGTGATTTTGATTTTGGAATTATAGGTTAGAATGTGATATTAAGGCTTATATACCTTAGAAAACATAAACCTTAAATAAAACTGGGGCTTATAAACTTACAATTACAGTAGAGCATACATTCGTATATAGAACTTTCGTGCTATATTGTTCTGTAATGGGTGTATCCGTCATATTCGTTCTCTTTTGGTATTTAGATGATAGTGTTTGTTGTCTTTCGGTTTTTATTCGTTCTCTTTTGTTCAAGATGATATTGTTTGTTATCTTTAGGTCTTTAGTGTTACAGAAAATCAATCTTGGAATATAATATTTTGTATTAATGCACACTCGGACAATATAATTGAAGTGTGGCGGATTTTCATCAGATCTAGTGAGAAAAAAAAATATTGGGAAGGGTTTGGTGTATGGATAGTAACAAGACTTGGGATACTATTAGTGGTTGTATGCGTGTCGGGCTGATACTTGAAAATGACATTGATTAAAAATTGGAATGACTTCATCTTCTTTTTATCTGTTCTAAGACCATGGTATTTTAGGTATGTAGATGGTTGTATTTGTTGTCTTTAGGTGCTTATAAACACACTCTTTCTTTCTCTAAACCCCCACCCATCAATCTCATCATCTGTTTCTCTATGTTATTCCAAGCGGACACCTGCAACCGATGTTGCTACTAAATCTGCATGTAATCGCATTTTTGAACTTTCTGATCTATATAGTTCTGTCTTGCATATTGGTTTGTTTTTTTTTTCCGGATTCACATGCATCAACTCCTGTCTTTGCATGTTTGTTGTCCAATATTTTCAAATTTAGTGCTTCAATCATAGGGGGAGTTTGCTTTCTAAGTTGAATGTGCTACGTCCAATTCTATCACATCTAATCATTTCTTTTCTTGCAGATTTGAAATCACTGGTGTCCTAGTTTCTTGATATTTCATGCACGTAAGGTATCCACTTGTCTCACCCTTTGTTATAGCTTTTCCGCTTTTTCTTAATATGTTGTTTTTACCAAAACAAGGTGGACACTACCATTTACTCTTACGAAAATTGAGTTCACTCCCTTCAAGCTTAATGGAAAAAGAAGATTGCTTGCGAGGTTGGAATACCATCAAATTCTAATAAGCTAATCAATGATTTTAATTTTGCAATTATAGGTTAAGAATATGATATTAGGGCTAATAAACCTTAAAAAACACTTGTCAAAAAAAAACCTTAAAAAACATAATCCCTAAATAACACTAGGGCTTATAAATCTTAGAATTATAGTCGAGCTTACATTCGAATACCGAACTTTCGTGCTATGTTGTTCACTAATAGGTGTCTCCGTCATATTCGTTCTCTTATGGTATTTAGATGATAGTGTTTGTTGTCTTTAGGTATTTATTCGTTCTCTTTTGTTCTAGATGATAGTATTTGTTATCTTTACGTATTTATTGTTACAGAAAATCAATTTTGGAATATAATATTTTGTATTAATACACACTCGAATTTAAATGTCAGGACTTTCTTCAAGTCTTGTAAGGAAAAAAATATTGGGAAGAGATTGGTGTATGGATAGTAACAAGGCTTGGGATACCACGAGTGGTTATATGCATGTCGGGGTTGATATGTGGAAATGACATCAATTGAAAGTACAAATGACTGTTTTTTTTTGTTTTTTGATTTTCGAAGAGCATGGTGTTTTAGGTACGTAGAAGGTTGTATTTGTTATATGTATCCATTTATATACACTCTTTGTCTCTCTCTTTTAACGTTCACTTGTCAATCACACCATTTGTTTCTCTATGTTACCCCAAGGGGACATGACCAACCAAAGTTGCCACTAAATCTATAGGAAATTGCATTTTTGAACATTTTATTCTATACTATCTTTTCTAGCGTATTGATTCCTTTTTTTTAGAATTCCCTTGCATCTAATCTCATCTTTGCAGTTATTTAATCCAATATTTTTAAAATTTAGTGCTTCAATGATAGGGGTATTGTGGTTTCTAAATTGAATGTGCAACATCCAATTTCCCTCGCATCTAATCCTGTCTTTACTTGCAGATTTGAAATCACCTGTGTCCTAGTTTTCTTGATATTTCATGCACGTAAGGTATCCACCAATCTCACCTCTGTTATAGTTTTTTCCCTTTTGCTAATTATGTTATTTTTACCAAACAATGTAGACTCTGCCATTTACTCTTACGAATATTGGGTGGACTCCCTTCAAACTTGATGGAAAAAGAAGATTGCTTGCAGTAAGGATGGAATACCATAGAATTTCAATTAGCTAATCAGTGATTTGGATTTTGCAATTATAGGTTAGAATATGATATTAGTGCTTATGGACCATAGAAAACAAAAACCTTAAAAAACATGGGGGCTTATAAACCTTAGAATTACAATCGAACATATATTCAAATATGGCACGTTCGTGCTATGTTGTTTTGTAATGGGTGTCTCTGTCATATTCGTTCTCTTTCGGTATTTTGATGATAGTGTTTGTTGTTATTAGGTATTTATTCGTTTTTTTTTTCGTTCTAAATGATAGTGTTTGTAATCTTTAGGTATTTAGTATTACATTAAAATAAATCTTGGAATATAATATTTTGTATTGATGCACACTCGGACAATATAATTGAAATGTGGAGGACTTTCTACATGTCTTGTAAGAAAAAAAGTATTGGGATGGGTTTGGTTTATGGATAGTAACAAGACTTGGGATATTACAAGTGGTTATATGTGTGTCGGGACTGATACTTGAAAATGTCATTGATCGTAAGTAGGAATGACAATTTTTTTTTTTTTATGTTCAATGAGCATGCTATTTTAGGTATGTGGATGGTTGTATTTGTTGTCTTTAGGTGTTGATATACACACAGTCTCTCTCTCTCTCTCAACCTCCACCGTTTCTCTATGTAACCCCGAGGGGATACCACCAACCGAAGTTGACACTAAATCTGTAGGTAATCGCAATTTTAAACATTCTAAACTTTACAATCTTGTCTTGCTTATTGCTTTCTTTTTTTTTTCGGATTCACTTGCATCTAATCCTGTCTTTGCAAGTATGTAGTCCAATATTTTTAAAATTTAGTGCTTCAATCATAGGGAAAGTGTGCTTTCTAAGTTGAATATGCTATATCCAATTCTCTCGCATCTAATCCTGTCTTTCCTTGCAGATTTGAAATCACTAGTGTCTTAGTTTCTTGATATTTCATGCACGTTTGGTATCCACAAATCTCACCCGCTGTTATAGTTTTTCCCTTTTTGCTAACTTTGTTATTTTTACTAAAATGAGGTGGGCATTGCCATTTTCTTATTCAAAAATTGAGTGGATTCCCTTCAAGATTAAAGGAAAAAGAAGATTGCTTGTATTAAGGTTGGAATACCACAAAATTCTAATCAGTTATTTGGATTTTGGAATTATAGGTTAGAATATGATGTTATGGCCTATAAACCTTAGAAAACATAAGTCATAAATAACACTGGGGCATATAAATATTAGAATACAGTCGAGCGTACATTCGAATATGCAATTTTCGTGCTATGTTGTTCGGTAATGGCTGTCTTCGTCATATTGTTCTCTTTTGGTATTTAAATGATAGTGTTCGTTGTTTTTAGGTTTTTATTCGTTCTCTTTCATTCGATAGTGTTTGTTATCTATAGGAATTTAGTCTTACGAAAAAACAATCTTGGGATATCATATTTTGTATTAATGCACACTCAGACAATATCATTAAAATGTGAGGGACTTTCTTTAAGTCTAGTAAGAGAAAAATATTGGGATGGGTTTGGTGTATGGATAGTAACAAGACTTGGGATACTACGAGTGGTTGTATGTATGTCGGGACTGATACATGAAAATGACATTGATTGAAAGTAGGAATGACATTTTTATTTTTGTTTTTATGTTCTATGAGCATGGTGTTTTAGGTATTTAGATGGTTGTATTTGTTGTTTGTAGGTGTTCTTATACAGACACACACTCTCTTTCTCTCTCTCTCAACCCCTACCCGTCAATCTCACCATCTGTTTCTTGATGTTACCCCGAGGGGACACCAGCAATTGAAGTTGCTACTAAATCTGCACGTAATCGCATTTTTGAACTTTCTAATCTATACAATCCTTTCTTGCGTATTGGTTTCTTTTTTTCTGGAGGATTCACATGCATCGAATCCTGTCTTTGGAGTTATGTAGTCCAATATTTTTCAAATTTAAAGCTTCAATCATAGGGAGAGAGTGAGGTTAGTTTAATGTGCTTCATCCAATTCCCTCGCATCTAATCTTGTCTTTGCTTGCAAATTTGAAATCACCTGTGTCATTGTTTCTTGATATTTAATGCACGTATGGTATCCACCAATATCACCCTCTGTTTTAGTTTTTCCCCTTTTGGTAACTATCTTATTTTAAAAAAAATTGGGTGGACACTGCCATTTATTCTTACGAAAATTGAGCGGACTCCCTTCAAGCTTAATGGAAAAAGAAGATTGCTTGCTACTAGTTGGAATACCATAGAATTCTAATAAGCTAATCAAAGATTTGGATTTTAAAATTATAGGTTAGAATATGATATTATGACTTATAAACCATAGGACACATAAACCTGAAATAACACTGGAGCGTATATACCTTATATTTACAGTCGAGCATACATTCGAATACTGAAC
The DNA here is from genome assembly GCA_025413875.1 of Rhododendron molle. NCBI lineage: Eukaryota > Viridiplantae > Streptophyta > Magnoliopsida > Ericales > Ericaceae > Rhododendron > Rhododendron molle. Next base: position 26,391,632 of record CM046396.1, read on the forward strand.
TTTTGTGCTATGTTGTTCGGTAATGGGTGTCTCTGTCATATTCGTTCTTTTTTGGTTTTTAGATGATAGTGTTTGTTGTCTTTTGGTATTTTTCATTCTCTTTCGTTCTACATGATAGTGTTTGTTAACTTTAGGTATTTAGTGTTCCAGAAAATTATTTTGCAATATAATATTTTGTATTAATGCACACTCGGACAATGTAATTGAAATGTGGGGGACTTTCTTCAAGTCTAGTGAGAAAATAAAATATTGGGAAGGGTTTGGTTTATGTATAGTAACAAGACTTGGGATATTACGAGTGGTTATATGTGTGTCTGGGCTAATACTTGGAAATGACATTGGTTTAAAGTAGGAATGACTTTTTTTTTTTAAATGTTCTAAATGCATGGTGTTTTAGGAATGTAGATGGTTGTATTTGTTGTATTTAGGTATTTACACACTCTCCGTCTCTCTCTCTCAACCCCCACGTGCCAATCTCACCATCTGTTTTTATATGTTACCCCAAGACCACACCACCAATCGAAGTAGCCACTAAATCTAAAGGTAATCGCATTTTTGAACTTTCTAATCTATACAATCCTCTCCCGTGTATTGGTTTCTTTTTTTTCGGATTCAGTTGCATCTAATCCTACCTTTGCAATTATGTAGTCCAATATTTTTCAAATTTAGTGCTTCAATCTTAGGGGGAGTGTGGTTTCTAAAATGAATGTGTGCTACATCCAATTTTCTCGCATCTAATCCTATTTTGCTTGTAGATTTGAAATCACCGGTCTTCTAGTTTCTTGATATTTCATGCACGTAAGGTATCCACCAATCTCAACCTATTTTATCTTATTCCTCATTTTGCTTACTATGTTATTTATACCAAAACGGGGTGGACAATGCCATTTCCCTTAAAGAGAACTGCCATTTTCTCTTTTGGTATTTTGATGATAGTGTTTGTTGTATTTAGGTATTTATTGGTTCTCTTTCGTTCTAGTTGATACAATGAGTGGTATTAGTAAACACTCTCTGTCTCTCTCTGTGAACCACCCCCAGCTGTCAATCTCACCTTATGTTTCTTTATCTTACCTTGAGGGGACACCACCAACCGAAGTTGCCACTAAATCTGCAGGTAATCGCATTTTTGAACTTTCTAATCTATACAATCTTGTCTTGCGTATTGGTTTTTTTTTTTCAGATTCAGTTGCATCTAATCCTGTCTTTGCAGTTATGAGTTGAATATTTTTCAAATTTTGTGCTTCAATCATAGGGGGAGTGTGGTTTCTAAGTTGAATGTGCTACATCCAATTCTCTCGCATCAAATCCTACGTTTACTTGCAGATTTGAAATCACCCATGTCCTAGTTTCTCGACATTTCATACACGTATGGTATCCACCAATCTCACCTTCTTTTATAGTATTTCTCATTTTGCTAACTATGTTATTGATACCGAAACGGGGTGGACATTGCCATTTACCATAAAGAACACTGCCATTTTCTCTTTTGTTATTTTGATGATAATGTTTGTTGTATTTAGGTATTTATTTGTTCTCTTTCGTTCTAGATGATAGAGTTTGGTATCTTTAGGTATTTAGTGTTATAGAAAATAAATCTTGAAATATAAATTTTTTTATTAATGCACACTTGTACAATATAATTGAAATGTGGGTGACTTTCTTCGAGTCTAGCGAGAAAAAAAATATTTGGAAGGGTTTGATGTATGAATAGTAACAAGACTTGGGATGCTACGAGTGGTAATATGTTTGTCGGGGCTAACACTTGGAAATGACATTGATTGAAAGTAGGAATGACTTTTAGGTATGTAGATAGTTGTATTTTTTGACTTTAGGTGTATATATACAGTCTCTAGCTCTATCAATCTGGGGGACTTTCTTCAAGTCTAGTGAGAAAAAAATAGTTGGTAGGGTTTGGTGTATGGATAGTAACAAGACTTGGGATACTACAAGTAGTTATATGCCTGTCGGGACTAATACTTGGAAATGACATTGATTGAATGTAAGAGTGACCTTTTTTTTTATATTATTTATCTAAGAGCATAGTGTTTTAGGTATGTAGATGGTTGTATTTGTTGTCTTTAAATGTGTATATACACACTATCTCTCTCTCTCTCTCTCTCTCTCTCTCTCTCTCTCTCTCTCTCTCTCTCTCTCTCTCAACCCCCTCCCATCAATCTCACCATCTGTTTCTATAAGTTGCCCCGAGGGGACACCACCAACCAAAGTTGCCACTAAATCTTCTGGTAATCGCATTTTTATGCTTTCTAATCTATACAATCCTGTAGTATTGGTTTCTTTTTCTTCGGATTCACTTATATCGAATCCTATCTTTGCAGTTATGTAGTCCAATATTTTTCAAAATTAGTGCTTCAATCATAAGGGGATTGTGGTTTCTAAGTTGAATGTGCTACTTCCAATTATCTCGCATCTAATCTATCTTTGCTTGTAGATTTGAAATCACCGGTGTCCTAGTTTCTCGATATTTCATGCACGTAAGGTATCCACCAATCTCACCCTCTATTATAGTTTTTTCCCTTTTGCTAACTATTTTATTTTTACCGAAACAGGGTGGACGCTTCCAATTACTCTTACGAAAATTGGGTGGACTCCTTTCGAACTTAATGCAAAAAGAAGATTGCTAGCAGTAAGGTTTAAATACAATATAATTCTAATCAGCTAATCAGTGATTTGGATTTTGCAATTATAGGTTAGAAAATGATATTAGGGCTTATAAACCTTAGAAAACATAAACCATATATTACCTTCGGGCTTATAAACCTTAGAATTATAGTCGAGCGTACATTCGAATACGGAGCTTTCGTGCTATGTTGTTCGGAAATGGGTTGTCTCCATCATATTCGTTCTCTTTTCGTATTTTGATGATAGTTTTTGTTGTCTTTAAGTGTTTATTCGTTCTCTTTTGTTCTAGATGATAGTGTTTGTTATCAGTCTTTGAATGTAATAGTTTGTATAATTGCACACTCGGGAAAAATATAATTGAAATGTGGGGGATTTTTATCAAGTCTAGTGAGGAAAAAAATATTGGGAAAGGTTTGGTGTATTGATAGTAACAAGACTAGGCATACTACAAGTGGTTGTATGCGTGTCGAGGCTAATACTTGGAAATGACATTGATTGAAAGTAGGAATGACTATTTTTTTTTATGTTCTAAGAGCATGGGTTTTAGGTATGTAGATGGTTGTATTTGATGTATTTGGGTATTTATATATACTCTTCGTCTCTCTTTGTCATCCTCCACTCATCAATCTCACCATCTGTTTCTCTATGTTACCTTGAGGGAACACCACCAACCGAAGTTGCTACTAAATCGTCAGGTAATCGCATTTTTGAACATTCTCTTGCGTTTTGGTTTCATTTTTTCCTGAGTTGCATCTAATCCTTTCTTTGATATTATGTTTTAGAATATTTTTCAAATTTTGTCTTTCCACGTAGGAATGACTTCTTCTTCTTCTTCTTCTTTTTATGTTTTAAGAGCATGGAGTTTTAGTTACGTAGATGGTTGTATTTGTTGTGTTTAGGTGTTTGTATACACACTCTCTCTCTCTCTCTCTCTCTCTCTCTCTCTCTCTCAAAACCCCCACCCGTCAATCACACCATCTGTTTCTCTATGTTACTCCGAGGGGACACCAACAACTGAAGTTGTCACTAAATCTGCAGGTAATTGCATTTTTGAACTTTCTAATCTATATAATCCTCTCATGCATATTGGTTTCTCTTTTTTTTTTTCCCGGATTCACTTGCATGTAATCCTTTATTTGCAAGTATGAAGTCTAATATTTTTAAAATTTAGTGCTTCAATCATAGGGGGAGTGTGAATGTGCTACATCTCTAGCATGTAATCCTGTCTTTGCTTGTAGATTTGAAATCATCGGTATCCTAATTTCTTGATATTTCATGCAAGTAAGGTATCCACCAATTTCACCCTCTGTTATAGTATTTTCCTTTTGCTAACTGTGTTCTTTTTACCAAAACGGGGTGGACAATGCCATTTACCATAAAGAATACTGTCATTTTATCTTTTGGTATTTTGATGATAGTATTTGTTGTCTTTAGGTATTTATTTGTTCTCTTTAATTCTAGATGATAGAGTTTGTTATCTTTAGGTACTTAGTGTTATAGAAAATCAATCTTAAAATATAATATTTTTTTATTATTAATGCACACTCGGACAATATAATTGAAATATGGTGGAGTTTCTTCAAATCTAGCGAAAAAAAAATATTGCGAAGGGTTGTGTAACAATACTTGGAATACTACGAGTTGTAATATGTGTGTCGGGGCTGATACTTAGAAATGACATTGATTGGGAATGTTTTTTTTTTCTTTTTTATGTTCTAAGAGCATTGTTTTTTAGGTACGTAGATATTTGTATTTGTTGTCCTTAGGTGTTTATATACACTCTCTCGCTCTATCGATGTGGGGGACTTTCTTCAAGTCTAGTGAGAAAAAAAATGTTGAGAAGGGTTTGGTGTATGGATATTAACAAGACTTGGGATACTACGAGTGGTTATACGCGTGTCGGGGCTGATACTTGGAAATGACATTGATTGAACGTAGGAATGACCTTTTTTTTTTTTTTTTCTTATAAGGGCACACAGAATTTTAGGTGTGTAGATGGTTATATTTGTTGTCTTTAGGTGTGTATACACACACTCTCTCTCTCTCTTAATCCCGACGCGTCAATCTCAACATTTGTTTCTCTATTTTACCCCGATGGGAAAAGACAAACCGTTGTTACCTCTAAATCCGCTGGTAATCACATTTTTAAAATTTTTAATTTATACAATCCTGTGTTGGGTAATTGTTTCTTTTTTCAGGATTCACTTGCATCTAATTCTGTTTTTGAAGTTATGTAGTCCAATATTTTTAAAAATTAATGCTTTAATAATAGGGGGATTGGGGTTTCTAAGTTGATTGTGATGCAAACCAAATCAAGGGATAGATTCATAAGAGAGATAAATCCCAAAATGGGATACAAGGAGCAAAAGCTCTCTATATTCTTTTATCAATACATCAAAAAAAACTACCTAATGAGCACTCTAGACTCCTATTTATAGACTCAAAACCCTACACACACTAAAGACACTAAAATGACAATAATACCCATAAATACTACTGCATCAGACTCACCCTCTTAAAAAAAAACAACTTGTCCTCAAGTTGGATACAAGACTCAAGACAACTAAATAAAGAAAACATAGAACTATTTATTATCCAGCTTCGAAGTAGGCATGTGGCTACACTTCCTCGATCACATCTCCCTCATCACAACCAATCTTTAATATGAGCTTCTTCTCGTATACATCCACCGCGGCCATACTTAGGTGTGAATAAGCAATCCATTTGGCATGTCTTCGGTACAACAAAACACCATCAAACGATCTCTGAACACATACTCCCAAAATATACTTAGACCGATCATCATTCGAAGATTTAAGAGCGTGCACCACCTCATATCCAAGACTCGCTCGAGTGAACACCATACCCAAGGGGTCTTCAAATTGTCCCATGAGTGCTTCCGCTTCTTTCGGTGAATCCCAAGGGATAGGTGTGGAGAGAAGTGTTGACTTGGGGACTAATGTACCACAAACTTGAACATCTTGCAATTGGGATACCCCATGAGGCAACACTTGGAAGCAATCCTCGACCTTTGGTTCAACCAACTCTTCATCAAATAGCTCATACTCTTCAATTTGAGTGTTTCGTACCAAAGGCAACTTGCAACTCAATTCTTGAGAGGAATCTTCAATCTCAAGGTCACAACTTGCTTCTTCTCCATAACCTTCCGCCAAAGTTCATCAATTAGTATTCCCTCTTCATTATCAACACCAAACTCCTCATTAGGAAACTCATCAAAGATGGGCACATCTTCAATCTCAAAGACACAATCATCTTCAAGAACACCCTCAAGTTCTTCATTAGGATATTCATCAAAGATGGGAGCGTCGTGGAAATAACCATGTTTCATCTCATCATCAAACACATCCGGGTTGAAATTCATCTTCTCCTCAACAAAAATGGCATTACTTTGATTCTCATAAGCATTTTCATCAACCTCTAACTTGAAACTAGATTTTCCTTGCTTGAAGCCTTCAAGTTTCTCATTTGTAGAAGAATTTCTAGCCTTCAAAGTGTCAAATAAAGGTTGATTTTGTATTGGGACAGCACCTATATCCATTGTGCTTCGTACTCCAACTCCAAAAGACTTCCCACAAGTCTTATACTTTGCAACATTAGTCAAAGAACCAACATTGACAAAGTGAGAGAAAGATAAGAATCGTTCCTCGAACATTTTCTTCATCTTCTTCCACTCTCTAATCTTTTCCTTACCTCTCTTTTTCCTACTATCTTGTAATCGTTCCCACCAATCAAAGGCTCTTCCTCGAAGATATTTAGAAACTAACTTCACTCTCATTTCATCGGAGATAACATGGCATTCAAATACTCTCTCAAGAGTATTCAACCAATCTACAAACTCCTTAGGAGTGAGGCTTCCATCAAACATGGGAAGTTTAACCACAATGTTGTTTGAACATGCTTTATGCCAATGCCGAGCACCAACACGATGGTTATACTTAAAAGAATCCATTTCTTTGGTTGGAAGTTGCAAACGTCGCACCTTTTCAACCAAGGTAGCCACTTCTTTACTCAACTCTTTAATCTCATTCCTCTCGCAATTTGAATTGCCATAAGTATCAATTTCATCACCAAAATTTCCCATAACATCTCTACCGCTACCTCCTCTTCTAACTCTATCTCCATGAGCCATCACAATACCCACAATCAATTTCAAACAAGCAAATCAACCCCAAATAATGAAAACCCAGTCAATTCAACCACCAATTTCAATAGAAACAACCCCAAAAGACTTAATCAACAGTAATTACACTCAAATCGACAACCACGAGCAATCTAGCAACAACCCAGCAAAGAAGTGAAGATTCGACACTTACCCACCTCGGATCCGTCCAAATCGTGAAACAAGTGAAATCGGTCAAATCAGAGCAGGCTCAAAAATCAGTAGCGATCTCAAAATCATCGTAGAGTGGCTCGTAATCACTTTGTAGCTGCTCGGAAATCACCTGTAGACTCGAAATCACCGTAGCATGCTCGAAATCATCAGACCTCAGAAATCAAAGACTCAAATGGTGCAAAGCAGCAGATCAAGGTTTTTGGTTCGATTCAGTGAATAAGTCGAAATCAAAGTATAAGGTGTTGGGTTGGATAGATCTGAGGATTTGGAGTAATTTGGGGGCTCCGGCGAGATTTCCGGCGCCGTTTGGGTTTCCGGCGAGATTTTCCGGCGAGGGTCAGATTTCCGGTGAGAATTCCGTCGAGATCAACGGTGGGGATCGAGCCTAGAAGCTCTGATACCAAATGATGCAAACCAAATCAAGGGATAGATTCATAAGAGAGATAAATCCTAAAATAGGATACAAGGAGCAAAAGCTCTCTATATTCTTTTATCAATACATCAAAAAAAACTACCTAATGAGCACTCTAGACTCCTATTTATAGACTCAAAACCCTACACACACTAAAGACACTAAAATGACAATAATACCCATAAATACTACTGCATCAGATTGTGCTACATCCAATTCTCTCACATCTAATCCTGTCTTTGTTTGCAGATTTGAGATCACCAATGTCCTAGTTTCTCGATATTTCATCCATGTAAGGTATCCACAAATCTCACCCTCTGTTATAAGTTTTCCCCTTTTCCTAACTATTTTATTTTTACCAAAACAGGGTGGACACTACCTGATACTCTTATGAAAATTGTGTTCACTCCTTTCGCGCTTATTGAAAAAAGAAGATTGCTTGCTGTAAGGTTGAAATATAATAGAAATCTAATCATCAGTTATTTGGATTTTACAATTGTAGGTTAGAATATGACATTAGGGCTTATAAACCTTAGAAAACAAAAATCGTAAATAACACTAGGGGTTATAAACCTTAGAATTACGGTCGAGCATACATTTGAATATGGAACTTTCATGCTATGTTGTTCGATAATGCGTGTATCCGTCATATTCGTTCTCTTTTGGTATTTAAATGATAGTGTTTGTTGTCTTTAGGCATATATTCGTTCTCTTTCGTTCTAGATGATAGTGTATGTGATCTCTAGGTATTCAGTGTTACAGATGATCAATCTTGGAATATAATATTTTTTGATTTTTCGCTTGACAAAAAAATGTGTGTAATATTTTGTATTAATGCACACTCAGAAAATATAATTAAAATGTGGGGGACTTTCTTCAAGTTTAGTGAGAAAAAAAATTATTGGGAAGGGTTTTGTGTAAGGATAGTAACAAGTCTTGGGATACTACGAGTGGTTGTATGCGTGTCGGGGCTGATACTTGGAAATGACATTGATTGAAAGTAGGAATGACTGTTTTTATTTTATGTTTTAAGGGCATGGTGTTTTAGGTATGTATATGGTTGTATTTCTTGTGTTTGGGTGTTTATATACAAACTCTCTCTCTCTCTCTCTCTCTCATAAAAATCCCTCCCGTCAATCTCATCCTCGGTTATAGTTTTACCCATTTTGCTAACTATGTTATTTTTACGAGAACGGGGTGGACACTTCCATTTACTGTAGTGAAAATCGGGTGAATTTACTTCAAACTTAATGGAAAAAAAGGATTGCTTGCAGTAAGGTTGGAGAACCATAGAACTCTAATCAGCCAATCGGTGATTTGGATTTTGCAATTATAAGTTAGAATATGATATTAGAGGTTATAAACCTTAAATAACACGGGGGCTTATAAACCTTAGAATTACAACCTAGCATACTTTCAAATACGGAACTATCGTGCTATGTTATTCGGTAATGTGTGTCTCTATCATATTCGTTCTATTTTGGCATTTAGATGATAGTGTTTGTTGTCTTGATGTATTTATTCGTTCTCGATGATTGTGTTTGTTATCTTTAGGTATTTAGTGTTACAGAAAATCAATCTTGGAATATAATATGTTGTATTAATGCACACTCGGACAATATAATTGAAAGGTGAGAGACTTTTTCAAGTATAGTGAGAAAACAAATATTGGGAAGGGATTGTTGTATGGATAGTAACAAGACTTGGGATTCTACAAGTGGTTGTATGCCTGTCGCGGCTGATACTTGGAAATGATATTGATTGAGCGAAGGAACGAGTTTTGTTTATGTTCTAAGTGCATGGTGTTTTAGGCATGTAGATGGTTGTATTTGTTCTCTTTAGGTATTTATATACACTCTCTCTCTTTATCTCAATCCCCACTTGTCAATCTCACCATTTATTTCTCTAAGTTATTCCGAGGGGACACCAACAATCGAAGTTGCCACTAAATCTGCAGGTAATCGCATTTTATAACTTTATAATCTATACAATCCTATCTTGCGTATTGGTTTCTTTTTTTTTTCCGGATTCACTTGTATCTAATCCTGTCTTTGCAAGTATGAAGTCCAATATTTTTCAAATTTGGTGTTTCAATCATAGGGGGAGTGTGCTTCTATGTTGAATGTGTTACATCCAGTTCTCTCGCATCTAATCCTATCCTCACTTAAAGATTTAAAGTTACAGGTGTCCTTATTTCTTGATATTTCATGCACGTAAGGTATCCACCAGTCTCATCCTCTATTATAGTTTTTTCTCTTTTGCTAACAATGTTATTTTGACAAAAATAGGGTGGACGCTACCATTTACTCTTACCAAAGTTGGGTGGACTCCCTTAAAGTTTAATGGAAGAAGAAAATTGCTTGCTGTAAGGTTAGAATTAGATAGAATTCTAATCAGCTAATTAGTGATTTGGATTTTGGAATTATAGGTTAGAATATGATATTAGAAGGCTTATAAACTATAGAAATCATGGCTTTCTTTTGTTGGTAGTTTAATTTAGTTTTGGTAGTTGATAAAGAGAAAAATATGATAATGATTGAAGAGAAGGGTAATGATTGGAGTGAGATAAAGAGAGAAATGAAATTAATAATTGGAGATATAGGGTAATGATTGGAGAGTAATGATTGAAAACAAAACTAAAATTATAGAAAAATGGCAACCAAACACAATGCATATACTTTAAATAACATTGGGGCTAATAAAACTTAAAGAGTTAAAGTCAAGCATACATTTGAATACGAATCTTTCGTGCAATGTTGTTCGGTAATGGGTGTCTCCGTCATATTCGTTCTCTTTTGGTATTTAAATGATAGTATTTTGATGTCTTTTGGTATTTATTCATTCTCTCTCATACTAGATCATAGTATTTGTTATCTTTAGGTTTTTAGTGTTATAGAAAATAAATCTTGTAATATACTAATATTTTGTATTAATGCCCACTCAGAAAATATAATTGAAATGTGCGGGACTTTCTTCAAATCTAGTGAGAAAAAAAAAATATTTGAAGGATTTGGTGTATGGATAGTAACAAGTCTTGCGATACTACGATTGGTTGTATGCGTGTCGGGACTGATACTTGGAAATGACATTGATTAGAAGTAGGAACGACTGTTTTTTTTTTTTTTTTTTTGTGATCTAAGGCATGGTGTTTTAGGTATGTAGATGGTGTATTTATTGTGTTCAGATGTTTATATACACACTCTCTATCTCTCTCTCAAAATCCCCTCCTGTCGATCTCACCATCTTTTTTTCAATGTTACCTCGAGGGGACACAACCAAAAGAAGTTGTCACAAAATCTACAGGTAATCACATTTTTGTACATTCTAATCTATACAATCCTGTCTTGCGTATTGGTTACTTTTTTCCCAGATTCACTTGCATCTAATCTTGTCTTTACTAGTATGTAATCCAATATTTTTCAAATTTAGTGCTTCAATAATAGGGGGAGTGTGATTTCTAAGTTGAATATGTTACATCTAATCTTGGTTTTTTTTCTTTTTTCTTTTTTATGTTCTAAGAGCATTGTTTTTTAGGTATGTAGATATTTGTACTTGTTGTCCTTAGGTGTTTATATACACTCTCTCGCTCTATCGATGTGGGGGACTTTCTTCAAGTCTAGTGAGGAAAAAAATGTTGAGAAGGGTTTGGTGTATGGATATTAACAAGACTTGGGATGCTTCGAGTGGTTATATGCATGTCGGGGCTGATACTTGTAAATGACATTGATTGAACGTAGGAGTGATATTTTTTTTTTGTTCTAAGGCCACAGTGTTTTAGGTATGAAGATGGTTATATTTGTTGTCTTTAGGTGTGTATACACACACTCTCTCTTAACCCCGACCCGTCAATCTCACCATATGTTTCACTATGTTACCTTGATGGGACAACCCCAAGCATTGTTGCCACTAAATGTGCTGGTAATCGCATTTTTAAATTTTCTAATTTATACAATTCTGTGTTGGGTATTGGTTTCTTTTTTCTGGATTCACTTGCATCTAATCTTGTCTTTGAAAGTATGTAGTCCAATATTTTTAAAAATTAGTGCTTCAATAATAGGGGGATTGGGGTTTTTAAGTTGAATGTGCTACATCAAATTCTTTCGCATATAATCATGTCCTTGCTTGCAGATTTGAAATCACAAATGTCCAAGTTTCTCGATATTTCATGCACGTAAGGTATCCACAAATCTCACCCTTTATTATAGTTTTTCCCATTTTGCTAATTATGTTATTTTTACCAAAACAGGGTGGACATGGCGTGAAACTCTTATAAAAATTGTGTTCACTCCTTTCAAGCTTATTGAAAAAGGAAGATTGCTTGCTGTAAGGTTGAAATACAATAGAAATCTAATCAGCTAATTTGCTATTTAGATTTTACAATTGTAGGTTAGAATATGACATTAGAGCTTATAAACCCTAGAAAACAAAAACCGTAAATAACACTGGGGCCTATAAACCTTAGAATTACAGTCGAGCATACATTCGAATATGGAACTTTCGTGTTATGTTGTTCGATAATGCGTGTATCCATCATATTCGTTCTCTTTTGGTATTTAAATGATAGTGTTTGTTGTCTTTAGGCATTTATTCGTTCTCTTTCGTTTTATATGATAGTGTTTGTGTCTTTAGGTATTTAGTGTTACAGATGATCAATTTTGGAATATAATATTTTTTGATTTTTCGCTTGACCAAAAAAATAAGTATAATATTTTCAATTAATGCACATTATGAAAATATAATTGAAATGTGGGGGACTTTCTTCTAGGCTAGTAAGGAAAAAAAATATTGGGAAGGGTTTGGTGTATGGATAGTAACAAGTCTTGGGATACTAGGAGTGGTTGTATGCGTGTCGTGGCTGATACTTGGAAATGACATTGATTGAAAGTAGGAATGACTGTTTTTATTTTATGATGTAAGAGCATGGTGTTTTAGGTATGTAGATGGTTGTATTTATTGTGTTTGGGTGTTTATATACAAACACTCTCTCTCTCTCTCTCAAAAATCCCTCCCGGCAATCTCGGTCTCTGTTATAGTTTTACCCATTTTGCAAACTATGTTATTTTTACCAAAACGGGGTGGACGTTGTCATTTACTCTAGTGAAAGTCGGGCGGATTTACTTCAAGCTTAATGGAAAAAAAGGATTGTTTGCAGTAAGGTTGGAGTACCATAGAATTCTAATCAGCTAATCATTGATTTAGATTTTGCAATTATAGGTTAGAATATTATATTAGAGGTTATAAACCTTAAACACTGGGCTTATAAACCTTTGAATTACAACCGAGCATACTTTCGAATACGGAACTATCGTGCTATGTTATTCGGTAATGGGTTTCTCCATCATATTCGTTCTCTTTTGGCATTTAGATGATAGTGTTTGTTGTCTTCATGTATTTATTCATTCTCTTTTGTTCTTGATGATTGTGTTTGTTATCTATAGGTATTTAGTGTTATAGAAAATCTATGTCGGAATATAATATTTTGTATTAATGCACACTCGGACAATATAATTGAAAAGTGTGGGAATTTTTCAAGTCTAGTGAATAAAAAAATATTGGGAAGGGATTGGTGTATGGATAGTAACAAGACTTAGGATTCTACAAGTGGTTGAATGCGTGTCGAGACTTATACTTGGAAATAACATTGATTGAGAGGAGGAACGACTTTTTTTTTTGTTCTAAGTGCATGGTGTTTTAGGCATGTAGATGGTTGTATTTGTTGTCATTTGGTGTTTATATACACTCTCTCTCTTTATTTTAACCTCCATCCGTCAATCTTACCATTTATTTCTCTATGTTATTCCGAGGGGACACCACCAGCCGAAATTGCCACTAAATCTGCAGGTAATCGCATTTTATAACTTTCTAATCTATACAATCCTATCTTGCGTATTGGTTTCTTTTTTTCTTTTCTTTTTTTCGGGATTCACTTGTATCTAATCCTGTCTTTGCAAGTATGAAGTCCAATATTTTTTAAATTTAGTGTTTCAATCATAGAAGGAGTGTGCTTTCTATGTTGAATGTGCTACATCCAGTTCTCTCGCATCTAATCCTATCTTCACTTAAAGATTTAAAATTACAGGTGTCTTTATTTCTTTATATTTCAGCACGTAAGGTATCCATCAGTCTCATCCTTCGTTATAATTTTTTCCCTTTTGCTAACTATGTTATTTTTACAAAAATAGGGTGTACACTGCCATTTACTTTTACCCAAATTGGGTGGAATCCCTTAAAGCTTAATGGAAGAAGAAAATTGCTTGCAGAAAGGTTGGGATTTCATAGAATCCAAATCTGCTAATTAGGGATTTGGATGTTGAAACCATAGGTTAGAATATGATATTAGAAGGCTTATAAACTATAGAATATACTTTAAATAACATTGGGACTAATAAAACTTAGAGTTAAAGTCAAGCATACATTCGAATACGGATCTTTCGTGCAATGTTGTTCGGTAATGGGTGTCTCCGTCATATTCGTTCTCTTTTTGTATTTAAATGATAATGTTTTGATGTCTTTTGGTATTTATTCATTCTCCTTTGTACTAGATGATAGTGTTTGTTTTCTTTAGGTTTTTAGTGTTGCAGAAAATAAATCTTGCAATATAATATTTAGTATTAATGCACACTCAGAAAATATAACTGAAATGTGGTGGACTTTCTTCAAATCTAGTGAGAAAACAAAATATTTGGAAGGATTTGGTGTATGGATAGTAACAAGTCTTGCGTTACTACGATTGGTTGTATGCGTGCCGGGACTGATACTTGGAAATGACATTGATTGGAAGTAGGAATGACTTTTTTTTTTTTTAATGATCTATGAGCATGGTGTTTTAAATATGCAAATGGTTGTATTTATTGTGTTTTAATATTTATATACACACCCTCTATCTCTCTCTCAAAATCCCCTCCCGTTGATCTCACCATCTGTTTCTCAATGTTACCTCGAAGGGACACAACCACAAAAAGTTGTCACAAAATCTGAATGTAGTCACATTTTTGAACTATCTACTCTATACAATCCTGTCTTGCATATTGGTTACTTTTTTTCCGGATTCATTTGCATCTAATCTTGTCTTTACAAGTATGTAGTCCAATATTTTTCAAATTTAGTGCTTCATTAATAGGGGGAGTGTGCTTTCTAAGTTGAATATGCTACGTCTAATTCTCTCGCATCTAATCCTATCTTTGCTTGCAGATAAGAAATCACCGGTGTCCTACTTTCTTGATGTTTTATGCACGTAATGTATCCACCAATCTCACCCTCTGTTATAGTTTTTCCCCCTTTGTTAACTATGTTATTTTTACCAAAACGGGGTCGATACTACCATTTATTCTAGCGAAAATTGGGTGGACTTCCTTCAACCTTAAAGGAAAAAGAAGATTGCTTGCAATTGGGTTGAAATACCATAGAATTCTAACAAGCTAATAAGTGATTTGGATTTTGGAATTATAGGTTAGAATATGATATTAGGGCATATAAAACATAGAATTATAGTACACATTCAAATACAGAGCTTTTGTGCTATGTTTGTCGGTAATTGGTGTCTCCGTTATATTCGTTCTCTTTTGGTATTTAGATGATAGTGTTTGTTGTCTTTATGTATTTATTCTTTCTTTTTCATTTTTGATGGTAGAGTTTGTTATCTTTAGGTATTTTGTTTTACTTAAAATCAGTCTTGGATTATAATATTTTGTATTAATGCACATTCGGACCATAAAATTGAAATGTGGGGGACTTTACTCAAGTCTTGTGAGAAAAAAAGTATTGGGAAGGGTTTAGTGTATGGATAGTCACATGACTTGGGATACTAACCATATGCGTGTTGGGTCAAATAATTGGAAATAACACTAATTGAAAGTAGGAATGTGTGGAGACCCGTGTTATTTATTTATTTATTTTTTATTTCATAACTCGTTAGTAAAAGGCGAAAATGTCGGAAATACGAAGAATGACGTGGTTATTTGATTTGGGGCAGATGTGATAACTTTATTCGTGGAAGGATACTAGTGCAATTAGTGTGTGTGTGCATGCATAGATGTATGGGTGAGTAGCAGGGAAATATTTTTCCCTCTTTTCCTTTTCTTTTCCTAAATCAGCTGACACACACACACAACTCTCATTTTCTCTCTCTCCGAAACCCCTCTCTCTCTCGGCTCTCAACTCTCTCTCGTTCCCTCCAAATTTCACCAAAATCTTCATAGATTAACCTCCAATCCACCCCTCAATCGCAATTGTGAGCTTGAATTTCGTGGGTTTCGCTTGGAGGACTCGTATTTCGGTGGATTCAAGGCATTGCAAGTCTAGGGCTTGATTAATCTTTGGGGTTTTGCTCTCCAAACTCAAGGTAGGGATTTCTCACACTCTTTATATGTTATTGAGTTGATTTTGTACCTTGTTCATGCCAAAGATCGTTGATAGAAGTTGGGTTTTGTTTCGAGAGAAAACTGCAGGAAAATCTCTGTGCGTACTGCCTTGGTATCGATACCTCCCCAAAGAGGTATCAATACCCTTGAACTTGGAACCGTCTTGAAACCTTGGGTAGCGATACCACCTTTGATGGGTATCGATACCACCTCTGTTTGGACAGTTTTGTTGCCGCTGTTCACTGTTCAATTGTAGCCACTTCCACTCATTTCTAGCTCACTGTTGATTGCTCTAACCACTTCCAAACATAGCTATTGGTGCTCCAATGAATCCTTGGTCATCTTCATCCATTGGCTCGTGTTGCATAGAATTCTAGTGTTATATTTAATGAATATTGTACTAATACTTTACATGTGCGTTTGCTTAACTACGTAGAATATTAGGAGATGTTAAATTAGAAGATCGAGACTCGTTAAACCAATGTGTGATGATAAGGTTGATTGTTGAATAGAAAGGTGGAGTCGTCATGAATGTAATGAAATGATTTGACACTTGAGGCTAGGTAGTACGGAGAATGGATTTAGATAGCAAGTTTAGGAACAGAATGGGAAAGTGAGTTGTGGTGTGAACCATCTACTTAAGACTAACCCTTCTTTATTTACAACCTTGTGACTAAGATCCTAGAAATACGTATGACGAGATGGAATACAAATGACTTGAAGTGGACATACGGGGTCTTAATACCCGGAACGTGAAACGGATATACGGGGTCCGAGACCCGGAATGTGAAATGGATGTACGGGGTCGCAATCACCCGGAATGCATAATGGATGTACGGGGTCGCAATCACCCGGAATGCATAGTGGGTATACGGGGTCCGAATGCCCGGAATGTCTTTAGATCCACCATTCGGTGTGACGCTAGTAAGGGAGCTACTTGAGCTCATATTTGAGATTAACGGGGAATATATGAGGTCCTCAACGACCGGATTGTGTGTTCCTTAATATGAGGGTGTGAGAAGTAAAGCCTTGAATAGAAAAGGATGAAAGGAACGATTATTGGATTAGGTAATGATAGTGAAGTCCCTTGAGTCTTGGATTCCCGGTTTAATATTGGTGTCCGATTGTATCCTCCCTTGTTATCTAAGATTTTGCTTCTTATGTGTTCAAATCTCCTCAATTGCATATAAAGTTTGTAGAAATTTTCCTACTGGGCTAGTGTAGCTCAACCTATCATTCTTTTCGGGTACATCACAAGAGTATTGACATGGAGTGCTTGCCGTGCATTTGACTTCATCATTTTGAAAGCTGACATCGAGAAGTTACCTAGCACTGTGTCTATTTTATTTACGGAAGATATGATGTACCTTTCATAATCGCTCTTTTGACTTGAAACTTATGTAAACTTCTTAGCTTTTAACTTTAATTGTAATTATGTTATATTTGGGCCAACGTGCCAAGGTTGTAACCTTCTGAATTACTTGGAGCTGGACATGTGCTTTGGTCTTGTGCAAATGAGATATTTCACTTGGGGTATTCGGCTAATATTTGTGAGGATTCTTGAATTATGAAATGTATTTATTTTTAAGTTAAAAATCGAGGGCGTGACAAAATGACTCTTTTTTTTCCCCATGTTCTAAGAGCATGGTGTTTTATGTATGTACATAGTTGTATTTGTTGTCTTTAGGTGTTTGTATACACTCTCTCTATTTATCTCAACCTCCACCCGTCAATCTCACTATCTGTTTCTCTATGTTACTTCAAAGGGACACCACCAACCGAAGTTGCCACTAAATTTGCAGGTAATTGCCTTTTTGAACTTTCTAATCAATACATTCGTGTCTTGCGTAATGGTTTCTTTTTTTTCGGGATTCACTTGCATCTAATCCTGTCTTTGCAAGTATGAAGTCCAATATTTTTTATATTTTGGGCTTCAATCATAGGAGTGTGCTTTCTAAGTTAAATGTGTTACATTCAATTCTCACGCATCTAATCCTGTCTTTACTTACAGATTTTAAATCACCGGTGTCTTAATTTCTTGATATTTCATGCACGTAGGGTATCCACCAATCTCACCATCTGTTATAGTTTTTCCCCTTTTGCGAACTATGTTATTTTTACCCAAACAGGGTGCACTCTGCCATTTACTCTTACAAAAAATGGGTGGACTCCCTCAATGCTTATGGAAGAAGAAGATTGCTTGCAGTAAGGTTAGAATACTTACTAATCTGCTAATCATTGATTTGGATTTTGCAATTATAGGTTAGAATATGATATTAAGGGTTATAAACCTTAAATAACACGGGGGCTTACAAACCTTAGAATTATAGTCGAGTATACATTCGAATACGGAACTTTTGTGCTTTTTTGTTCGGTAATGGGTGTCTCCGTCATATTCGTTTACTTTTTTCTTATTTAAATGGTAGTGTTTGTTATTTTTATGTATTTATTCATTCTCTTTCATTCTTGATGATAGTGTCTGTTATCTTTAGGTATTTAGTGTTACAAAAAATAAATATTGGATTGTAATATTTTGTATTAATGCACACTCAGACAATATAATTGAAATGTGGGGGACTTTCTTCAATTCTAGTGAGGAAAAAAATATTAGGAAGGGTTTGGTGTATGGATAGTAACAAGACTTGGGATACTAACCGTATGCTTGTCGGGGCTGATACTTAGAAATGACATTGATTGAAAGTAAGAATGACTTCTTCTTTTTTTATGTTCTAAGAGCTTGGTGTTTTAAGTATGTGTAGATGATTGTATTTGTTATCTTTAGGTGTTTATATACACTCTATCTATTTATCTCAACCTCCACCCGTCAATCTCATTATCTGTTTCTCTATGTTATTTTGCAGGGACACCACCAACAAAAGTTGCCACTAAAGCTGCAGGTAAATGCATTTTTGAACTTTTTAATCTAAACAATCCTGTCTTGCATATTGGTTTCTTTTTTTTTCGTATTCACTTGCATCTAATCCTCTCTTGTAGAGCCCCGTATTTTGGATTCATTTGCATCTAATTTTATTTTTGCAAGTATGAAGTCCAATATTTTCAAATTAAAGAAAAATGGCAACCGAACACAGTGCATATACTTTAAATAACATTGGGGCTAATAAAACTTAATGTTAAAGTCAAGCATACATTCGCATACGAATATTTCGTGCAATGTTGTTTGATAATGGGTGTCTCCGTCACATTCGTTCTCTTTTGGTATTTAAATGATAGTGTTTTGATTTCTTTTTGTATTTATTCGTTCTCTTTCGTACTAGATGATAGTGTTTGTTATCTTTAGGTATTTAGTGTCACAGAAAATAAATCTTGGAATATAATATTTTGTATTAATGCACATTCAGAAAATATAATTGAAATATGGGGGACTTTCTTCAAGTCTAGTGAGAGAAAAAAAATATTGGGAAGGATTTGGTGTATGGATAGTAACAAGTCTCGCGATGCTACGATTGGTTGTATGTGTGTCGGGACTGATACTTGGAAATGACATTGATTGGAATTAGAAATGACTTTTTTTTAATGATCTAAGAGCATGGTGTTTTAGGTATGTACATGGTTGTATTTATTGTGTTTTGATGTTTATATACACACTCTCTACATCTCTCTCAAAATCCCTTCCCGTCGATCTCACCATCTGTTTCTCAATGTTACCTCGAGGGGACACAACCAAAAGAAGTTGTCACTAAATTTGCTGGTAATCACATTTTTGAACATTCTAATCTATACAATCTTGTCTTGCGTATTGGTTACTTTTTTTTCCAGATTCACTTGCATCTAATCTTGTCTTTACAAGTATGTAGTCCAATATTTTTTAAATTTAGTGCTTCTATAATAGGGGAGTGTGTTTTCTAAGTTAAATATGCTACATCTAATTCTCCCGCATCTAATCCTATCTTTGCTTGCAGATATGAAATCACTGGTGTCCTAGTTTCTTGATATTTCATGCACGTAATGTATCCACCAATCTCACCCTCTGTTATAGTTTTTCCCTATTTGTTAACTATGTTATTTTTACCGAAACGAGGTGGATACTGCCATTTACTCTAGCAAAAATAGGGCATTTTTCCTTCAACCTTCATGGAAAAAGAAGATAGCATGCAATTGGGTTGAAATACCATAGAATTCCATTAAGCTAATCAATGATTTGGATTTTAGAATTATAGGTTATAATATGATATTAGGGCATATAAACCTTAGAATTATAGTAAAGCATATATTCGAATACGGAACTTTTGTGCTATGTTGGTCGATAGTTGGTGTCTTCGTAATATTCTTTCTCTTTTGGTGTTTAGATGATAGTGTTTGTTGTCTTTATGTAAATATTTTTTTCTCTTTCGTTCTTGATGGTAGAGTTTGTTCTCTTTAGGTATTTTATTTTACTTAAAATCAGTATTGGATTATAATATTTTGTATTAATGCACACTCGGACAATAAAATTGAAATGTGGGGGATTTTATTCAAGTCTAGTGAGGAAAAAAAAATACTGGGAAGGGTTTGGTGTCTGGATAGTCACATGACTTTGGATACTAACCGTATGCGTGTTGGGTCAGATAATTGGAAATAACACTAATTGAAAGTAGGAATGACTTTTTTTTTTCATGTTCTAAGAGCATGGTGTTTTATGTATGTAGATGGTTTCATATGTTGTCTTTAGGTGTTTTTATACACTCTCTCTATTTGTCTCAACCTCCACCAATCAATCTCAATATCTATTTCTCTAGGTTACTTCAAGGGGACACCACCAACCGAAGTTGCTACTAAATCTGCAGGTAATTGCATTTTTGAACTTTCTAATCTATACAATCATGTCTTGCGTAATGGTTTCTTTCTTTTTTTCCCGGATTCACTTGCATTTAATCCTGTCTTTGCAAGTATGAAAAGTCCAATATTTTTTAAATTAAGGGCTTCAATCTTAGGAGTGTGCTTTCTAAGTTGTATGTGTTACATTCAATTCTCTCGCATCTAATCCTATCTTTACTTACAGATTTTAAATCACCGATCTCCTAGTTTCTTGATATTTCATGCACGTAAGGTATCCACCAATCTCACCATCTGTTATAGTTTTTTCCCTTTTGCGAACTATGTTATTTTTACCAAAACAGGGTGGACTCTACCATTTACTCTTACAAAAAAAATGGGTGGACTCCCTCAAAGCTTACGGAAGAAGAAGATTGTTTGCAGTAAGATTGGAATACCATAGAATACTAATCTGCTAATCAGGGATTTATATTTTGGAATTATAGGTTAGAATATGATATTAGTGCTTATAAACCTCAGAAATTAGAAACTTTAGATAACACTGGGGCTAATAAACCTTAGAATTACTGTGGAGCATAAATTCGAATAAGGAACTTTCGTGCTATGTTGTTCGGTATTAGGTTTCTCCGTCATATTCGTTCTGATTTGGTATTTAAATGATAGTGTTTGTTGTCTTTAGGTATTTATTCAATCTCTTTCGTTCTAGATGACAGTGTTTGTTATCTTTAGGTTTTTTGTGTTACAGAAAATCAATCTTTGAATATAATATTTTGTAATAATGCACACTCAAAAAAAATAATTGAATTGTGGGGGACTTTTTTCAAGTCCAGTGAGAAAAAAAATATTGGGAAGGGTTTGGTGTGTGGATAGTAACAAGTCTTGGGATACTACGAGTAGTTGTATGCATGTCGGCGCTGATACTTGGAAATGAATAGATTGAAAGTAGGAATGAATGTTTTTTTTTTTAATGTTCTGAGAGCATGGTGTTTTAGGTATGTAGATGGTTGTATTTGTTGTGTTTTAGTGTTTATATACTCACTCTCTATCTCTCTCACAAAACCCCCACCCATCAATCTCACCGTCTATTTCTCAATGTTACCCCGAAGGGACACAACCAACAGAAGTTGCCACTAAATCTGCAAGTAATCACATTTTTTAACATTCAAATCTATACCATCCTGTCTTGCGTATTGGTTTCTTTTTTGTTCGGATTCACTTGCATCTAATCATGTCTTTGCAAGTATGAAGTCCAATATTTTTTAAATTTAGGGCTTCAATCAAAGGAGTGCATTTTCTATGTTGAATGTGCTACATTCAATTCTCTTGCATCTAATCCTGTCATTACTAATAGATTTTAAATCATCAGTGTCCTAGTTTCTTGATATTTGATGCACGTAAGGTATCCACCGATCTCCCCCTTTTATAGTTGTTTCCCTTTTGCGAACTATGTTAGTTTTACCAAAATCAGGTGGACTCTGCCATTTACTCTAGCGAAAATTGGTTGGACTTCCTTCAAGTTTAATGGAAAAAGAAGATTGCTTGCAGTAAGGTTTGAATACCATAGAATTCTAATCAACTAATCATTGATTTGGATTTTGCAATTATAGGTTACAATATGATATTAGGGATTATAAACCTTAAATAACAATGGGGCTTATAAACCTTAGAATTATAGTCGAGCATACATTCGAATACGGAACTTTTGTGCTATGTTGTTCGGTAATGGGTGTCACCGTCATATTCGTTCACTTTTTTTTCATATTTAGATGGTAGTGTTTGTTGTCTTTATGTATTTATTCGTTCTCTTTCATTCTTGATGATAGTGTCTGTTATCTTTAGGTATTTAGTGTTACAAAAAATCAATATTAGATTATAATATTTTGTATTAATGCACACTCGGACAATATAATTGAAATGTGGGGGACTTTCTTCAATTCTAGTGAGAAAAAAAATATTGGGAAGGGTTTGGTGTTTGGATAATAACAAGATATCTATTTATCTCAACCTCCACCCGTCAATCTCACTATCTGTTTCTCTATGTTATTTTGCAGGGACACCACCAACCAAAATTGCCACTAAATCTGCAGGTAAATGCATTTTTGAACTTTTTAATCTAAACAATCCTATCTTGCGTAATGGTTTCTTCTTTTTTTTTTTTCTATTCACTTGCATCTAATCCTATCTTTTTAAGTATGACGTTCAATATTTTTTAAATTTTGGGCTTCAATCATAGGGGGAGTGTGCTTTCTAAGTTGAATGTTCTACATCCAATTCTCTCGCATCTAATCCTGTCTTTGCTTGCAAATTTGAAATCACCGAAGTCCTAGTTTCTTGATATTTCATGCGCGTAAAGAATCCACCAATCTTACCCTCTGTTATAGTTTTTCTCTTTTGATAACTATGTTATTTTTACCAAAATGGGGTGTACACAACCATTTAATCGTACGGAAATCGGGTGGACTTCCTTCAAGTTTAATGGAAAAATAAGATTGCTTGCAGTAAGGTTGGAATACCATAGAATTCGAATCAACTAATCATTAATTTGGATTTTGCAATTATAGGCTAAAATATGATATTTGGGGTTATAAACCTTAAATAACGTTGGAGCTTATATACTTTAGAATTACACTCGAGCATACATTCGAATACGGAACTTTCGTGCTATGTTGTTCAATAATGGGTGTCTTCGTCTTATTCGATTTCTTTTGGTATTTTGATGATAGTGTTTGTTGTCTTTTGGTATTTGTTCGTTCTCTTTCGTTTCAGATGATATTGTTTGTTATCTTTAGGTATATAGTGTTACAAAAAATCAAACTTGGAATATAATATTTTGCAATAGTGCACACTCGGACAATATAATTGAAATGTGGGGGACTTTCTTCAAGTCTAGTGAGGAAAAAAATATTGAGAAGAGTTTTTGTGTATGGATAGTTACTACACTTAGGATACTGCATGTCGGGGTTGATATTTTTAAATGACATTGATTGAAAGTAGGAGTGACTTGTTTTTCTTTCTTATTTTTTTTTATGTTCTAAGAGCATGGAGTTTTAGTTACGTAGATGGTTGTATTTGTTGTGTTTAGGTGTTTATATACACACACACTCTCCCTCTCTCTCTCAAAACCCCCACCCTTCAATCACTCCATTTGTTTCTCAATCTTACTCCAAGGGGAGACCAACAACCGAAGTTGTCACTAAATCTGCAGGTAATTGCATTTTTGAACTTTCTAGTCTATATAATACTTTCTTGGTTATTGGCTTCTTTTTTTTTTTTCCGGATTCACTTGCATCTAATCCTTTCTTTGCAAGTACGAAGTCTAATATTTTTAAAATTTAGTGCTTCAATCATAGGGGGAGTGTGAATGTGCAACATCAAATTCTCTAGCATGTAATCCTGTCTTTGCTTGTAGATTTGAAATCGCCAGTATCCTAGTTTCTCGATATTTCATGCACATAAGGTATCCACCAATCTCACCCTCTGTTAAAGTATTTTTCCTTATTCGAACTATGTTCTTTTTACCCAAGCGGGGAGGACAATTCCATTTACCATAAAGAATACTGCCATTTTATCTTTAGGTATTTTGATCATAGTGTTTGTTGTCTTTGGGTATTTATTCATTCTAGATGATAGATTTGTTATCTTTAGGTATTTAGTGTTATAGAAAAGCAATCTTAAAATATTATATTTTTTATTACTAATGCACACTCCGACAATATAATTGAAATGTGGTGGACTTTCTTAAGTCTAGCGGAAAAAAAAATAATGGGAAGGGTTTGGTGTATGGATTGTAACAATACTAGGAATTCTACGAGTGGTAATATGTGTGTCGGGGCTGATACTTAGAAATGACATTGATTGGGAATGGTTTTTTTTCTTTCTCTTTTTTATGTTCTAAGAGCATTGTTTTTTAGGTATGTAGATATTTGTATTTGTTGTCCTTAGGTTCTAAATACACTCTCTCGCTCAATCGATGTGGGATACTTTCTTCAAGTCTAGTGAGAAAAAAGATGTTGAGAAGGGTTTGGTGTATGGATATTAACAAGACTTGGGATACTACGAGTGGTTATATGTGTGTCGGGGCTGATACTTGAAAATGACATTGATTGAACGTAGGAAGGACCTTTTTTTTTGTTTTAAGAGCACAGTGTTTTAGGTATGTAGATGGTTATATTTGTTGACTTTAGGAGTGTATACGCACACACTCTCTCTTAACCCCGACCCGTCAATCTCACCATCTGCTTCTCTATGTTACCCCGATAGGACAACACCAACCGTTGTTGCCACTAAATCTGCTGGTAATCGCATTTTTAAAATTTCTAATTTATACAATCCTGTGTTGGGTACTGGTTTATTTTTTCCGGATTCACTGGCATCTACTCCCGTCTTTGAAGTTATGTAGTCCAATATTTTTAAAAATTAGTGCTTCAATCGTAAGGGGATTGGGGTATCTAAGTTAAATGTGTTACATCCAATTCTCTCGCATCTAATCCTTTCTTTGCTTGTAGATTTCAAATCACCAATGTCCTAGTTTCTCGATATTTCATGCACGTAAGGTATCCACAAATCTCACCCTCTATTATAGTTTTTCCTCTTTTGCTAATTATGTTATTTTTACCAAAAACAGGGTGGACACTGCCTGATACTCTTATGAAAATTGTGTTCACTCCTTTCAAGCTTATTCGAAAAAGAAGATTGCTTGCTGTAAGGTTAAAATACAATAGAAATCTAATCAGTTAATCAATTATTTGGATTTTACAATTGTAGGTTAGAATATGACATCAGGGCTTGTAAACCTTAGAAAACAAAAACTGTAAATAACACTAGGCTTATAAACCTTAGAATAATAGTCGAGCATATATTCGAAGACGGAACTTTCGTGCTATGTTGTTCGGTAATGTGTGTATCCATCATATTCATTCTCTTTTGGTATTTAAATGATAGTGTTTGCTATCTTTAGGCATTTATTCGTTCTCTTTCGTTCTAGATGATAGTGTTTGTGATCTTTAGGTATTTAGTGTTACAGAAGATCAATCTCGGAATATAATATTTTTTGATTTTCAGCTTGACCAAAAAAATGAATGTAATATTTTGTATTAATGCACACTCAGAAAATATAATTGAAATGTGGGGGACTTTCTTCAATTCTAGTGAGAAAAAAAAATATTAAGAAGGATTTGGTGTATGGGTAGTAACAAGTCTTAGGATACTACGAGTGGTTGTATGCGTGTCGGGGCTGATACTTGGAAATGACATTGATTGAAAGTAGGAATGACTGTTTTTTTTTTTTTTTATGTTCTAAGAGCATAGTGTTTTAGGTATGTAGATGGTTGTATTTCTTGTGTTTGGGTGTTTATATACAAACTCTCTCTCTCTCTCTCTCTCTCTCTCTCTCTCAAAAATCCCTCCCGTCAATCTCACCCTCCGATATAGTTTTTCCCATTTTGCCAACTATGTTATTTTTACCAAAACGGGGTGGACAATGCCATTTACTCTAGTGAAATCTGGCATATTTACTTCAAGCTTAATGGATAAAAAGGATCGCTTGCAGTAAGGTTGGAGTACCATAGAATTCTAATCAGCTAATCAGTGATTTGGATTTTACAATTATAGGTTAGAATATGATATTAGAGGTTATAAACCTTAAATAAAGCTGGGGCTTATTAACCTTAGAATTACAACCGAGCATACTTTCGAATATGGAGTTATTGTGTTATGTTATTCGGTAATGGGTGTCTCCATCATATTCGTTCTCTTTTGGCATTTAGATGATAGTGTTTGTTATCTTTATGTATTTATTCGTTCTCTTTCATTCTTGATGATTATGTTTGTTATCTTTAGGTATTTGGTGTTACAAAAAACCAATCTTGGAATATAATATTTTGTATTAATGCACACTCGGACAATATAATTGAAAGGTGGGGGACATTTTCAAGTCTAGTGAGAAAAAAAATATTGGGAAGTGATTGGTATACGGATAGTAACAGACTTGGGATTCTACAAGTGGTTGTATGTGTGTCGAGGCTGATACTTGGAATTGACACTGATTGAGAGAAGGAACGACTTTTTTTTTGTTTCTAAGTGCATGGTGTTTTCGGCATGTAGAGGGTTGTATTTTTTGTCTTTAGGTGTTTATATACACTCTCTTTTTTTATCTCAACCCCCACCCGTGCATGGTGTTTTCAGCATGTAGATGGTTGTATTTGTTGTCTTTAGGTGTTTATATACACTCTCTCTCTCTATCTCAACCCCCACCCATCAATCTCACCATTTATTTCTCTATGTTATTCCGTGGGGACACCTCCCACCGAAGTTGCCACTAAATCTGCTGGTAATCGCATTTTATAACTTTCTAATCTATACAATCCTATCTTGCGTATTGGTTTCTTTCTTTTTTTCCAGATTCACTTGCATCTAATCCTGTCTTTGCAAATATGAAGTCCAATATTTTTCAAATTTAGTGTTTTAGTCATAGGGGGAATGTGTTTTCTATGTTGAATGTGCTACATCCGATTCTCTCACATCTTATCCTATCCTCACTTACAGATTTAAAATTACAGGTGTCCTTATTTCTTGATATTCTATGCACGTAAGGTATCCACCAGTCTCATCCTCTGTTATAGATTTTCCCCATTTGCTAACTATTTTATTTTTACAAAAATAGGGTGGACACTGCCATTTACTCTTACCAAATTGGCTGGACTCCCTTAAAACTTAATGGAATAAGAAAATTGTTTGCAATAAGGTTGGAATTCAATACAATTATAATTAGCTATTTAATGATTTGGATTTTGGAATTATAAATTAGAATATGATATTAGAAGGCTTATAAACTTTAGAAATCATGGCTTTGTTTGGTCTTGGTAGTTTAGTTTAGTTTTGGTAGTTGTTAGAGAGAGAAATATGATAATGATTGGAATGAGATAGAGAGAAATTAAATTAATAATTGAAGATATAAGGTAATGATTGGAGAGTAATGATTGAAAATAACGCTAAAATTAAAGAAAAATGGCAACCTAACACAGTGCATATACTTTAAATAACATTGGGGCTAATAAAACTTAAAGTTAAAGTCAAGCATGCATTCGAATACGGATCTTTCGTGCAATGTTGTTCGGTAATGGGTGTCTTCGGCATATTCGTTCTCTTTTGGTATTTAAATGATAGTGATTTGATGTCTTTTGGTATTTATTCGTTCTCTCTCGTACTAGATGATAGTGTTTGTTATCTTTAGGTATTTAGTGTTACAGAAAATAAATCTTGAAATATAATATTTTGTATTAATGCACACTCAGAAAATATAATTGAAATGTGGGGGACTTTCTTCAAGTCTAGTAAGAAAAAAAAAATATTGGGAAGAATTTGGTGTATGGATAGTAACAAGTCTTGCGATACTATGATTGGTTGTATGCTTGTCAGGCCTGATACTTGGAAATGACATTGATTGGAAGTAGGAATGACTGTGTTTTAGGTATGTAGATGGTTGTATTTATTGTGTTTAGATGTTTATATACACACTCTCTATCTCTCTCTCAAAATCCCCTCCCATCGACCTCACCATCTGTTTCTCAATGTTTTCTCGAGGGGACACAACCAAAAGAAGTTGTCACTTAATCTGCAGGTAATCACATTTTTGAACATTCTAATCTATACAATCCTGTCTTGCGTATTGGTTACTTTTTTTCTAGATTCACTTGTACCTAATCTTGTTTTTACAAGTATGTAGTCCAATATTTTTCAAATTTAGTACATCAATAATAGGGGAAGTGTGCTTTCTAAGTTGATATGCTACATCTAATTCTCTCGCATCCAATCCTATCTTTGCTTACAGATATGAAATCACCGGTGTCCTAGTTTCTTGATATTTCATGCACGTAATGTATCCACTAGTAGCAACATATACAGGGCACACAGACAGCCATCATGGCCATAGTTTGGAAATCAAAGTAGAATGAAGGAAACTAGGGACAAGTCTTTTAGGCAAGCTTAAACAGCCCGAGGGACAATCCCCCATGGGTAGGTACAAAACAAAGAGACTTACTCCTGGTTCCCAATTACTGAATAATTACACATTATAGCAGAAAGACAGCCCATTATATACACTGGTGAATTGAACACACTATAATAGTAATGTGCAGAAGCAAACATTACAATTACTGCACACAATAGAGAGATAAGTGCAACCATAAAACATAGCAGAATCTATTAGCAAAGTAACAGTAGCAGAATGCCTTATCTGACAGAGAAGCACCTGTTCAAACAAGGTCAGATGGGATCAATATGAAATGAGGTGAATTGAGTCAATACATGATTCAACCATCAGAGGGTGGACCAACTCTACTGTACCAGAGACATCCAATCAAATATTTAACAAGACAGTGCTCTTGGCATGTATAGATCTCACTCTTCTACTCCCTTGGATTCTCACAACTCCCACTCTCTTTTCCAATACCAAGAGCAAGGGTCCCTTTTCTCCCTCCACTGTTTCTGTCATGATTCCCCCACTAATTAATTACCTCCTCTCATAAAGAAGGATGGGGCTTTAGCACACAGCTGACAAGGATTTCCCATAGTATAGTAAGATCACTCATGATTAAGAAATATCAAGTCAATGTACAAGGAGTAGTTAACTACCTGGATACATAGAAGTAATAGAAGGCCAACATGTAGGAACTTGTGAGTATGACTGCTCTGAATGTTTGGAAACTGAATGAACCAGTTCTCTTGCTATTATGTGAGACCAAATCTCCTGGTAATGATAGCCTGAGGGATCAAGGAGTACATCAGTGAAGCTGTATACCCCTTGAACTGTGCCCTGCAAATGAAATGATGTGAGTAGAAATCCAGATTAACATGTAAATGTAGATTAATCATGAGTGAATGTTCCACATAGAAAATAACTGAGAAGGTCCCTTGGACTCTAAGGACAACAATCTACTCCTAACCTCATTTGAAATTTTGGTAGCAACCACTCCAAGAGGGCAAGCAAATGTTCTGAAACTTTCTATAATTCCTCTCAAGCCATATTTGGCGCACACATAAACTGTAAAAACAAGCTTAGCAATTGTGACTGCCAAGGATTTACCCCTTAAAGTGGACAAATTACTTACCCACTGCTGCCAAGAGGTCAATCCAACCATGTGAGGGGTCTTAGAGGATAGTATTCCCCTAATTTGTGCAGCCATCGGCATCAAAGAATAGATGATTACATGATTCTACACCCATACACAAAATACATATGGATGTAGATTTCATGCCAAACATAACAAGTCTATCCTCAGTAGATAACCTATTCTGAATGGCCAACCATGATATCACATTACACCTAGGAATGTGCCCCGAAAACCATACCACTTGAGACCAAGTGATAACAGGAAAGTGTGATCTCAAGTGTTCCCAAGGGGAGGAGATGGTAAATTTTCCAGAGGCAGTGAGAGTCCAAGTGCATTTGTCCCCAATGGTATCATTAATGGGGACTAATTGTAGGTCAGATCTGACTTCATTAAGATTAGGAGATTGAGTCATTAGGAAGGCCCAATGATTGTTCCTAATAATAGCCTTCACAGTGACATCCTTGGGAAGGCCTGAATCATAGACAATTCTAGGTCCAAATCTTGGCAATAGGGGACCAAGGGGATGCCAATTGTCAAACCACAGAAAGGTTAATTGGCCATCCCCAATGTTATACTTTATATGAGGCTAGACACATGATCTAAGTTTGAGGATTTTCCTCCAAACCCATGAAGGATCACTTGGGATTTTGACACTCCAAAAACTCTTACCCTTCAGTAAGTACGACTGTAACGCCCCGAATTTTGGGTACGTTAAATAAACATTTTTATTGAATAAACTAAAGAGAGTCTAGCTCATTATTACAACATAATTCTCACAAGAGTACTTTTATTCAACAAAAGAGGGGATAAGCTAAGGTTAACTACTGCTCCGCCTCTTCTTCCATCCTTGCAAGCTCCTCGGCTCCGAAGGCCTCCAAAGTGTACTGTTCATGCTGCTCATCTATAAAATCTGACACATTATACCAGCCGCCCCAAGATAATATGTCGTGGTCACCACAAAGGTAACACCGTGAGCTCGTAAGCTCAATAGAATAATCCAACCCACTAATCCATAACTTATAACACGAAGGTATATAGGCAATTACACATGCTCATTCAACAACATAATTAACAATGACACATCCGCATTCATTATCTTGCCTACGTTGGTGTCATGCCTTTCTTTGTTTCTCCTATGCGACTCATCGTAAACCGTGTCACCATTTCCAAACCAACATTTTGAAAATCATTTCTCATTCTTTGTTACCAACGGGCTACCAAGTCCAGCCACGTTATCAAATCTTGCATTGGCTCCTCTCCGCGGATAACCAAGCCCAATTACCAATGAAGCTACCACATCCGGCTCCGTTAGCAATCTACACAATGGGCTACCAAGTCCGGCCTCATTGCGGTTTTCGCAAGTCTACACAAAGGCTACCAAGTCCGGCCATTATGTAGTTTCAAAAGTATTTTACCAAGTTCAATTCTTTCCTTTATCCACACCCTAGGTGTCATGTTTCTACTTTCCGGTTCTCGTGTCTCGTAATCATGCATAGACTCCGCGGCGGGACAAATCACGTTAAAGTAATCTTGAAATTAAACTAGCAAGATCATCCAACTCTATATTACCTACTCGTACTCAAATTATTACTTAAAGCATAACGCCACATGTACGGACGCCCTTGGAGTGGAAAGCCACTTATGCTTTATCAACAACAAGTAGTGCAAGCAAATATACATACATGCTCATAATCATCCTCAAGACAATAATATATCATCAAAATCCGTTCTTTCTTCCTTTGTGGAGTTTTCAAAACAACATATGTTTATTGACGAGTTCATACATGAACGAGCAACTATCATGAGATCAAGCAATTAAGTAGTCATAATATCAAGGTAAACTACGTAAAACAAATCATACTACATATATGGCTTCATGCTCATACAATACAATATACTTAGAGGAAGTAGTTAGGGTTTAACTACATTCAATTCGAACATGCATACAACTATACTTAGGATAAGTAGGTTCAAGAACTCTACCGTTCTTCTTGGCGGTAGGGTGGCTACGGGAATTTCGTTGGAGTAACGGCTTACGGTGGACTTCCGGTAGCTTCGAAAGAGAAAGGTTTCTCTCGAAACTAAGTCTTGACTATACTACTAAACTCTTATGGATCGAAGGGTGGTGGAGTGGTGGCTTAGTGGTGGCTTAGTGGCGGCTTAGGATGAGTTTCTTGAAGAACAAGAGAAGAACTTCAAGAACACTCAAGAACAAAGCAAGAACAAGCAAGAACACTAAGCTTTCTAGAGAGAGAAGTTGAATGGTGAAGGTGTGAGTTGAAAGGCATGGAATGGATGCTATTTATAGGCAAAATGGAGCTTCCCCCCTCACTCCACTTGGCCGGCCATATCTCTCTCTCTCTCCCCCATAAATTTGCTCCATGGACTAGTCTTGTCAAGCAATAGTACTCCATCCAAGTGTATCTAGGTCAAATAGTGTCAAAGTACAACCCACATGTCTAAATTCAACCAACATACACCTCACTCTCCCTCTCTCCCTATTCGGCCTCTCTCTCTCTCTCCTCTCCCATGGATTTGTTTCATAGTCTAGTCTTGTCAAGCAATAGCACTCCAACAAGTGCAACTTGGTCAAATAGTGTCAAAGTACTACAACTTGCCAAGGTACAACACACATACACTTCACCTTCCCTCTCCCTCTCATTCAGCCATGTCTCTCTCTCTCTTCCCCATGGATTTGTTCCATGGTCTTGTCTTGTCAAGCCAAAGTACAACACAAGTGCAACTTGGTCAAATAGTATCAAAGTACAATGCACATGTCCAAGTACAACACACATGCACTCACTTTCCCTCTCCCCTCATTCGGCCCTCTCTCTCTCTCTTGGTCAAAGTACTATCATGTATATATATATATATATATATATATATATATATGTGTATATTTATATGTACATTTATGGAAAGAACAAGGAAGGTAAGGACAAGACTACTTAAATGTACACATGGCTTATGATTATAAGGTACACATGACTAGTCTTGTCATGCTATAGTACTCCAACCAAGTGTATCTAGGTCAAATAGTGTCAAAGTACAACACACATGTCAAAATACAACTCACATACACTCACTCTTCCTTTCTCCCAACCGGCCTCTCTCTCCTTTCTCATGGATTCATTCCATGGACTTGTCAAATCAAGTTCATAATCATGGCAAGCAACCTAAGTCTAGTCACATCAAGTCCTTTCTCTTTCAAATCAAATCTAGGTAATGATGAGGGTCCAAACAATGATGGAGGCGGTCATGGTGTAGTCTTGTCCTAGGATGGTCTACTTGGAAGAAAGACTAGAATCATTGGCTAGGTTTTGACTAGAAATGGGTTGGTATGTAACAAATAGGCTTAAGGCTATCAGGTGGCTTGGACAAGTGGCCAAAGATACATACACACACCTCACTCTCTCTCTCCTCACATTCGGTCTCCCTCTCCTCTCTCTCTAGCCGATTCTCTCTCTTGGTCAAAGTACATATATGTATATATATATATATATATATGTGTGTGTATGTGTGTGTGTACATTTGTGGAAGAACAAGGAGGATAAAGACAAGGCTACTTAAATGCACACATGGTTAATGATTATTCTTTTTGTAGGAGAAAGTACTATCATATCTTTCACCAAGAATCCCATGGGAATATTGGACAATGCTATTATCCAAGGGATAATGATTCCCCTAATGGTTATTGTCCAAGGGTCTAACAATTACCCTAGCATGTAATAACCATGGTCCAAAGAAGTAATGATGAAGGAACACATGACTTGTCTTGCCATCCTATCCTAACATCTATTGTCCAATGGGTAAAGCTTTTCCTAGCATGTAATAACCAATGGTCCAAGGAAAGTCATCATGAAGTACAATATTCACTTTTGACTAGACTATTCCAACTACTAGTCAAACTTGGTCTTCTTCCAAACAACTATTGTCCAATGGTCAAAGATCTTCCTAGCATGTATTAACCAATGGATAAAGATTTTCCTAGAACTTATCATCCAATGGATAAAGATCACCCTAGCATCTATCGTCCGATGGATAAAGATTACCCTAGCATGTAATAACCAATGGTTCAAAGAAAGTCATCATGAAGTACAATGTTCACATTTGACTAGACTATTCCAACTACTAGTCAAACTTGGTCTTTTCCCTAACAACTATTGTCCAATGGTCAAAGGTCTTCCTAGCATGTAATAACCAATGGATAAAGACTACCCTAGTATCTATTGTCCAATGGATAAAGCTTAAAAGGAAAGGGTAAAATAGTCCTTCTAGGGTTAGGGAAAAGTAATTAGGCTAAATGGGCATTAGGCTAACGATACTTAATCTAGGCTTCCATTGCTCGAGTGGTATTTTGGTTTTATTTAGGAACTTGCCTAATAACGGAATATTAAAGCCCGACGGTGCCAAACGCCAAGGCAAGGCGTAAACGTGGCCAAGGCAGCCCGCTACTAGTGCGGTGGCCAAGGCTGTGGCCAAGCAGTGGCCAGGCGGTGGCCAGGCGGTGGCCAGGCAGTGGCCAGGCGGTGGCCAGGCAGCCCGGTGGCCAAACAGTGGCCAAGGCAGCCCGATAGCCAAGCAGTGGCCAAGCGGTGGCCAAACAGTGGCCAAGGCAGCCCGATAGCCAAGCAGTGGCCAAGCGGTGGCCAAAGCAGCCCGGTGGCCAAGCAGTGGCCAAGGCAAAAGCAAGGCGCGACCCGACGCCAAGGCAGAACCCGATGGCAGCCAGAGCAGAGCAACCCGACAGCGAGCCGACGCTGGCGAGCGTAGCGCGCGCGACAACGCCAAGGCAAGCGGCAGCGACAGCGACCGATGCCAAAACAAAGCGAGCTTGACGGCGACCGACGCCAAGCGACTAGCTAAGCCAAAGCAAAAGCAGTCAAGTCAACAGTCAAGGCAAAGACCAAAATTTTTCTACTAACCACTCCGGCATCGATGCATCACTAAGCCAAACGGTAGTTAGAGTTTGCTAACTAATCGGTTAAAAGCTAACTATGCTTGCTAAGTAGGATTTCCAGCCGAGAAATATAATTTAAAGATATTATTTACTTATTAGGAAAAATATACAAGTACGTTTACAAGTATACTAGTCATGGGAGAAGGACTAAATTGTCCGGAGAAAAATGATTCAATTTTACAAGTTTCAAATCTAATTATGACGGATTATTAGAATTTAAAAGAAAATTTTAAAGCAATCCAAGCAATTAAAATAAAATTTAAATATTTATCAAAATTTTCATAAGTCAATAACGACCGATTTTTGGATGTTAAAAATGAAATCCAAGTATTAAAATAAAATTCAAATTTTTAACGAAATTTTTATTTACCAAAAATCAGGGTCGTTACAACCTATCCCCCTTAAAATAATTTCGTCCTCGAAATTCGCACGTGACTACGGGTTAGGCTTAATTACTATACCGGTCTTGGAATCATCGTCTATCCCCCTTAAAATAAGCAAGTCACTCTTAAGTCGCAGGTTAGGCGTAGGTTGGCTATTTCTAGTCCGCACTCACTACTCACTTTAGACTAACAACTGCACTCTCCCGAAATGGTGGTGTTACTCGAACTTAGGGGTTTTGTTATGAAGTTAGCACGCAATGAACAAGACAGATTGTGGTAGACGAGCAAATAAAATTTCTTAAGATAACATAAGATCAACATACTACATGCCTACAGGCATCATTAGGTACACGAAAAAGTAAGGAAAAGCAGATAATAATGGCTATGGCGCCATTGACGTGCCTCGTCCTACCACCTATCATTGAAGGCTTGGATGAAACGACGTTCGTATTCCCTTACGAACACCTCGAGTGCGATGGTCACAGCGAGAACGCAGCACCAGAAGGTGCGGAGGCGGTTGTTCCTACCGAACCACCGTGGCATGCCCATTGTCAGCACGACACAGAACAGGAGGAAGATGAAGGGTTGCAACCGTAGCGCTTGGGTTGTTAGGGTGAGTTCGGTTCGCTCAATTTCTCGGAACGCGGCGTCTTCCGGAAATCCTCGTCGTCGGGTGGCCATGGTTCGGTTTGGGGGAATGAGATGGTAAGAGAGATGAAGAGAAAAGGATAAGGAAATGGGAGGTGGTGGTGGGGTACATATAGGCCGGGTGAGGGTGAGTGGAGAAGGGAAATGATTGAGTTTTGAAATTTGAATTTGGAGGTTGGAAGTTGATAATTGGGAGTTTGAAATTTTGATAATTGGAGGTGGAGGGTGCGGTTTTGGCCGCGCCGAATGGGTAGGCCCGGCTCTAGGTGTTAGGTTCCACTCTCGTTTCTTAGGAGGTGTGGGAAAATATTTATCACAAATAGCTTCTCATCGAACTAAAATAAATAAATAAAAAGAAAAAGTGTCTAATGATAGTGTGCTACAGTACCCGTAACAAGTAAAAAAGATTACTATTATTTTGCAACTTGCGTCAACTAAAATAATTGTCCTTTGTAATAAGGGTGTCATTTACTAGAGGATAGTACGCAGCAGTACTCTTTTGAAGGAACAAGCTTTTTATAGCTAAAAGAGAGATACAATCGTAAGCATAGAATTCTACTATAAAGCAAATGACACGATTTCTCCCAATACCAGTGGAATGATTCTACATACTCGTAATACATGGTCTAAGTTCGTACTCACACAACTGCTATTACAACTTTCGGGACCTTATTCTAAAATTACGACTCTACCACTGCGGTGGGATAAGTCCAAAATATACTCGTAACTCCTCCTTCCATTCCTTCTCCCTCTTCTCAAGCCAATACTCCCCTCGTTGTCGGGCATCCTCAACAGAGTCACTAAGTGATAAATGTAGGGTCTCCACGTCCATGGTCTCAGCTAAAGGTGATACAAGAATAACCTCGAAGGTGTGCTCGCCAGTGGCAGGGTCCGGTATACCCAAGTGGGGTATAGGGATGTAACTCTCGGGTGCAAGCAGAGCCTTGTACGTAAGCAGGTCCGCAAAGGTGAACGGTGTAGCAGGGGTACAGTTAGCCATATTTACAATAATAAGAAAATTATGTGTTAGACTTATTGGTGTGAAAGGGGTAGTCTCGTAAAGACACATGTACATACATAAACAATGAACACGCATAAAAGAAACACATAATTCCATTACTTAGGGAAAACAAGTACATCATAGGCGGCTTATAGTAGCCTTAAGATTGATACATCAAGAGTCCCACATTTTCCTATTTTACATCAAAAGGCCTAACAACAGTGATCCTAGTTTAAAAGATCCTACATCCAAAGGATTACAACTATTGCTAGGTTTATTTAGGGACTCCTAGATAGTATTCTTGGCTTCAGGGCCAGGCTAGAACTTCATCCTCCTCGGGCTCATCCTTACTCTCACTAGCTTCTCCTTCCTTAGTCACCTCATGAGCAACCTTCTTGTCTCCGGTTTCTTCTTCACCATACGTAAAGTTTTCCATCGGGGGAGGGCTCCAAAGAATACACGGAAGGCATACAGGATTGGGAACATTACAGGAAACCAAGGGTCATCTTCCACAGGGGTAGGGGTATGATGCTGTACTTTTTTGAAATCACGGATTTCTGCGAGTATCATGACAATGTAGTCAGGCTTCTCCATCAGTCGGATGGTCATAGTTTCTAGGGTGACCTCGAGTTGGTGAGCTCCAACTATCAGGTTGGTTAGGTGATCCATCTACAAGGGAAAGTTTAAAAACCTCAATTAGTAATGTTTAAGACGTAGTTTGATAGTGCTAAGGAACATTGAAATTTCTATGTTCCACATTCGATCCTTGATTTAAGTCATCATCCAATTGTTCGGGAATTCCCAGCTCGGTGGTACTGCCAATTTCCACACCTTGCTTCAATCCGAAGATTGTTTTGTCAGAATTCCACCCAATTTGGGACGGTAAACTTAAACTCAAGTCACGTTTGTGCAACGGTCAAGCTTATCTTAACACTAATCTTAAAGGCTACCCATTCTACCCATGGCCGAGTGTTGAGTCTAAAGCTCTGATACCAAGTTGTAACGCCCCGAATTTTGGGTACGTTAAATAAACATTTTTATTGAATAAACTAAAGAGAGTCTAGCTCATTATTACAACATAATTCTCACAAGAGTACTTTTATTCAACAAAAGAGGGGATAAGCTAAGGTTAACTACTGTTCCGCCTCTTCTTCCATCCTTGCAAGCTCCTCGGCTCCGAAGGCCTCCAAAGTGTACTGTTCATGCTGCTCATCTATAAAATCTGACACATTATACCAGCGTCGCCCCCAGTATAATATGTCAGGGTCACCACAAAGGTAACACCGTGAGCTACAGAAGCTCAATAGAATAATCCAACCCACTAATCCATAACTTATAACACGAAGGTATATAGGCAATTACACATGCTCATTCAACAACATAATTAACAATGACACATCCGCATTCATTATCTTGCCTACGTTGGTGTCATGCCTTTCTTTGTTTCTCCTATGCGACTCATCGTAAACCGTGTCACCATTTCCAAACCAACATTTTGAAAATCATTTCTCATTCTTTGTTACCAACGGGCTACCAAGTCCAGCCACGTTATCAAATCTTGCATTGGCTCCTCTCCGCGGATAACCAAGCCCAATTACCAATGAAGCTACCACATCCGGCTCAGTAGCAATCTACACAATGGGCTACCAAGTCCGGCATCATTGCGGTTTTCGCAAGTCTACACAAAGGCTACCAAGTCCGGCCATTATGTAGTTTCAAAAGTATTTTACCAAGTTCAATTCTTTCCTTTATCTACACCCTAGGTGTCATGTTTCTACTTTCCGGTTCTCGTGTCTCGTAATCATGCATAGACTCCGCGGCGGGACAAATCACGTTAAAGTAATCTTGAAATTAAACTAGCAAGATCATCCAACTCTATATTACCTACTCGTACTCAAATTATTACTTAAAGCATAACGCCACATGTACGGACGCCCTTGGAGTGGAAAGCCACTTATGCTTTATCAACAACAAGTAGTGCAAGCAAATATACATACATGCTCATAATCATCCTCAAGACAATAATATATCATCAAAATCCGTTCTTTCTTCCTTTGTGGAGTTTTCAAAACAACATATGTTTATTGACGAGTTCATACATGAACGAGCAACTATCATGAGATCAAGCAATTAAGTAGTCATAATATCAAGGTAAACTACGTAAAACAAATCATACTACATATATGGCTTCATGCTCATACAATACAATATACTTAGAGGAAGTAGTTAGGGGTTAACTACATTCAATTCAACATGCATACAATTATACTTAGGATAAGTAGGTTCGAAGAACTCTACCGTTCTTCTTGGCGGTAGGGTGGCTACGGGAATTTCGTCGGAGTTATGGCTTACGGTGGACTTCCGGTAGCTTCGAAAGAGAAAGGTTTCTCTCGAAACTAAGTCTTGACTATACTACTAAACTCTTATGGATCGAAGGGTGGTGGAGTGGTGGCTTAGTGGTGGCTTAGTGGCGGCTTAGGATGAGTTTCTTGAAGAACAAGAGAAGAACTTCAAGAACACTCAAGAGCAAAGCAAGAACAAGCAAGAACACTAAGCTTTCTAGAGAGAGAAGTTGAATGGTGAAGGTGTGAGTTGAAAGGCATGGAATGGATGCTATTTATAGGCAAAATGGAGCTTCCCCCCTCACTCCACTTGGCCGGCCATATCTCTCTCTCTCTCTCCCCCATAAATTTGCTCCATGGACTAGTCTTGTCAAGCAATAGTACTCCATCCAAGTGTATCTAGGTCAAATAGTGTCAAAGTACAACCCACATGTCTAAATTCAACCAACATACACCTCACTCTCCCTCTCCCTATTCGGCCTCTCTCTCTCCTCTCCCATGGATTTGTTTCATAGTCTAGTCTTGTCAAGCAATAGCACTCCAACAAGTGCAACTTGGTCAAATAGTGTCAAAGTACTACAACTTGCCAAGGTACAACACACATACACTTCACCTTCCCTCTCCCTCTCATTCAGCCATGTCTCTCTCTCTTCCCCATGGATTTGTTCCATGGTCTTGTCTTGTCAAGCCAAAGTACAACACAAGTGCAACTTGGTCAAATAGTATCAAAGTACAATGCACATGTCCAAGTACAACACACATGCACTCACTTTCCTTCTCCCCCTCATTCTCTCTCTCTCTCTTGGTCAAAGTACTATCATGTATATATATATATATATATATATGTATATTTATATGTACATTTATGGAAAGAACAAGGAAGGTAAGGACAAGACTACTTAAATGTACACATGGCTTATGATTATAAGGTACACATGACTAGTCTTGTCAGGCTATAGTACTCCAACCAAGTGTATCTAGGTCAAATAGTGTCAAAGTACAACACACATGTCAAAATACAACTCACATACACTCACTCTTCCTTTCTCCCAACCGGCCTCTCTCTCCTTTCTCATGGATTCATTCCATGGACTTGTCAAATCAAGTTCATAATCATGGCAAGCAACCTAAGTCTAGTCACATCAAGTCCTTTCTCTTTCAAATCAAATCTAGGTAATGATGAGGGTCCAAACAATGATGGAGGTGGTCATGGTGTAGTCTTGTCCTAGGATGGTCTACTTGGAAGAAAGACAAGAATCATTGGCTAGGTTTTGACTAGAAATGGGTTAGTATGTAACAAATAGGCTTAAGGCTATCAGGTGGCTTGGACAAGTGGCCAAAGATACATACACACACCTCACACTCTCTCTCCTCACATTCGGTCTCCCTCTCCTCTCTCTCTAGCCGATTCTCTCTCTTGGTCAAAGTACATATATGTATATATATATCGATGGACGAAGCAGGGTATTTTCGGTAGATGCGGGACTCCCTTCGGATCAATTTTGATGATCGAGCCGTTCAATGTGTTGAAAAAGTGATTTAAATAGCGAGAAATCGACAAAAAAAGACCGGGAAGGGCTTGATTTGAGAAGTTTTTATTTGAACTGCTGAGAAACAAACAAAAGCTGCTCGGATGAAGCCGCTTTCCGGTATTTTTTTCTTGATTTCGCGGGTACCCAAATCACGTTACGAACACATTGAGCGGCTCGGATCATCGAATTCGATTCAAAAGGGAGTCCCGCATCAGAGATCAAAAGTCCGGAGTCCGAATAGGAAGTGGATCGTATATATATATATATGTGTGTACATTTGTGGAAGAACAAGGAGGATAAAGACTAGGCTACTTAAATGCACACATGGTTAATGATTATTCTTTTTGTAGGAGAAAGTACTATCATATCTTTCACCAAGAATCCCATGGGAATATTGGACAATGCTATTATCCAAGGGATAATGATTCCCCTAATGGTTATTGTCCAAGGGTCTAACAATTACCCTAGCATGTAATAACCAATGGTCCAAAGAAGTAATGATGAAGGAACACATGACTTGTCTTGTCATCCTATCCTAACATCTATTGTCCAATGGGTAAAGCTTTTCCTAGCATGTAATAACCAATGGTCCGAGAAAAGTCATCATGAAGTACAATATTCACTTTTGACTAGACTATTCCAACTACTAGTCAAACTTGGTCTTCTTCCAAACAACTATTGTCCAATGGTCAAAGATCTTCCTAGCATGTATTAACCAATGGATAAAGATTTTCCTAGAACTTATCATCCAATGGATAAAGATCACCCTAGCATCTATCGTCCGATGGATAAAGATTACCCTAGCATGTAATAACCAATGGTTCAAAGAAAGTCATCATGAAGTACAATGTTCACTTTTGACTAGACTATTCCAACTACTAGTCAAACTTGGTCTTTTCCCTAACAACTATTGTCCAATGGTCAAAGGTCTTCCTAGCATGTAATAACCAATGGATAAAGACTACCCTAGTATCTATTGTCCAATGGATAAAGCTTAAAAGGAAAGGGTAAAATAGTCCTTCTAGGGTTAGGGAAAAGTAATTAGGCTAAATGGGCATTAGGCTAACGATACTTAATCTAGGCTTCATTACTCGAGTGGTATTTTGGTTTTATTTAGGAACTTGCCTAATAACGGAATATTAAAGCTCGACGGTGCCAAACGCCAAGGCAAGGCGTAAACGTGGCCAAAGCGACCATTACTAGTCGCGGTGGCCAAAGTATGGCAAAGTGGCGGCGGTGGCGAGCGGCCGGTACAAACGGTGGCCAAAGCGACCCGATAATAGCGATGCCAGCGGTAGCCAAAGCGGCCCGATAGTCAGCGATGGCGGTGGCCAGCGACCGGTGGCCAGCGATGGCAAAAGGCAAAAGCAAGCGCGACCGACGCCAAGCGAACCCGATGGCGGCAGAGGCGAGCAACCCGACAATGACCGACGCCTAAGCGGCGGTAGCGACAATGAGCCGATGCCAAAGGCAAAGCGGTAGCGACAATGACCGATGCCAAGGCAAAGCGAGCTTGGCGACGACGCGGCAAAGCGACCTAGCTAAGCCAAAGCAAAAGCGATCAAGTCAACGATCAAGGCAAAGACCAAAATTTTTCTACTAACCACTCGG
This sequence comes from Rhododendron molle, assembly GCA_025413875.1. Lineage (NCBI taxonomy): Eukaryota > Viridiplantae > Streptophyta > Magnoliopsida > Ericales > Ericaceae > Rhododendron > Rhododendron molle. The sequence goes on from CM046396.1 coordinate 26,433,757, forward strand.
CATCGATGCATCACTAAGCCAAACGGTAGTTAGGGTTTGCTAACTAATCGGTTAAAAGCTAACTATGCTTGCTAAGTAGGATTTCCAACTAAGAAATATAATTTAAAGATATTATTTACTTATTAGGAAAAATATACGAGTACGTTTACAAGTATACTAGTCATGGGAGAAGGACTAAATTGTCCGGAGAAAAATGATTCAATTTTACAAGTTTCAAATCTAATTATGACGGATTATTAGAATTTAAAAGAAAATTTTAAAGCAATCCAAGCAATTAAAATAAAGTTTAAATATTTATCAAAATTTTCATAAGTCAATAACGACCGATTTTTGGATGTTAAAAATGAAATCCAAGTATTAAAATAAAATTCAAATTTTTAACGAAATTTTTATTTACCAAAAATCAGGGTCGTTACAACGACTTAACCCATTGGCACCACATAGATTGTTCCCCCTAGAAATAAGGAACCAAATATGCTTATAGCTTCTTTATTCCAAATCTCTAAAGATTTGAAACCCAATCCTCCTTCCTTGACAGGAGTGCAAAGGTGTTCCCATGAGACCTTTGCACCAGTCTTTTTAAGATCAGGACTTGACTAGAAAAAGGCTTTAAGAATTGATTCAATCTCCTTAATTACCTTCTTAGGGATAATGAAGAGAGATGACCAATAAGTTTGCATTGAGAAGAGAATTGACTTTTATCAATTGTATCTTTAAAATCATGGAGAAGAGACTTCTCCTTAAGAATGCAAGTCAAGACCTCCATGACTATCATAAATAGGAAGGAGGACAAAGGATCACCTTGTCTTAAACCTTTTTGCCCAGGAATGTATCCTATTGCTTCGCCATTGAAGCACAATGAGTAATTGGCTGTGGGGACACATGCTTTCAACCAGTGGATAATCTTATAATGGAAGTTCATGGAGGTTAGGACATCCCAGAGGAAATCCCATCAGACATTGTCATAAGCCTTCATGATATCCACCTTCATAGCACATCTAGGGGATGAAGAATGTTTGTGGTAACCCCTCATTAATTCCTGAGTAAGGAATATGTTATCAGTTATTCTCCTACCCTGAACAAAGCCAGATTGGGCAGGATCAATAAGGGATGGTAGGACAAGTTTGATTTTGTTGGCTAGGATTTTGGCAATACATTTATATACCACATTGCAACAAGAGATGGGTTTGAAGTCCCCCACCTTTGAGGGGTTAGGGACTTTTGGTACCAGGGCAACTAAGGTAGCATTAGCGTTCTTCAAAAGTTGACCAGATCTAAAGACAAGTTTAACAGCTGAGGTCACCTCATGGCCTATAACAGGCCAAGCTTTATGGAAGAAAGCAGCATTGTAACCATCCGGACCAGGTGCTTTTAGAGGATTAAGAGTCCAAAACGTGTCTTTGATCTCTTTATCTGTTACATCAAGCACCATATCCAAACTTTGAGAATGTGAGAGTTTCTTAGTAATGAGTTGGTTCACTCTAGAGGATCCACTGGAGGATCCAGAATAACCAATCGAATGTTTGGTCCCTAACAAGTTTGTGTAGTAGTTGATGCAGGTGTGCTTTACTAACTCAATGTCCTGGGCAACTGATCCATCCTCCAAAACCAAACTAGAAATTCTGTTCCTATTTTTGGAATTACTAATGGTTTTGAAGAAAAATGAAGTACATTGGTCCCCTAACTTGAGCCATTGGATCCTTGACTTCTGCTTGGCTAAACTTTCCTCAGCCATAGCATACACTAGGTATTGCTTGCACAAATCCTTTTCAATGGCCTGCTTAGCATGATCCTGGGGTTGGATCCCAGCTCTCTTTGGATGGCTTCCAATTGTTGTTTATAGGAAGCCACCCTTGATGACAGATCATTGAATTCACTTGTATTCAGCTTTTTTCAGGTCCTTTTGCAGATACTTAAGTTTCTCACAGACACAATACATAGGGTTACCTATGATTACTTTTCTCCAAACTTGCTGAACAGTGTCAAGGAATTTAGGGTGTTCAGCCAATAAATTAAAGAACCTGAAAGGCCTTTTCTTAGGGGGTGAAGCAGCTGTCAGACAAACAACAACAGGGGAATGATCAGACACTCCAGGGTTGTGAAAATGAGCACTAGACCAACAATAGTCTTTGATCTAACTTTCATTGACCAGGACCCTATCAATCTTGGTGCCAAGTCCTATCACCACCTATTTTTTTGTTGGGATTCCTAATAGCATTGAAATCCCCTAATACCACCCAAGGGGTGATAACACAATGCTGTTGTAAATCTATCCACAGTTGGAGCCTATCTAAGTAACAATTAGCCCCATAGATAAATGTGGCTACAAAAGTGTAATTGCCATCATAGGAACCCACATTGTTCTTAGGGTTTTGAGAAGCAGCACAATTAGTTACCCTCAATTCGAGCAATCAACCTACTCAAAGATCAAGGTGGTGAGCCCAATAGGCCTAGGGTTTGGGTTGATTCCTATTTTCGTGTTTTAATCCAACGTTTCGATATTTTTCTGCTTGCTGCGATTTATTTTTTGGCATGAAGAAGAACACCAGTCGAGACTTTGATTAACTGGTCGATACATTGAACCAGAAAGATCTACAGGCGGCAAAATCGATTCATTGGCCAGCAGATCCATTTACTGGAATAGTTTTGTTGCTGTACTTCGTTATGTTCTGCATGACACCCTCTCCCCTTTTCATGCGATTTATTTAGTGTTTTGTCACTTATTAATTGTTTAAAGGCTTAAATAATCAGTTAAAGTGTAGAATTGAATAAAACAACTATTGAGTTTGTGTTGAATAATTATAGGTCAACCTCGCGGCTGGGCGGAGAACGGTGCCCAACACCTTCCCCTCACCAAACTTTTGGCTTCCAATTTCGGAATCTAATCTTGTTTTCTTAGTTATCTTAAAACTAAGTGGCGACTCTATTTTAATGTGGCTTTAACTATGTGGCTATTCTTCTAACCATGGGAATATCCATAGTTCAAGTTCACACCAATGAAACATGTAGTGAGATCACTGTGTGGAGATGCTTCTCCGTGGGGGTGTCCACGTACTAGAGGACGATATTTTGCGAGAATAATATTATCTCAATTAGGGATAAACTAATGAATATTTTCAAAAATAAAGAGGAAGTTCGCATGTGAAGAAAATTGGTTATTGCATGAACAACTACTCAAAGATCATTAATAAACTACTACTAAAATTGGAAGATAAGCCCCAAACTTCCATAAATAGTATAAGTTTCAAAGCACATTGAGAACTGTGTTGCCCTAACATGAGTTGTTCCAAGGCCTTCCAAAGTTTAGTGTTGTACACAATTTTTATAAATCGATTAGGTGAAAGTACATAAATACCCCCCTCAACTATCACTTTTTCTTGTAAACAGCCCATCAAAAAATGCCCTTTGACAATCCACATCCCAGTTTTGGGGTTAAACCCGGCCATCTCCCTCGGCGGGAATAGCTCTGCCCCATCCAGCCACGGCGGCGCCACATTGCCAACGGTACATCTCCAAATTCGCAGGGAAGAAACTTAAAGAACTCGGAAGGGCTCGGGTCGGAATTGAGGTCCGACAGCCAGCAGTGTGACCGGGCCTCGGTGTAGGGAACCCCGACGGTGGAGCAGTCAATGTGGACATTGTTTACGACGCAGCCGACGAGTGGGTAGAACTTTGTTAGGGTCTGGGAGAGGGAGGTTTTAAGGTTGTTGGATTTGTGTTGTTGAGTGAAGCTGGTTGATCCACCACAGGCGACACGATTTCTCGGTCCGGCCCGGGATGCCGGCGCTTATGGCGGTCCAGTTGCAGGGCCCGTGTTGATCCACCAGCCTCATCAACCTCTCGTCCTCTTCCTTGCTCCACGGGTTCTTGATCCTATCTCCACCGTTCATCTCTCTCTCTCTCTCTCTCTCTCTCTCTCTCTCTCCGGGGTGGTTTTGTAAATGATTTCAGGATCTTTTAAAAAAAAATTTCCTTTAAGGGTATAATAGAAAGGGTATCTTGGTCATTTCCTACATTCCGTTAACAGAGTTGGCATTTTTTTCATTTTCAGTAGTTGAGGGGGTCTCTATGGGCGCTTTTAAATGTAATGGGGTGTTTACGAGAAAAAGTGATAGTTGAAGGGGTGTTTATGTACTCTCACCAATCGATTATATCATTTTAAGCTCAATAAAAAAAATATCATCACCAAATAAATAAAAACAATTTCCTTTCATTCCATTTTATAAGTCTAACCAAAATTAAAAGAATAGCAACAAGTGATCCACGTCCAAATCTTGCAAAGTTTTCAATTTGCCACCAAGGAACCAAAACCCTTTTTCATGCCACGTCCAAATCTGATGAGATTTTATGAAAAATTCGAAAGAGGATGTTTGTTTCAAGGACTTTTCAAAATTGTCAATACCAATGACAAAATCTGGACATTTTAAGACGAATAAGGTTTTCGACCTCTCCACCATTACAAAAGAAACATACATATGGACCATAGGTACATTAAACGATATAATTACACCATGCAGTAGGTCAAATAACTACAAAATCCGTTTAAAAAAAAAAAAAGAAGGCTCCATGGCGTAGGCCTTACAATCTTCAACTACAAAAGAAAGTACAAGTTTTCCCTTCCATTTGCCAAAAAAAATAAAATAGCAAAACATTTCTAGAGTAGAATTTAACATTTATCAATACATGCCAAAAGAATATGCACATGTAGTCAAAAGATAGCCTTCCAGACCCAACAAAACAACACTTAGATCAACTCGTCAAAGCACGAAAGTTAGCTCCACCACCATGTCTATCAAAGCTTATCCTTGCCCTTCGAACCTGTAAGGTAGATGAGCACAACCACCCACACATAATCTACTAGAAACTAAACGATGCAAGTGACATGTTTGAAAATATGAATGCTTGCACCAAATACCCCCTTTTTTTTTTTATAAAACTCAAATTTCATACTAGCTAGACACAATCCTTAATGCATGCAATCAAGTTCGAATGATTTAAGCCAAAATTCTTCAAACTTAAAATAAGTCAAAACATTAAACTAAGTACGAGAAAATAAGAGCACATAAGACTGAGGTCCAAGTATCACAATTGTGTACCAATCCTAGGCGACTGATCCTAAATCATCCAAATTTATGAGCTACTAACCCAAACGCTTATGGGGCACCTTATCTCGGGTGAGTTTATGGACTATTCACCGACGGATAACTCATTATCCATATGTTTCCGGCTACACAAAAAACACCATAAAATAAATTACAGAGAGCAGCCAGCTCTCTAGTCTTTACTCTCCTATTTAAACTGCAATGCAAACAGTAAAATAAATTAGAAATGGAAATGGCAACTCAAGAACGCATCAAAAGATTAATTAAAGTACACAATACAAATCAAAGGGGCTCAAGATTCCTTTACTTGTTTTGCCAAGCAAAGAAAGAGTTTTGATTAAGTGAACAATAACAATTTGGGTAACAATTTTTACATTGGGACTTTCCTTTCACTCAAGAAACGAATATACTTAGAAGCGATCTGATGCAATCCAAATAAAACTACACAATGCAAACGTGCAAGAACACAAGTAAGCAGTCAGGACGGAATATTCATATAAAATATCATAAACCATAGTTATCAGACAATTAGACGAATTTTTCAGTCTTCAGACCGGGGCTAGCACCCAAACTAATCAAAATCAACCCAGATAATAATAGTCTTTGCTCAATAATCAAATGTCAGTCTTTAGACCAGGGCTAGCACCCAACCGTCGAAATAAGAGAAAAAAATTAGTTTTACTGTTTTCTTTTGCTTTACCAGTCGAAATAAGATCAGAGAGACTGAGAGAGAGAGAGAGAGAGACGTACCAGATTTAGGCATTGATCTGCTGCAAGCCTGCGACGTACCAAGGCAGAGAGAGATAGGGCTGGCCACGGTTAAATCTCTGTCCTCAGAGAGACGTACCAGATCTAGAAATTCAAAACTAATATTTAAAAAATGAAATCACCAAAACTATGGACTATGGAGACTGGAGAGCAGGAGAGAGGGAGAGAGAGAGAGACGTACCAGTGTACCACACTACCATGGCAGAGTTAGCAGCTGTTCTGGTCAGGTAGACTGTGGAGACTGGAAAGTCCGAGAGGAGACGACTGGCTGGAGTTTTGGTCGCCGGTAGAAGAGAATGAGAGAGTGGGGTGGGCCGGTGGGGTGGGGTGGGGTGGGGGGGGTGTCGCCGTGTCGCCGGAGAATGAGAGGACCAAAAGAAGTCGAAGAAGAACCCTAAGTGAGAGAGACCGAGAGAGAGAGTGGGCTGCTAGGGCTCATCTCTTTCTATTTATACCAGTCCATGATCATGTGCAACAGTCGCACCATAATCCATATGCACTCAATAAAGAAAAATTTTCGTAAAGTCCTATAATGCATCACTCGAGGGTCGCGCAAGCTGTTTTTTGAAAATCGGAACCGCCTACCTTTTATGTGGGAGTGATTATATCATTCGTGCAAAAAATGAAGTAAATTGGTTATCGTTATATACTCGATCGCACATAACAAAAAATTTCATATTAATGAATCTACGTCCCGAAGGGCTTCCAAAATCCGATAGACACGATTTTTTGTGAGAGTGATTAAAACACCAAAAAAAAACAAAATGAACGGTATGGATTGTCGTAGTTGTGTCGCAATCGTGTGGCTATCGTACTTTGGACTATAGTGACATACATTAGTTTATAACCAGATAAGTTAGATGTATAGATTTGAAAGGTAACTGCAGACTCATTTTTTCTAATGTTCGATCTAAACCGTTATGATTTAAGATCTTATCAAATTTATCATTCTCCCCTAAATAGGTGATCATCGGATGTTGGAAACCACGTGATCGGAACACATTTTGTGCTTCCAAAGGCGTTAAAGTCCTATAATGCATCACTCGAGGCCCGACCGAGCTATTTTTTGAAAATCGGAACCGTCTACCTTTTATGTGGGAGTGATTACATCATTCGTGCAAAAAATGAAGTAAATTGGTTATCGTTATATACTCGATCACACATAACAAAAAATTTCATGTTAATGAATCTACGTCCCCGATGAAAGGGCTTCCAAAACCCGATAGACCCAAAAATTTACGAGAGTGATTAAAACGCCAAGAACAACAACATGAACGGTATGGATCGTCATAGTTGTGTCGCGATTGTGTGGCTACCGTACAGCGTACAAGAGGCCCATTTTTATACAATAGAGTTATATAATATATATTACTTGTTCCAATTATAAGCACAAAATGATTATTGGCCATGGTGGTTTGAGATGTGTGTGAGTGTGCCAAGTCCCTAAGGACTTGGGTCCTATCCCTATAGGCCATAGGGATTACTTTTTTAAAACCAATTTTTTTTTTCTTATTTATTATTAGTTGTTCCTAGTAAAAAAAATATTTAAAACCATTTTTTTTCTTATTTATTATTAGTTGTCCCTAGTAAAAACATAACATAATTAATGGCCTTGGTGGTTTGTGATGTGTGACAAGTTCCATAGGACATTAGGACTTGGATTCGAATTCGAATCACACGTAATTTTTTCTTTTAAATTAGTTTTATTTATTTATTTTCTATGTATTTTTTTTAAATCTTTATTAGATAAAACGCAATGTATATCAATATATGTGTGGTAATAGGTATATTATCATGTTTGAATTTTGATTCAAATTTTTTTAATCATATAAAATATTTAAAAGCTTATTTTACTTAAATAAAAGAAAAAAATTAATAAATTATTGGATTATCAAAAAATACACAGAAATAAAGTAAACTATAATATGAAATCCCTTATTTATTTAATAACATATTTTTTTTGGTTTTTCCATGCCTCATGTCGTGTCGTGCCCGACGGGAACCAACACCGTGTTGTGTCATGCCTGTGTTGTGTTGTGCCCGACTAAAATCGTGTTATGTCGTGCCATGCTCGTCCTACTTTTGTGCTCGTGCCCATGCCCGTGTCGTTTCCCCTCACTTCCGTGCCGCGTGCCTGTGCCGTGTCGTGCCGTGTCTGGCTAGAACCGTGTCGTGACTCGTGCCCCATCCCACCACCGTGTCGTGTCCGTGCCGTGCCCGTCTAAGACCGTGTCGTGCCGTGCCGTGCCAGGCCAACTTTCGTGCCGTGTCGTGCCGTGTTGTTCTAGCTTACTTCCATGCCCGTGCCGTGCCGCGTGCCCACTACGGGCCCGTGCCGTTCCATGCCATACGAGAATTAATCCGTGCCCGTGCTGGACCGGGCCCTTCAATCGTGCCGTGCCCGTTCCGACCCGACCCGTTTGCCACCTCTGCCTAATAGCAAAATTGAATCACGGGAACCCGACCGTTAACCTCTCTCCCTCTTCATATTCATCTCCACATCCCCCCAATCTCCCCTCCCCTCTCTGAGCGCTCTCTCTCTCTCTGGGATCCAAGACACCATCTCTGTGTCTCTCTCTCAATGGCCCCAGCCAAAAAGCTCCCCTTACAAACCAGCTCCAACGCCAACGTCGCCGCCTCCATACCCCCTCCCGGAAAAACCATCGAAGAAACCTACCAAAAGAAAACCCAGCTCGAGCACATCCTCCTCCGCCCCGACATCTACATCGGCTCCATCGACAACAACAACAACGAGATGGTCCACCGACCCATCAACTACGTCCCGGGCCTCTACAAGATCTTCGACGAGATCCTCATCAACGCCGCCGACAACAAGCAGCGGGGCCCGTCCATGGACGCCGTCAGGGTCACGATTGACTTGAAGCAGAACCTGATGAGCGTTTACAACAGCGGCGACGGTCCCGGTGGAGGTTCATCAGGAGGAAGGGTTTTATGAGCCGGAGGTGATTTTCGGGCATCTTTTGACGAGCAGTAATTACAATGACAACGAGAAGAAGACTACCGGTGGGAGGAACGGGTACGGCGCGAAGCCTACGAATATTTTCTCGACCGAGTTCGTGATCAAGACGCCCGATGGGAAGCGACAGAAGAAGTACAAGCAGGTACAAAGATCTTGTTAGGGTTTGCAAGTTTTATTTTGTCTTATGATGTACGAATTAGGGTTTCTTGAGGGTTACCACTTTTTTGTTTATATATGAAAAATTGTCGAGACCAGTTGTAGATGAATGATCTGTTATGGATTGACATACCACTTTTTGTTTATATATAATGAATAGATCTCTATTTGATATTTTCTTGACCGGGTTCAAAATGTTGGAATTAGGGTTTCTTATGTTCTTCGTTTTGATTGACTAAACATCTAGGGCTTTATAATTTTAGTGACGTTGGAATTAGAGTTTATTTAGGGTTTTGGTTGTATGGTAGACATTTAACGGATTTATGGAGGCATTTTTCAAGACCTAGGTTTCTTATGTCCTGCATTTTTATTGTAAAAACATATAGGGCTTTATGATTGTAGTGATCTTGGAATTAGGGTTTATTGAGGGTTTTAATTGTATGGTAGGTAGACATGTAAATGGATATATGGGGCATTTTTCAAGACCTTATTTTCTGCTTTTTAATTGTAGAAACAACTATGACTTTACAATTGAATTCTGATCTTGGGATTACAGGTTGTTGAGGGTTTTGCTTGTATGGATGACATGTAAATGGATTTATGGGGCATTTTTCAAGACCTAGGTTTATTTTGACATTGTCAATCTTGGTTCGTTATCAGTCATTGACAACTAGGGTTTCTTTATAAATTCTTCAGTATCTGGTTATTTAGAGTTCAACTGTCATAGTTTGATTGTGATTGGATGACTGCTAATTATCTACCATGTATACACAATTATTGGCTAGATGGTTTGCTGGATGTTCTAATAGGGGTTATAGATTTTCCTCAGGTTTCTGTCCTTGAATTGTTAGAATCAAATTCGGATTTTCGTTACACAATTTGCAGATTTAGGGAATTTCACTACTTAGATATTATTTTGTGCATTATGATGTGACAATGTTTTTTCATGTCTGATTGTCATTAGCTCGGGGTTTTTTTGTCATCTAGTGGTATGGGATTTCTTGTTTTGGGAAGTATAGGATACAACCCCTCATGACAGATTTACAGTTACCCTGACTCCACACTTCATTTTTCTTGATAAAACTTTCCAGCTACTCGCTTTGGTATCTTGCGCTAATGCGTCTAAAGTTGTTGTGTCATATCTGTTATGAGTGACAAACATAGAGGATGACTTAACCTTCATTTGAGATTTTTTCCTAATTCTATCAGTTTCTACAATAGATGCATCAAGTGCTTTGTTTGGTCCGTGGAAAAAATGTAGCTAAGAGAAAGAGAACCAATAATTCATTGCATTTGCCTCTCTTGTGACCAAATGTTGTAGTCTGTAGAAGCCATCTAAGCCGAGCGTTCCCATTCCCATTCCCAAAAAAATTATTTGTACCATGGCATCATTCACAAGCATGCTCATGTATTATTGCGACTGATAATCCCTTTTAATTATTGTTCTTATCAGCCATTTTAATTATTTTTTCACTTATACTGTACATCATGTTTCTTTAAAGCATCCACGCTTCCTACTGGGCTAATTTTTCCCTCTGCGATGAAGGTGTTCTCTAACAACATTGGAAAGAAATCAGAGCCCATCATAACAAAGTGCAAGGGGGGCGAAAACTGGACCAAAGTTTCATTTAAGCCTGACTTAGCAAAATTCAACATGATCCATCTTGAAGATGATGTTGTTGCCCTGATGAAAAAGCGAGTGACATAGCAGGATGCCTTGGAAAAACAGTGAAGGTTGAGCTTAATGGGCAACATGTACCAGTAAAATCTTTCTTGGACTATGTTAATGTCGTTCTTCAATCTGCCTCCAAAGCCAGACCTGATCCCTTCCAAGGTCCTTGTCTGAATATTCAGTTGAGCAATTTTATTTTTGATAACAACAATCATAGCGCTCATCAAATTTTCTTTAAATCCGTCAGGATTGCTGAAAAGGTTAACGATTTGTGTGAGTCTTAGCGAAGGGCCGTTTCAGCAGATACTGACTACTGATAGTGTTTCAAGTGGAATTTGTGTTTTATTATGGCGTGATACACATTCTGTTGATAACTTAGATGGTTTTTTTCCGAAGTATCGGGATTTAAGTATTGGGACATAACATACAGTCTATTGATGAAACTTTCTTGTTTTGTTTGGACATATTGATACCTTAAACAGGTCAGCTTTGTCAACAGCATTGCGACAATCAAGGGCGGGACTCATGTTGACTATATCACAAACCAGATTACAAACCATGTAATGAGTATTTTGTAAATAAGAAGAACAAGAATGCCAATCTCAAAGCCCACATGGTGAAGAACCATCTTTGGATTTTTGTCAACGCTCTTATTGACAACCCTGCTTTTGATTCTCAAACCAAAGAGACTTTGACAATTTGCCAGAGCAGTTTCGGGTTGAATTGTGAACTCTCACAGGAGTTCCTAAAGAAAGGTCTGTGGCATCCTCAGTTTATTTGAAAGATCAACTGTGTATTCTTTTTACAAAGTTGCTTTGATTTTGATGCTTTCTGGGTCAATCCTTTTGCAGTTGCGAAGTCTGGGGTAGTGCAGAGTCTCTTGTCCTGGGCAGATTTTAAGCAGAGCAAAGATCTCAAGAAAACTGATGGGACAAAGAGACAGAGAATCACTGGGATTACTAAGTTAAAAGATGCTAACGATGCTGGAGGGAAGTACTCTGATAGGTGTACCTTGATTTTGACGGAAGGAGATTCAGCCAAGGCCCTTGCGGTAAGTTAGTTGTTTTGTTACGTGAACTTGTTAGAAGCCAACTCAGCGACCTTTGATTTTTGTTTTAGAGTAGATGTCAAAAGTTTTTCAATCTGTACAGCTGGCTGGAATTTCTGTTGTGGGTCGAAATTTTTATGGGGTGTTCCCCTTGAGAGGTAAATTGCTCAATGTCTGGGAAGCAAGCCATAAACAGATCATGGAGAATGCAGAAATTCAAAACATCAAGCAGATTCTTGGACTCCAGCACAGAAAGGAGTATGACAGTGTCAAGTCTTTGCGATATGGTCATTTGATGATCATGACTGATCTGGTTTGACAGACTTCTTTATTTTGTTATTTTGTTTTGTCTGTCTTGCTTTCAGTGCTTAACGAAGTTATTTTCTTATGTTTTGACACTTGACAGGACCATGATGGATCACATATTAAAGGGTTGTTAATAAATTTCATTCACTCTTTCTGGCCTTCGCTGCTAAAAATTCCTTCATTCTTAATAGAGTTCATTACACCTATCATGAAGATCTGTATTCATTTTTAACAACTCTGAGCTTTGTTCTGTTACTGTATAAGTGGTATTGAAAGGAATGTTTTCTAATATCCTCTACAATTCATTCTTGTGCAGGCTACTTATAGAAATGGGAAGGTTTTATCCTTATTATAGTCCATGCCTGAGTATGAATCATGGAGGGAAAGTTTGGGAGGCAGTGCCAGTGGTTGGTCTATTAAATACTATAAGGTTTGTATGAGCTCATAGTAGGGAACCAACTAACAAGTGGAACTGAGTGTCCCATTTTTGTAGGCTACTATACTACTATTTTTGTCTGTTCATTTTTCCTGTAAGGAACCCAATAGATCACTTGGTATTTCTGTTCAAATTGTCAGATTTGATACTTGTATATTTCCTAAGATAGTAGTTTTTGTGACAGGGGTTGGGAACAAGTACGTCAAAGGAAGGGAAGGAATACTTCAATGTTCTTGAAAGCCGCAGGAAAAACTTCATCTGGGAAGATGAACAAGATGGGGAAGCAATTGAGCTTGCCTTCATCAAGAAGAAAATTGAATCAAGAAAGAATTGGCTCCGACACTTTTGAGGTTTGAAGTTATATAATGTATTCCACAAATTTGCAAGTTCTCTTTTGTTTTGCAAATGTTCTTTTTTCTAATGGCGACAACACTTTCTTCGTCTTTGTGGTTGCAGCCTGGTACTTACCTTGATCAGAAGGAGAAGCTCATTAAGTACAGTGACTTTGTCGACAAGGAGCTTATACTGTTTTCAATGGCAGATCTTCAGCAGTCAATACCTTCGATGGTTGATGGTTTGAAACCAGGACAAAGGAAGATCCTTTTCTGTTCTTTCAAGCGCAACTTTGTTAAGGAAGCAAAAGTTGTTCAGTTCTCTGGTTATGTATCTGAGCATTCGGCTTACCTTCATGGGGAGCAAAGTCTTGCTAGTCCATTATTGATATGGCACAGGATTATGTGGGCAGTAACAACATAAACCTTCTCCAACCCAATGGCCAGTTTGGCACTCGTCATCAGGTGAGATCAACAAAATCTTGTCTCTTGGGCTCCATTTGTTAACGTCAAATATTTACTTCAAAAATATTTTCCTCATTATCTAATGTTTGTTTGCACTCAATGATGGAAAATGTCAAAATATTTTGGGAAATAATTTTCATCAGATGTCGCAAGATGACTAGCATTTGAAATCTCTGTAAGTCAATTTTGGCACATAGCATATTGCAGCCTCAACCATTCTTTGCATTGCCATCTCATACATCCTCAAATTTTCCTTTGTATGGTATTTTACTTCCAGACAATCAGAGCTTTAATTAAATCGTAACAGGCATGCTGGGATTGTTTTGTTTGGGTTTTTTTTTTTACACCAAGTTCATAGTCTTGAATGTATAACTTGTTTCTAATCAAGGAGGCAAAGATCGTGCGAGTGCTAGGTACATATAAACTCGCCTTTCTCCTATTACGAGATTCCTGTTCCCCAAGGATGATGACATCTTTCTTGACTACTTAAATGAAGATGGGCAATCTATTGAACCTACTTGTTATGTTTTTTGATTGGTAGTAAACAATTTATATTATGATGAAGTTGTTTGGCATGTTGTACATATTCATTTGCCATTTTATGAAGGTACATGCCTATCATACCAATGGTACAAGTCAACAGAAGTGAGGGAATTGGGATAGGATTTGAAATCTCTGTAAGTCAATTTTGGCACATAGCATATTGCAGCCTCAACCATTCTTTGCATTGCCATCTCATACATCCTCAAATTTTCCTTTGTTTGGTATTTTACTTCTAGACAATCAGAGCTTTAATTAAATCGTAACAGGCATGCTGGGATTGTTTTGTTTGGGTTTTTTTTTTTTACACCGAGTTCATAGTCTTGAATGTATAACTTGTTTCTAATCAAGGAGGCAAAGATCGTGCGAGTGCTAGGTACATATAAACTCGCCTTTCTCCTATTACGAGATTCCTGTTCCCCAAGGATGATGACATCCTTCTTGACTACTTAAATGAAGATGGGCAATCTATTGAACCTACTTGTTATGGTTTTTGATTGGTAGTAAACAATTTATATTACGATGAAGTTGTTTGGCATGTTGTACATATTCATTTGCCATTTTATGAAGGTACATGCCTATCATACCAATGGTACAAGTCAACAGAAGTGAGGGAATTGGGATAGGATGGAGCTCCTATATTGCAAATTATAGTCCAAGGGATATAGTTGCTAATGTGAGACATTTATTAAATGGTGAACCAATGGAAGTTATGGATCCATGGGGCAAAGGGTTCAAAAGAACAATTGAGAAAACAGCAACCAAAGAATCAGGGGTTAGTTACACTATCACTGGAGTTATAGATGAAGTCAATGATAGCACACTCAGGATTTCAGAGCTGCCAATCCGACGATGGACTCAAGATTACAAGGAATTTCTGGAATCAATGGAGAATGATAAAATCGAAGATCCTTTTATCAAGGTATATGATCTGATATTTAGTATCACAAGATTGTGGTGGTCTGGATGAGTTCCAGTTCTAATATAGATGCTGAAATTGGTTGTAGGATTACAAAGAGCATAATGATGACATCACTGTCCAATTTGAAGTCATTTTATCTGGGGAGAACATGACGGTGGCCAAGCAAGAGGGCTTGCTGAAGAAATTTAGACTCACCACTACAATCAGCACTAGCAACATGCACCTCTTTTACGCGAAAGGCGTGATTAAGAAATATGATAATCCTGAACAAAGTAAGATTTTTACTGATAAGATGCATGGTTTACATTAATCTTATCATGTATTAAGTTTTCTGGTTATTATCTATTCACTTCTCACCTTTTGTAGTTCTTGAGGATTTCTTTCACATAAGGCTTGAATTCTATGAGAAGCGAAAGGTAAGCTGGTTCACAAAAACCTAAATGTGCAAATCTGCTACTTCTTAGCTATTCACATGTAACCCATTGTTTGTCTTGTACAGAAAGTCTTACTGGACAATCTTGAAATGGAGTTGTTGAAACTGGACAACAAGGTTAGGTTCCTACTCGGGGTTGTGAAAGAAGATATCATTGTGAGCAACAGGAAGAGAGCAGAGCTGTTTATTGAGCTGAGGGATAAAGGGTTTACTCCTTTCCCCAAGAAAACAGAAAATGTGGACGTAGCAGTTGCCGGGGCAATTGACGATGCAGAAGAAGCCGAAGAGAACTCAGAGGTGGTGGCTGGATCCATAGGAGTTAGGGCTAGTGATTGCGAGTACTTACTGTCAATGGTCATTGGAACCTTGACACTTGAGAAGGTTCAGGAATTATGCGCAGATAGGGATAAACTCAGTGGAGAGGTTGATGAGTTGAGCAAGGCAACTCCAAAGTCTTTGTGGATTAAAGATCTTGATGCTCTGGAGAGAGAACTTGATGTATTAGTCCATGGATCTGTCTTTTTCTTTTTTCATAACCATTTCTCTTGATGCCATTGAAGTGATATGTATCTATGGTTCAGGAACAAGATAAAACCAGTGTTCAGGCAGAGGCGGCAAGAAACGAGATGAAAAGCAGGGTGATGGGTGAAGCTGGTCTTAAGGTGGTGACCAGACAAGCACCAAAGAACCCACGGAAGAATAATAATAAGAAGACCGACGATACAGAAATTGTTTCAGAAGCAATAGAAACAACAAGTAGTTCTGCAATGGAAACAGGTTGTGTTTGAGTCGTTTTTCAAGTCGCCCTTGCTTTTTTGATAACCATTAAATTTGATTCCCTCGTCTTTTGTAGATAACGTTCCAAAGGTTGCAAAACCGAAAAGCAGAGCAGGTCCAAAGAAGGCCCCAGCTAGAAAGGTTAGCTCTTGATTACACAATTGGGTTGTGTTATTACTTGATTACATCCCATTTGCTCTTCTGCTGCAAGTGTTATACTCTGCTGTTATTATTCTACCACTCAGCAGGAGAAGCCGTCCTTGATTTTGAGAGATAAAGATGATGATGATGATGATGATGATGATGAGGTTCTTGAACTAAAAGCCCGACTTGCTGCGTACAACCTTGAATCTTCTCCTGATCACTCTGAAGGTAATTCTATTTTCCAAGCCTAGTCAATTGTTTCTACTTATTCCACAAGGTTAAGAATCAGTTTATATTTTAGTTCAGGTTCAGCAAGTACCATCACTTTATATCAAGAAGGAATGCACACCTTAAGTCTGATGAAAGTTTCAGTAAACTGTATCCACTATCAAAATTGAAGCTGTGTAGGTGTAATATGATGAAGGGATAGCTTTCTCTGGGAGAAATTTTGGTAACTGTGAGAAACAGTTGGAGGTTAGAGGGAGGACTGTGGATTTTTGTTCCTTGTAAATGTTATGTGCAGACATGGAAACTGAAGTGCACGAAGCACAAGCCAGGAAGAAAGCTCCTAGTACAAAAGAAGAATTTGTCAACTGTGACAAATTTTCGATGATGAGGAGGAAAAGGAAATGAGTGAATTTGAGGTATTTTTCTGTCTTAGGAATTAGCATAGTTGCAAAAGGTGCCCTTCGGCACGCAAGGCACCTCAAGGCTCACTCTTGGCGCCTGGAAGGGGTGCAAGTCAATTTGACAAACGCAAGGCCTAGGCAACCAAGGCGCATGCCTTTTGGAAGGCGCATGGGCATGCGGTTGGTGAGACTCTTTCAAATGCACCAAATTTAATTCTAAACAACAATAATGTAACTGAGCTATTGACCTAAGGGCTAAATGATCCTAACTCATCACTTCACCGTGTCCATGTTTCATCTCTCAATCGAACAACTCGAACCGAGTGATATGTCTTAGCCTCTGTTTCAGGTGTCGGATGATTGTCTTTAAATGAATTTGACGTTCTAGTTCTCTCCGCAAGAATTGTTGCCTATATGATTTTATAGATATTTTACATGGTACACTAACTTCATTGTCGTAGTGTTCATTATTTGAAGAATTGATTTTTGCATTTTTTTGGGGCTATTTTTTCTTGCCTAAGTGCGCCTCACTTCAACAAGGCCCACAACTCGCCTTGTGTCTTGAGCCTAGAACGCAAGATACATTCGGATGTTTGAGTACTTGGCCCAACATTCTTTAGAATATACATAAAACTGGTTCACATGATTTTTTTAGTACTTGGTTGGTTAGATGTTTGAATGTTATATTTATTGATTGGTAGAATTATAGGAATACTTTTCTTAAGTTGATAATTTTGCTTTTATTAATAGTTTTAAATGATCTCTGCAACCCTTGCTTGAATTAGGCACCATGCATGCTTCAGCGCTTGAGCTCCAAGGGACCTTGGTGTTTAGATGCACCCGTCAATCTCACCGTCTATTTCTCTGTGTTACCTACCACCAACCGAAGATGCCACTAAATTTGCAGGTAATTGCATTTTTGAACTTTCTAATCTATACAATTCTGTGTTGCGTATTGGTTTCTTTCTTTCGGGATTCACTTGTATCTAATCCTACCTTTGCAGTTATGTAGTCCAATATTTTTCAAATTTAGTGCTTCAATCATAGAGGGATTGTGGTTTCTAAGTTGAATGTGCTACATCCAATTCCCTCGCATCTAATCCTGTCCACCAATCTTAGCCTTTGTTATAATTTTTCCCTTTTTGCTAACTATGTTATTTTTACCAAAATAGGGTGGACACTGCCAGTTACTCTTATGAAAATTGGGTGGATTCTCTTCAAGTTTAATGGAAAAAGAAGATTGCTTGCAATAACGTTGGAATACCATAGAATTCTAATCTACTAATCAGTGATTTGGATTTTGCAATTATAGGTTATAATACGATATTTGGGCTTATAAACCTTAGAAAACATAAACCTTAAATCGCACTGGGGCTTATAAAGCTTAGAATTAAAGTCGAGTGTATATTCGAATACGGAACTTTGGTCCTATGTTGTTCGGTAATGGTTGTCTCCGTCATATTCGTTATCTTTTTGGTTTTTAGATAATAGTGTTTGTTGTCTTTAGGTATTTTTTCGTTCTATTTAGTTCTAGATGATAGTGTTTGTATCTTTAGGTATTTCATATTACAAAAAATCAAACTTGGAATATAATATTTTGTATTAATGCACACTCGGACAATATAATTGAAATATGGGGGACTTTCTTCAAGTCTAGCAAGAAAAAAAATATTGGGAAGGGTTTGGTGAATGGATAATAACAAGACTTGGGATACTCTGAGTGGTTGTATGCGTGTCGAGGCTAATACTTGGAAATGACATTGATTGAAAGTAGGAATGAATTTTTTTAATGTTCTAAGAGTATGGTGTTTTAGGTATGTAGATAGTTGTATTTGTTGTCTTTAGGTGTTTATATACACTTCTCTTTTTCTCTAAAACCCCCACTCGTCAATCTTACCATCTGTTTTTCTATGTTACCCCGTGGGGACACCACTGACCGCGTCGTTCCGTGTCAAAAATAAATTTATAAAACTGAGAATTAACTACTACTCAGTAGAATAGTGGTCAAGACCGAGTATCGTTCCGACGGAGACAGTATGGCTGAGTTACGACAAATTCGATTAATTTTTAGATTAATTCGGGCAAAAGAAGTTTGGTTGTTTGAATTTGGAGAGTTTATTAAACTAAGAGAATAACTTAAATGGAAAGTTTGTAACAATCGGAGAGAAAATCTAGGGTTCGAATCCACCTCAACCTCGTAACTCCAACATGCATAGGTAAGATTAATTATTCGAATCAGAAGGGATTATTGTGAGGGCTTGCAAACCCTAGCAATAATCGTCAAGAAAATTATTGAGTTGTTAAAAGGTATAGATTATCCCATAGCACGAACCGTCTCAGAAGTGCGGTCTGGCCGCCTAACAGCACGGCCCGTCTTACGAGCATAATCTATTTCAGAACTCTAACTACAATCAATGAAAATCATTGTATAACTCGTATTTGAAAGCATGCATACAAATACTCAATAGATTAAAACCATCAAAATCATCCCATTTAATTGAAACGGAAAGGGTTCTTAGTTATACAATCGATTCGAATAATAAACCTAAAACCCACACATAAAATAAAGTTACTTGGCGCGAGGTTTCATCTTCCCCCTAGACAAGGGGTTTAGCCGGCCATAGAGAGAGAAGATCCGCTTGAAGTCGAAGAAGACAAGGAAGACATGAGTTTTTTTATTCCTTGAAACCCTCCTGCCTCTCTCTAATTGCCGCTGGAAAGAATAATGTGTAAAGTGTAACCTAAGTAATGAATTAAGGCATGCCTTTTATAGTCTCGGCCAAATTCGATTAGACTTTAAAAAAAACGTAAAGCAAAATTCCGTCTGCAGCGTTTGCTACCCGCTGGTCCGGACCAGCAATTTCATTGTCCGGACCAAAAAAACAGAAGGTCCATATCGTTGCTCCAGCCTTGGTCGTCCGGACCAGCAAGTCCTTGGTCCGGACCAGATTTCCAGCCTTCACCTTTTCGCTCCTCTTCTCACCGCGGATCCCTCCGGAACATCCTTAACTCACGATTATTACTCCAAATCCTTTTCGAATGCTCCGTAAGGCCTGAAACACCACAATTCAATTAAACCTCGTTAAATAACACTAAATAGGACCGACAAAGCCTAAGTTAATGAGAATAAAGGGTGCTTTTCAGCACCTATCACACTCCCCAACTTACACTTTGCTAGTCCCTAGCAAAGAAAAGAACTAACAACAAATGAAAGTAATGAAAGATAGGACATTTGAACCCCCGGGTGCTCCGGTAGGACGAGTTTAGTCTCGTAAAAACGTGAGGGTTATCAGCAGTGAACACCCACAAACACGAGGGAAACTTTTCAACACAAAGAACGCAACCTGTCATGCGACTCATCGACATATCAAGCAGAGGACACAAAGCTACCACAAAGATATAGCAAGGCAAACATAGTTCCAGGCGCTAACAATTCAAGAAATAAACTGTGGCACTTAAGATTAGCGTGTGTGAATACGGGCCTCAATCACATATGAACAAGAACCAACCGCTCTCACCGGACCGAGCCTCGACTTCAATTCTCACCGCGTCATGCACTCACAAATGAAATCACTCGAAACAAGGTGCATTATGAACTCTAAGTGTGCGGTTTGGAAGTTACGTAAATGGAAAGCAAAGCACTCCGCACACTATGACACAAAAAGACCGCTTTATATAGTGGACACACAATCTCATGAACAAAATGCCAAGCATTGGAACTCTCCACCAATCAAACCTCAACCCAACACCCCTAAGATCAAACAGGACTTTATTCAAGGTTATAGCATTAAGGATGAGATAATGTATCAAGGCTAGGATAAAAATAGATTCAAGTGTGAGAGAATAGGCGAGTATTTCAACTAAACGGGGTAAATATGCAATGAGTACCCCGCTAACATTAATTCAACTCCACCTTATCTCTCCTTATAACCCTTCAACATCTTTCAATTACAAAGCAACCATTCCTCCTTTTTTCAACTTATCGGTGCCCCTTTTTCTCTTTTTTTTTTGTATTTTGTTGTTTTTTTTTTTTTTAGGAGACACCACCAATTCAAGCGCAAAATTCAACGATCTACCCAAAAATTAACCTTTACATTCTCGCCTTTCTCCAAACACAATATGGAATGTGGAGCTAACCAAGAAAAAGCTAAATGTGTAAGGCTCAACGTGGCTCGCAAGGGGTAAATGTGAACACAAAGGAACGAACTGGCCCAAATATCAAGAAAGTGCCTATAATCCTCTCCCAGGGGTGTAACATCCATGTGACAAACCAAAACCAAGAGTTATTGTTTTGCATTCAAGTTCCAACACTCGGTGACCAAAGATGATGAGATTGACAACAAATGTGTTTCTTTCCATGACAAACAAAGAGTTTATTCGACACCACTCCAACAAAAAGCTGAGGCACAAAAGCTCACTCGGGCATAAGTCTCCACTAATCAAAGCCTTTAAGAACAGTCAAATCACAGCTCACAAGCAATCAAGGCCCGACGTGCACTGTGCAAAAATGCTAAAACAAAAGTGCCAGCAGTCTAGCAAGTGAAACTACTCTGCCAAAGAGATATCGAAATGGTAGCAGCATGCTTATACTCAAGTAATCAACAAGTGAGCACAACAAACAACAATTTCATGCAAAAAGGCTCCCAATTTCTTTTTAAATTTTCAGTTTTCTCAAATCGTAAACAAACTACTAAAGAAAGCACCCGAAGTATTCCCCACCCCCTAACTTAAACTCGTCACTGCCCTCAGTGATTGCAGGGGCACTAAAAGAAATAAGGCAATGAAAAGAAAAAGGGAGGAAAGATATCACCTCGAGTGGAGAACTAAGCAGAAAAGATATGGCGGCCGGAAGGCCCCCCAACTCGAACGAAACAACCTGCAATGTTAGTCCTCACAAGAAACAGAAAAGAAAAACAAAACAAAAAGAAGACAAACTAACAAAGAAAAAGAAAAACAAAGAAATAAAAGACACTATACAATAAAACGAATGACCATCGAGTCACTCGGCGGCACCCTCGCCACGAGGCGGAGGTGGAAACTGGGGGTAGATCGGGGCCTCATAAGGTGCTTGAGGCGGAAGGTGAGCCAATTGGTGTAAAAGGGCTCGAACATCGTAAGCATGGCGGTGCTGCGCTAAGCGAAAGTCAGTAAAGGACTGCTGAAAGAAGTCCTGGCGAGCACGCACATCAGCCAAGTCACACTGAAGCCTATGGTAGTCAGCTTGAGTAAAGCGCCAACCCGAACATGGGGTACACCGCCAACAAGCGGGGGCTCGTGACCCAAAAGAGGAGCAGCTATAGCCATAGGAGGCTTGTTTTGCAAAGAGTTCTCAATACCTCGCACACTCTGACACCAAGCGTCAATAACAAAGGAGACCACACCATCGTCCCGTTCCTCACCACGGGGAATCCTATAAGGGGGATGTTTGTCGACATCAGACAAAATGACCAGCTTGGTCACCACGTGAGGAAAGGGAATTGCAGTTTCCTTTTTCATATCCTTCTTAAAACGCTCAAACTCTAGAAACATGACCTCCGGGACATTAATGGGGGCCCCGGTGTGGAAAGAATACAAACAACGCAAAAAATTCTTCCTCTGCGAATCCTTATGCCCTTGTGGGCACAAATGTCTTAAGACATAATCAATAAACCACAAGGAGCGATGCAAATGAGCACGCCGGACTGTACTGTCACCATGGGAACCACCAATATGTAAAGCTTGAACAAGCTTCGAGGGGTGCAGTTTCATAATATTATCGTCGTGGAATGGTTCTGAAATAACATAGGTAGTACCCAAGGCCTTAGCAATATGTTCGGGCCCAAAAGTCAGCTTGCGACCATCAACCGTAGTGGTTAATGTTTCCCCATGGTAACCCGGCTCCAAGTTTTTAAAGAATTCACGAGCTATACGCGGGTAAATTAGGGGATGAGGGCCCATAAGATAGCCCAACCCACGTTTCTCAACATCGGCGATTTGGGCCGCCGTTTCCGGGTTACCTTTAAACTCAGCGACAGCAAAGGTGAGGAGGATGGTGTAAGGTCGCGTCGCCCAACAATCGGGGCTCGAAGCACGTTGGCGTTTAGAGCCGGACGAACTGGTGACCTCTGTAGCGCGGCCACAACGAGTGGCCATGGTGAACACACTAATTAAAGACTCTAACTGAACTAGGAATATGCAGAAAATAATGACAGCAGCAAAAAGAAAGAAATAAAAATAAAAAACGGGTTACCGGAGCTCCGACGAGGTCACCGGAAAAACATGCCGAAGAAGGGGAACGGAGAGCACCAGGTGAAAGCCCACGGGCTGGGGAGCCCGAATATGTACTTGGTGTGCCGAGGAAGTGCTCCGGTTGAGAGATCGCGAACCAAAAGGCCAAAAACCCCTTCTCGGAACCGGACGGTGCTGGTCAAACGGGGGTTGACCGATGGTGATGGTGGTGCCGGACAGTGAGAAGGTGGTGAGACGGGCGTTGTGGATCGTCGGGGCGAAGGATGGATGGAGTACGGTGGAGATTGCAGGTGAGAGGTATGGTGGGGTAGAGAGAGAAAAAGAAAGAAAAAGAAGATGGCTTTTAGGTGGATCTGGGGAAGAAAAAGAGATGGGAATAAAGAAAGAATACGGCTGGGCTCTTTTATTTTTTTGTTTCCTTTTCGGTTCCCTTTTTTTTTTTTGCTTTTTGGTTTCCCTTTTTTTTGTTTTGCTTTTTCTGCTTGTTCCGTTTGTTGTTGTTTTTTTTTTTGTTCTTCTCTTTTCGGAAACCTCCGCTTGTTCGGACCACGGCAAGCTGGGCCAGACCACCAAATTTGTGCGTGAAATTGGGGGCTACTGGAAATCCTGTCCGGGCCACCGAATTTTCTGGTCCGGACCAGCCGTGTGCGAACCACAGTAAGAGCAGCCTGTTTTTCTAGTCCGGACCATGGGTTTTTCTTGGTCCGGACCAATCAATCTCGCGCAATCTAACTTCGACATGCTATCGCATGCTCCTGCACCCAAAAAAAACAAAATTCTAGACATCAAATTTAGTACAGAAAAACATAAAAAAAATGCAAAAAAAAATGCTTTGACAAAAATTAAAAACAAAATAAATTAAAATCCACCACTTTTTTCACGCGAAAGACACGGGTACTACTTTTCTCCCTTGCCAAAGACTGTGGTTCCCTACTTGTTGGAAGAACAATATACGTAGGATTCAACGATATCTTGAGAAGTGGTGCCATCATCTAATAGGCTGTCACTCCCTCTGGGGCTTTCAGATTCCTTACCCACCACTGGGCTTATGAAGCAATCTTCGCCAAGTTGGACACTAAAGTCGGATGGTTCAGACAGATTTCTCGCTGCTAACTACCTGCCTGCTGCCAGACCCAACCTCCTAAGTACTACATACATAGCTTTGACAAGGTGGCTATACCAGACCGTTGGAAGCCGTTCGAGCACGGCAAACACTGGAGGTATCTCACCCTCCATGGATTTAAAGTCTCCTATACTTCAGTTAAAACTCAATTATCTTGATAAATCGGATCAACTAAGTCAACTTCCTCAATCATCGCCTCATTATAAATACGTTCCACATATGGTTTTAAACGTTGACCATTAACCTTAGAAACTTTACCATCCTATGGATCTTTAATTTCAACCGCCCCATGGGGAAAAGCTTTTTGAATTATGAAGGGCCCATCCCATCTTGATTTCAACTTACCCGGAAAGAGACGCAAACGAGAGTTAAAAAGCCACACTTTTTGATTTGGTTCAAAGGATTTTTGGACAATATGTTTATCATGAAAAGCTTTAGTCCTATCCTTGTAAATGCGTGCACTCTCATAAGCATCATTACGCAATTCCTCGAGCTCACTCAATTGGAGACGACGATGAGACCCGGCAACAATCATATCAAAATTAAACTTTTTAATGGCCCACAACGCCTTATGCTCCAACTCTACGGGTAAGTGGCACGCCTTACCAAAAACCAACCGGTAAGGAGACATACCAATGCGGGTTTTATATGCAGTTCGATAAGCCCACAACGCATCGTCTAGTCTTGTTGACCAGTCTTTGCGATCGGTCCTAACCGTTCTATCAAGAATTTTCTTTATCTCCCTATTTGAAACCTCAACTTGGCCACTAGTTTGCGGATGGTAAGGTGTCGCCACCTTGTGTGTGATAGAATACTTACGCACTAGTGCCGCAAAATGCTTATTAACAAAATGGGTCCCCTCATCACTTATTATCGCTCTCGGACAACCAAAACGACTAAAAATGTTGCTCTTAAGGAACTTGAGCACAACTTTGTGATCATTGGTTTTCGTGGCCACCGCTTCCACCCACTTAGACACATAATCTACCGCCACAAGAATATACTCATTCCCAAAAGAATTAGGGAACGGTCCCATGAAATCTATGCCCCACACATCAAATAACTCCACCACTAGAATGGAGTTCAATGGCATCATGTCTCGGTGGGATATGTTTTCGGCACGTTGGTACCGAAGACATGTCTTACAAAACTCGTGGGCATCTTTGAATAAAGTCGGCCAATAAAAACCGCTTTGTAACACTTTTGCTGCCGTTTTATTCCCACTAAAATGCCCCCCACTTTCAAGGGTATGACAAAAGGTCAAAATACTACGATACTCACACTCGGGAACACAACGCCGAATCACTTGATCCGCGCAATATTTAAAAAGTATCGGATCCTCCCACAAAAAATTCCCAACCTGAGAAAAGAATCGATCCTTATCGAGACGGGACCAATGCGAAGGAATCTCACCAGTGGCTAGGTAATTAACAATAAAAGCATACCGCGGAGGCCGAACTTGCGACACCTCAAATAATTGCTCATCGGGAAATGAGTCATGGAGAGGCACGGTGTCGCATGAGGAGTCAACAAGGATCCTCGACAAATGGTCGGCCACAGAATTTTTGGAACCTTTCTTGTCCCGAATTTCAAAATCAAACTATTGTAGCAACAAAATCCATCTAATGAGTCTAGGTTTTGCATCTTTCTTAGAAAGCAAGTAACGCAATGCAGCATGATCAGAATACACAACAACCTTAGGCCCGAGGAGGTATGACCTAAACTTGTCTAATGCAAAACAACAGCGAGCAACTCCTTCTCCGTAGTGGTGTAATTCAATTGAGCATCGGAGAGGGTTTTACTCGCATAGTAAATCGCATGGGGAACTTTGTCAACCCGTTGGCCAAGGACAGCGCCAACTGCGTAGTCAGACGCGTCACACATGATTTCGAAAGGTAATTTCCAATTGGGTGACTGCATAACAGGCACGGAGGACAAGGCATCTCTCAACTTGACAAAGGCTTTCTTGCATGCCTCATCAAACACAAACGACACATCCTTGGCAAGGAGATCGCACAAGGGTTTAGCAATCTTGCTAAAATCACGAATAAAGCGGCGGTAAAAGCCCGTGTGCCCTAAAAAGGACCTAATCTGCTTAACAGAAGATGGGGGAGGGAGTCGCGAAATTAAGTCAACTTTGGCTTTATCCACCTCAATCCCCCTCGTAGACACCACATGTCCCAACACTATCCCCTCTTGAACCATAAAATGGCTCTTCTCCCAACTTAGCACTAAATTTTTCTCAATGCATCGCTCAAGCACCTTGCTCAAGTTGCAGAGACAATCATCAAACGAGGTCCCAAAGACCGAAAAGTCATCCATAAAGACCTCGAGAAACTCCTCCACCATGTCAGAGAAAATAGACATCATGCACCGCTGAAAAGTAGCGGGTGCATTACATAAACCAAATGGCATACGCCGGTAAGCGAAAGTGCCGAAAGGACAAGTAAAGGTAGTTTTCTCTTGGTCTGCGGGGTCTACGGGCACTTGATTGTATCCGGAATAGCCATCCAGAAAACATTAATAGCTTTTGCCTGCTAACCGCTCTAAGATTTGGTCAATGAAAGGCAATGGGAAGTGATCTTTCCTAGTCATTGAATTGAGCTTACGGTAGTCAATGCAAACACGCCACCCTGTGGTGACGCGTGTCGGTATAAGCTCACCTCTCTTGTTCTCGACCACAGTTATGCCTGACTTCTTGGGCACCACCTGAGTGGGACTCACCCACTTACTATCTGCAATGGGGTATATGATACCCGCATCCAGAAGTTTCACAACCTCCTTCATTACCACCTCCTTCATATTCGGGTTCAACCTCCGTTGCATCTCACGCGATGGTTTGGCATTCTCTTCGCAATTGATGTGATGCATGCATACAGAGGGATCAATACCCTTCAAGTCCGCCACGGACCACCCTATTGCACTCTTATATTGCCTAAGCATCTCAACCAATCGACCCTCTTGTGTGACAGAAAGGTCAGACGCAATAATAACCGGAAGGGTGTCATTGGTACCTAGAAACACGTACTTGAGATTAACCGGAAGTGGCTTTAACTTAAGTTTCGGTGGGGCCTCAATAGACGGAGGGGCGGTCTCATCAGAAAGTGCGGGAAGGGATTCAAACTGCGCTGTCCACTTTGGAGGTGAATTATTAAGTAACAGATTCACCTCCTCAATGGACTGATCGATATCATACTCCTCATACCCAAAGTGTGCCAAACAAGTGGCCAACGGGTCATCAGTCAAAATATATGGCAATGCCTCCTCTACCAAGTCCTCCACGACATCGACTACGAAGCAGTCTTCCTCCACTGGAGGGTGTTTCGCGGCCTTGTAAACATTAAGCTTAAGGGTCATGTTCCCAAAGGTCACCTCCATCTCTCCAATCCTCACATGAATATTAGCATTCGCGGTCGCCAAGAAGGGACGACCAAGAATAATCGGAGTCTGCTTTTTGAGGGTTTGCACCGGTTCTGTGTCAAGGACTATAAAATCAGCCGGAAAGTAAAAATCATTAACCTTGACAAGAACGTACTCAACTACTCCACGTGGCACCTTAATGGATCTATCAGCTCATTGCAATGTAACCGACGTGGCTTCAACTCCCCAAGCACCAATTGTTCATACACCGAATACGGAATCAAGTTGACACTAGCCCCTAAGTCTAAAAGTGCGCGCTCTATGGTATGTCGCCCAATGACTATATCAATAGTTGGGGTACCAGGATCTTGCAGCTTAAGGGGAGCGTTAGACTGAAAAATAGAGCTCACTTGCTCAGTGAGAAGGACCTTTTTAGACACATTGGTTCTGCTTCTCCTCTTTTGAGTGCAGAGGTCCTTCAGAAATTTCGCATAAGTTGGGATTTGTTTGATGGCATCTATGAGTGGGATGTTAACGTTCACTTGCTTGAATACCTCAAGGGTATCCTCCATAGATGCTCCCCTCTTGGGAAAAGGAGATGGTGCATTCAAACATGATGGAAACGGGGCTTTAGGCACATAGGGTGGCACCTTAGGGCCCGCTGACATGGAAGTGGGTGATGCAAGTGTGACTAGAGGGGTTCCCTCTTTACTCTGTGAACTCTCCTCCCTAAAGTCATCGGGGTCGGAGGGAGCCAAATGCTCCTTCGGTTTCGCTTTCTCTGGTCGGGTTTCGACCTCTCTCTTATTGCGCAAAGTCATGACTACCTTAGCATCAGCAAGAGGCGGGTCATGAACCACAAGCTGTCCTCTAGGGGGTTAGATAGGCTGACTGGGCAACTTACCTTCTTCCTTACGACTGAGTGCATTGGCTATTTGACCCACTTAGGTCTCGAGCCGTGAAATGGACTGGGTATTAGAACGCACTTGCTGTTGGCTGTCAGTTAAACGGTCAAGCGCTTGCAACACCTTTTCCTCGAAGGATGGATCCCGCGAGGGTTGGGGAGGTGCTTGGCGGTTTTGTGAGCGATAGGCAGCTGGATTGAACGGAGTATTAAAGGGCCTAGGTTGCTGGGCAGAGGAACTGCCCTGCTCATGTGATCTCCATGAGAAATTAGGATGCTTGGCCCAACCCGCGTTATAAGTACTAGAATACGGATCATTACCCGATTGTGAGAAACCCCGTGCATTAGCGTACCCTTGTGCAGCATTAACCTGTTCCTCCACAAAAATAGGGAATTGTGGGGCCGCAGGACAATCAGAAATGAAATGGGCTGGACTAGCACATAAAGAACATGCCTCTTGAGACAATGGAGGTTGTGAGGTGGCCGGTCCCATACAAAGAAGCTTTTCAACCTTTTCAGTCAGTAGTTCGACTTTGGAATTGAGGTCATGAGATGGTTTAATCTCATACATACCTCGTGGCTTATCAGAACCTGTAGTGACTGACTTACCTCTCCTCTCAAAAGAAACATTCTGTAGGGACCCTTCACTCATAGTTTCAAACAATTGCCAGGCATCCTCTTCATTCTTAACCATCACAAAGCCTCCACATGAGGCATCAACCATCACACGATGCTGCGGATGCAGCCCGGAATAAAAACTCTGTACTAATTGCCATTTAGGTATGTCATGGTGCGGACACTTACGAATGAGATCCCCAAATCTCTCCCAAGCCTCATAGAACTGTTCATTCTGAGCTTGTTGGAAAGTGGTAATCTCCTGTCGAAGTCTGAGTGTTTTTCCTATGGGGAAGAATTTCTTAAGGAATGCCGCACTCATTTGCGCCCAAGATGTTATAGAATTAGCTGGCAAAGTACTAAGCCAATGCTTTGCGTTCCCTATCAGAGTGAATTGAAACAAAATCAATCTCAATGCATCCATTGGAAAATTATGAATTAAAAGCGTGGAACTGAGGGCTTCAAATTCAGTGATGTGTTGATATGGATCCTCTTGAGATTGCCCTTGAAACTTAGGGAGCATTTGGAGTGTACCAGACTTAATCTCATAATGATTAGCCGCAATTGCAGGCAATCGTACACACGATGGTGTAGTGTAAGCCGTGGGGGCAAAGTGTGAGTTGAGAGGGAGGGGGTCAGGTACAACTAAGTCCCTCTGCTCATCACCCATTGTGACTAAATTGGTCTTTTTGTGAACCCTGCGTCTCCTTTCTAAGTCTAGATTAAGAGGAATGAGTTCGGGTTCCAAAGACCGACGACCAAGCATGCAAGTTCAACACCCCTCAATTATAAAAGCGGGGTACTCCAGACACAGACACTAAGTTGCCCAAAAAGAAGAACAAAACTCACAGTGGATCAACGAAATCCCTTTATATCACTTTTCCGCCGCTCCTCAATAATTTTCGCTCGTTTTGTCACCTCGTAACCTGTAACTATGAGTACCAAAACTAACAAAAAAAATTAAAGTAAATAACAATGAACTAAAATAAAAACTAATCAAATTAATGCAACCGTGCAAACTGTCCCCGGCAACGGCGCCAAAATTTGACAGCGTCATTCCGTGTCAAAAATAAATTTATAAAACCGAGAATTAACTACTACTCAGTAGAATAGTGGTCAAGACCGAGTATCGTTCCGACGGAGACAGTATGGCTGAGTTACGACAAATTCGATTAATTTTTAGATTAATTCGGGCAAAAGAAGTTTGGTTGTTTGAATTTGGAGAGTTTATTAAACTAAGAGAATAACTTAAATGGAAAGTTTGTAACGATCGGAGAGAAAATTTAGGATTCTAATCGACCTCAACCTCGTAACTCCAACATGCATAGGTAAGATTAATTATTCGAATCAGAAGGGATTATTGTGAGGGCTTGCAAACCCTAGCAATAATCGTCAAGAAAATTATTGAGTTGTTAAAAGGTATAGATTATCCCATAGCACGACCCGTCTCAGAAGTATGGTCTGGCCGCCTAACAGCACGGCCCGTCTTACGAGCATAATCTATCTCAGAACTCCAACTACAATCAATGAAAATCATTGTATAACTCGTATTTGAAAGCATGCATACAAATACTCAATAGATTAAAACCATCAAAATCATTCCATTCAATTGAAACGGAAAGGGTTCTTAGTTATACAATCGATTCGAATAATAAACCTAAAACCCACACATAAAATAAAGTTACTTGGTGCGAGGTTTCATCTTCCCCCTAGACAAGGGGTTTAGCCGGCCATGGAGAGAGAAGATCCGCTTGAAGTCGAAGAAGACAAGGAAGACATGAGTTTTTTTATTCCTTGAAACCCTCCTACCTCTCTCTAATTGCCGCTGGAAAGAATAATGTGTAAAGTGTAACCTAAGTAATGAATTAAGGCATGCCTTTTATAGTCTCGCCCAAATTCGATTAGACTTTAAAAAAAACGTAAAGCAAAATTCCGTCTGCAGCGTTTGCTACCCGCTGGTCCGGACCAGCAATTTCATTGTCCGGACCAAAAAAACAGAAGGTCCATATCGTTGCTCCAGCCTTGGTCGTCCGGACCAGCAAGTCCTTGGTTCGGACCAGATTTCCAGCCTTCACCTTTTCGCTCCTCTTCTCACCGCGGATCCCTCCGGAACATCCTTAACTCACGATTATTACTCCAAATCCTTTCCGAATGCTCCGTAAGGCCTGAAACACCACAATTCAATTAAACCTCGTTAAATAACACTAAATAGGACCGACAAAGCCTAAGTTAATGAGAATAAATGGGTGCTTTTCAGCACCTATCAACCACAAACCCAAGTTGCCACTATATCTGCGGGTGATGGCATTTTGAAAATTCTAATCTATACATTCCTGTCTTGCGTATTGGTTTCTTTTTTTTCCGGATTCACTTGCATCTAACCTGTCTTTGCAAATCTGTATTCCAATATTTTTCAAATATAGTGCTTCTATCATAGGGGGAGTGTGCTTTCTAAGTTGAATGTTCTACGTACAATTCTATTGCATCTAATCATGTCTTTACTTGCAGATTTGAAATCACTGGTGTCCTAGTTTCTTGATATTTCATGAACGTAAGGTTTCTACCAATCTCACCCTTTGTATTTATTCTTTCTCTTTCGTTCTTGATGGTAGAGTTTGTTGTCTTTAGGTATTTTGTTTTGCTTAAAATCAATCTTGGATTATAATATTTTGTATTAATGCACACTCGGACAATAAAATTGAAATGTGGGGGACTTTATTCAAGTCTAGTGAGAAAAAAATATTGGGAAGGGTTTGGTGTATGGATAGTCACATGACTTGGGATACTAACCATAGGTGTGTTGGGTCAGATAATTGGAAATAACACTAATTGAAAGTAGGAATGACTTTTTTTTTTCATGTTCTAAGAGCATGGTGTTTTATGTATGTAGATGGTTGAATTTGTTGTCTTTAGGTGTTTGTATACACTCTTTCTATTTATCTCTACCTCCACCCGTCAATCTTATTATCTGTTTATCTATGTTACTTCAAGGGGACACCAGCAACCGAAGTTGCCACTAAATTTGCAGGTAATTGCATTTTTGAACCTTCTAATTAGTATAATCATGTCTTGCATAATGGTTTCTTTTTTTTTTTTTTTTTTTTCGGGATTCACTTGTATGTAATCCTGTCTTCTTCTTTTTTTGGGTAAATCAGCTTGAAATAGAAAAAAGAAGCTAACCGAATATACTGCATACAAAGGGCATACCCTAGGAGAAAAAAAAAGAGAAGAAAATAAGATTAAAGAAAATTGATAAAGCCAAAAGGCTACATGGAATGCATTTTTTCCAATCCATCTAGAAAGAGGGAGGAAAAACAATGCCTAAATGGCACCAACAAAACAGCTTGATACATCTAAACATGAAAACTGCTTGCTGCACTTGATAATCCCAAACACCCTCAGCAAAACAGCCATGTTAAGCAGAAAACAGGCAATTACTACTTGGAAGCACTTCAAAACACTTGGATCAGAGCAGCAAGACAACATCAGAATAGGAAATGGGAGAAGACATCTAATCCTATCTTTTCATGTATGAAGTCTATTATTTTTTAAATTTAGGGCTTCAATCTTAGGGGTGTGCTTTCTAAGTTGAATGTGTTACATTCAGTTCTCTCGCATCTATTCTTGTTTTTACTTATAGATTTTAAATCACTGGTGTCCTAGCTTCTTGATATTTCGTGCAAACAAGGTATCCACCAATCTCACCATTTATTATAGTTTTTCCCTTTTTGCGAACTATGTTATTTTTACCGAAACAGGGTGGAGTTTGCCATTTACTCTTACAAAAAATGGGTGGACTCCCTCAAAGCTTATGGAAGAAGAAGGTTGGAATACCATAGAATACTAATATGCTTATCAGGGATTTGGATTTTGGAATTATAGGTTAGAATATGATATTAGGCCTTATAAACCTCAGAAATCAGAAACTTTAAGTAACACTAGGGCTAATAAACCTTAGAATTACAATCGAGCATACATTCGAATAAGGAACTTTCGTGCTATGTTGTTCGGTAATGGGTGTCTCCGTCGTGTTCGTTCACATTTGGTATTTAAATGATAGTGTTTGTCTTCTTTAGGTATTTATTCGATCTCTTTCGTTCTAGATGACAGTGTTTGTTATCTTTAGGTTTTTCGTGTTACATAAAATCAATCTTTGAATGTAATATTTTGAATTAATGCACACTCAAAAAATATAATTGAATTGTGGGGGACTTCTTCAAGTCTATTGAGAAAAAAAAAATATTGGAAGGGTTTGGTGTGTGGATAGTAACAAGTCTTGGGATACTACTAGTAGTTGTTTGCATGTCGGCGCTGATACTTGGAAATGAATAGAATGAAAGTAGGAATGAATGTTTTTTTTTATTTAAAAGTTCTAAGAGCATGGTGTTTTAGGTATGTAGATGGTTGTATTTGTTGTGTTTTAGTGTTCATATACACTCTCTATCTCTCTCTCAAAACCCCCACCCGTCAATCTCACCAACTTTTTCTCAATGTTTCCCCGAGGGGACACAACCAACAAAAGTTGTCACTAAATTTGCAAGTAATCTCATTTTTTATCATTCAAATCTAACCAATCCTGTCTTGTGTATTGGTTTCTTTTTTGTCCGAATTCACTTGCATATAATCATGTCTTTGCAAGCATGAAGTCCAATATTTTTAGCCATTTGCCGTAGGCTATCTTTTAGTTTGGTTTTACTTTGTTTCCTCCTGGGGTATGCCCCCTGCAGGCTATATATTCGCTTAGCCTCTTTTTATTTCAAGCTGATTTAACCAAAAAAAAAGTCCAATATTTTTAAATTTAGGGCTTCAATCATAGGAGTGCGTTTTCTAAGTTGAATGTGTTACATTCAATTCTTTTGCATTTAATCCTGTCATTACTAACAGA
This sequence comes from Rhododendron molle, assembly GCA_025413875.1. NCBI lineage: Eukaryota > Viridiplantae > Streptophyta > Magnoliopsida > Ericales > Ericaceae > Rhododendron > Rhododendron molle. The sequence continues at coordinate 26,467,582 of CM046396.1, forward strand.
TTTTAAATCGCCGGTGTCCTAGTTTGTTGAAATTTGATGCACGTAAAGTATCCACCGATCTCCCCCTCTGTTATAGTTTTTCTCTTTTGCGAACTATGTTATTTTTACCAAAACCGGGTGGACTCTGCCATTTACTCTAGCGAAAATTGGGTGGGCTTCCTTCAAGTGTAATGGAAAAAGAAGATTACTTGTAGTAAGGTTTTAATACCATAGAATTCTAATCAACTAATCATTGATTTGGATTTTGCAATTATAGGTTAGAATATGATATTAGGGGTTATAAACCTTAAATAACACTGGGGCTTACAAACCATAGAATTATAGTCGAGCATACATTCGAATACGGAACTTTCGTGCTATTATTTTGACAATGGTTGTCTCCGTTATATTCGTTATATTTTTTCATATTTAAATGGTAGTGTTTGTTGTCTTTATGTATTTATTCGTTCTCTTTCGTTCTTGATGATAGTGTTTTTTATCTTTAGGTACAAAAAATCAATCTTGGATTATAATATTTTGTATTAATGCACACCCGGACAATATAATTGAAATGTGGGGGACTTTCTTCAATTCTAGTGAGAAAAAATATTGGGAAGGGTTTGGTGTATGGCTCAAGACTTGGGATACTAACCGTATGCGTGTCGGCGCTGATACTTAGAAATGACATTGATTGAAAGTATGAAAGACCTTTTTTTTCTTTTTATGTTCTAAGAGCTTGGTGTTTTAAGTATGTGTAGATGACTGTATTTGTTATCTTTAGGTGTTTATATACACTCTATCTATTTATCTCATCCTCCACCCGTCAATCTCATTATTTGTTTCTCTATGTTATTTCGCGAGGACACCACCAACCAAAATTGCCACTAAATCTGCAGGTCAATGCATTTTTGAACTTTTTAATCTACACAATCCTGTCTTGCGTAATGGTTTCATATTTTTTTCGGATTCACTTGCGTCTAATCCTGTCTTTTCAAGTATGATGTCCAATATTTTTTAAATTTTGGGCTTCAATATAGGGGGATTGTGCTTTCTAAGTTGAATGTGCTACATTCAATTCTTTCGCATCTAATCCGTTCTTTGCTTGCAGATTTGAAATCACCGGAGTCCTAGTTTTTTGATATTTCATGTGCGTAAGGAATCCACCAATCTTACCCTCTGTTATAGTTATTTCCCTTTAGCTAACTATGTTATTTTTATCAAAACGGGGTGTACACTACCATTAATCTTAGGAAAATTGGGTGGACTCCCTTAAAGATTAATGGAAGAAGAAGATTGCTTGTAGTCAGGTTAGAATACCATAGAATTCTAATCAGCTAATCAGTGATTTGGATTTTGTAATTATAGGTTAGAATATAATATTTGGGCATGTAAACCTTAGAAAACATAAACCTTAAATGATACTGGGGCTTATAAACCTTAGAATTACAATCGAGTATACATTCAAATACGGAACTATCGTGCTATGTTATTCGGTAATGAATGTCTCCGTCATATTCGTTCTCTTTTGGCATTTAGATGATAGTGTTACAGAAAATCAATCTTGGAATATATTATTTTGTATTAATGCACACTTGGACAATATAATTGAAATGTGGGGGACTTTCTTCAAGTCTAGAGAGAGAAAAAATATTGGGAAGGGATTGGTGTATGGATAGTAACAAGACTCGGGATTCTACGAGTGGTTGTATGCGTGTCGAGGCTGATACTTCGAAATGAAATTGATTGAGAGTATGAACGACTGTTTTTTTTTTGTTCTAAGAGCATGGTGTTTTAGGTATGTAGATGATTGTAATTGTAGTCTTTAGGTTTTTATATACTCTCTCTCTCTCAACCCCCACCGTCAATCTTACCATCTGTTTCTCTATGTAACCCTGAGGGGAAACCACCAATCGAAGTTGTCACTAAATTTGCAGGTAATTGCATTTTCGAACTTTCTATTCTATACAATCCTTTCTTGTGTATCAGTTTTAATTTTTTCTGGATTAACTTGCATGTCACACCTTCGATTTTCAACATAAATATAAATAATTTTTATAAAGAAAACCAAAATAATATAGCATTTTCCATTTCCATCATCTCATTCCAAACATCCCAGGGTTTCCAAAATATTACAACTTTGGCTTGGGGGCCCAAATCATTGTAGGTAAGAGTGTCAATAGATTTAACGAATTACAACCTTTCATCGTCAAAAGATTTACGAATAAGAGTTACTAATGCATCTTCCAAAATAAAAATACAAAGATGATTTAATAACTCCACGGTGTTAGCATTCAAAATAATGCTCACATCCAAGCACTCCAAGCATGCACTACTGTCCCGAGTTAGCACATGAAAATGATGGAAAGTCTGAGCTACACTAGCCCAGTAGGAAACTCTAATCTAACAATGTATGCATATGCCATGTTGGAATGCTGATAAGGTGAACAGGATATCATGAACCAATGAATAATCAACGATGGCAATTCAATTTCAATACTCCTTTCTAAAACCCGACACACGTTTCATTTAAACAACCTTTGAAAATCTTAGATGCCAAAACGTGTCTCGTACAAGTGTCATGAGTCGAAGCTCCTGCCGGGTCAGTTAAAGGACCCCGATGTCCTACCAGGCACCTTACCCATAGGGAGGTCCTGAAATATCAAATACGAGCATATAGCTCCTGCCGGACCAATTAAAGAACCCCGATGTCCTCTGCCAGGCACTCATTCGTCGATGAGTCCTGAATGTTCACGTCGCGTTCGTGAAGTATCAAATTTCATTTCACCGTTTTGGAAATACCGTTCGAAACACAACTTTAATTCATAAACAGTTTTTGGAGAAAATCATGTTTAACGGAGTTCTTTTTTTTAAAAAAAAATCATGGACATGGCCGATGATGTCACAAGGCACGACTGATCAAGTCTCGAGATCATTAGGGTGGTGTTTAAAATAGGCTAGGAGTGATTAAGGCTTAAAATAATGAAATGGGAATCGAAGTTGGCAATTACCGAAATGTTATCGATAATAAGAAATGAAGTTATCGATAACGTCATGGTCGAGAGCATTAAAAACATAAGGTTATCGATAACTGATAAAAAGGTATCGATTACTCTTGACTGGGATCAGAAGAATCACGGTGTTATCGATGACAAAGAGGGATGTATCGATAACTTCATGGTTATAGACATTCTAGACGCGAGGGTATCGATAACGTAGGAAATGGGTATCGATAACAATAGGTTTTCTGGGTTCAAGGGAACATTGTTATCGATAACAAAATAAATGTTATCGATAACATCAACTATTCGAGCAGCAGTTCAACAGATTTTCATGGGTTTCACAGCAGCCACAACAACAACGACCACAACAATGATCAATGACAAGAATCAAGCAACAAAGAACACATCATAAACATATATTGAGAGTTAGAATTTCCTACCTCAAGATTCAAGAACGAAATTAAAAGATTTTCCAAGCCCTAGCTCCAATCTTTGAGTTTGAACGAAATGCACCTCCACCAAGCTCAAACCAACGAAGTTTGGACCGTAATACGCGTGGGAATGAAGAATTAAAGGTAGCTTTGAGTGAGTTTTGGGTTGTTTTTGAGTGAGTGTGAAAGAGTGAGAGCCGAGAGTGAGAGAGGAGAAGAACGGGAGATGGAGAAAAAAGAAAAAGGGGAATTTTTATTCCCTACACTCATGCATATAACATATATACACACTACACACACACTTACCCTTCAAGTATACAAGTTAACACATCGACCCCAACTTCCAATTTCAAAAGCAATCTCGTCCTTTTATTTCTTATGAAACATTTAAATAAATTCTTTTTAGAAAATTACGGGTCTCTACATTGCATCTAATCCTGTCTTTGCATTTATGTAGTCCAAAAAATTTCAAATTTAGTTCTTCAATAATAGGGGGAGTGTGGTTTCTATGTTGAATGTGCCACATCCAATTCCCTCGCATCTAATCGTGTCTTTGCTTGCATTATTGAAATCACCGGTTTTCAAGTTTCTTGATATTTCATGCTCGTATGGTATCCACCAATCTCACCCTCTGTTATAGTTTTTCCCATTTTGCTAACTATGTTATTTTTTACAAAAAAGGGTGGACACTGCTAATTACTCTTTTGAAATTTGGGTGGACTCCCTTCAAGCTTAGTGGAAAAAGAAGATTGCTTGCAATAAGGTTTGAATACCATTGAATTCTAATCAGCTAATCAGAGATTTGGATTTTGTACTTATTGGTTCGAATATGATATTAGGGCTTATAAAGCTTAGAAAACATAAACCTTAGAATTACAATCGAGCATAAATTCGAATATGGAACTTTAATGCTATGTTGTTCGGTATTGGGTGTCTCCATCATATATGTTTCCCTTTGGTTGTTAGATGATAGTGTTTGTTGTCTTTTTGTATTATTCGTTCTCTTTCGATCTTGATGATTGTATTTGTTTACTTTAGGTATTAGTGTTATAGAAAATCAATCTTGGAATATTATATTTTGTATTATTTTTTTTTTGGATAAAATATTTTGTATTATTGCACACTTGGGCATTATAATTGAAATGTGAGGGACTTTCTTTTAGTCTAGTGAGAAAAAAAATATTGGGAAGGGTTCGGTGTATGGATAGTAACAAGACTTGGGATACTACGAGTGGTTGTATGGTTGTAGGAATGACTATTTTCTTTTTTCTTTTTTTTGTTATGTTCTAAGAGCATGGTGTTTTAGGTAAGTAGATGGTTATAATTGTTGTCTTTAGGTGTTTATGTATCTCTCTCTCTTTCTATCAACCCCCACTCGTCAATCTCACCTTCTGGTTCTCTATGTTAACACGAGGGGACACCACCAACCAAAATTCCCACTAAATCTGCTAGTAATCGCATTTTTAAAGTTTCTAATCTATACAATCCTTTCTTGCGTATTGGTTTCCTATTTTATCCCGATTCATTTGCATCTAATCTTGTCTTTGCAACGTTGTGGTCCAATATTTTTCTAATTTAGTGCTTCAATCATAGGGAGAGAGTGAGGTTTCTAAGTTGAATGTGCTACATCCAATTCCCTTGCATTAAGTCCTGTCTTTACTTGCAGATTTGAAATCATTGATGTCCTAGTTTCGTGATATTCCATGCATTTAAGGTATCCACCAATCTCACCCGCTGTTATAATTTTTCCCCTTTTGCGAACTATGTTATTTTGACCAAAACAGGGTGGACACTGTCATTTACTCTTACGAAAGTAGGGTGGACTCCCTTCAAGCTTAATGAAAAAAGAAGATTGCTTGCAGTAAGGTCAGAATACCATAGAATTCTATTCAACTAATCAGAGATTTGGATTTTGCAATTATAGGTTGGGATATGATATTAGGGCTTATAAACCTTAGATAACATAAACCTTAAATAACACGGGGGCTTATAAACCTTGGAATTACAGTCGAGCATACATTCGAATATGGATCTTTCGTGCTATGTTGTTTGGTAATGGGTGTCTTCGTCATATTTGTTCTCTTTTGGTTCTTAGATGATAGTGTTTGTTGCCTTTAGGTATTTATTCGTTCTCTTTCGTTCTAAATGATAGTGTTTGTTATCTTTAAGTGTTAAGTGTTACATAAAATAAATATTGGAATTTAATGCACACTCGAACAATATAATTGAAATGTGAGGGACTTTCTTCAAGTCTGTTGAGAAAAAAAATATTGGGATGGATTAGGTGTATGGATTGTAACAAGACTTGGGATACTACGAGTGGTTATTTGCGTGCCGGGGTTGATACTTTGAAATGAGATTGATGGAAAGTAGGAATGACTGTTCCCACTACAAAACTGTTAGACTGCATCGACAGAAAATAGCAGTTTGTAACAAACAAAGACAACAGTCTAACGGAGACCGCGAACAGTATTCTAAACCGTTGTTAGGATACACCATCATGGCTCAATAACAATAACATAACAGAGACAACAGCAACCACAACAAAGTTACACACACTGCATTCTAATGTAAACTGCAGTAGAGAATTGCTTGAGAAGCAGCAAGACAAAAGGAACAGGCTGCTATTTTTGGTCCCCTTCTTACTCCCTTGAAGCCTAACCCTCCAAAATTCTAAAAGCAATGGGAAGGACCTTAGCTCCCTCGACTCTCCCTTACAACCTTGACTCTCCCTTACAAAAAGTCTCCCATTAACTTTTACCTCCACTCTCAAGAAATTTGTGGCTTAAGCACACATCTCACAGGATCACACATATGCTGGCACACACAAACCAATGGGAAGAGCCAAAGAAATGAAATTTTCGGAGTAGTATTCACATACAACAGTTGTAGAAACAAACTAAGAGTAAAGATTAAGGTAAATACCTTATAAGTAGAAGTATTAGTAGTCAAGTATCCTCCCCTGGAACTTGCTAGCCACCTTTAAGGATGCCAATACAGTGAACAACTTGCCCAATTGAATCACACAGCAATAAGAAGTTTCAAGAGATGTTGTAATTTAGAAATAGTAACTTGTACAGTAATTTAACTCACAACAGTGTTCCACTCATTTTCAATCAACTCTGCTTGTGAATGAGGCAAATTAGAAAGTGATAAAAGCCTTACTCTCACTGTAGTGCAAATTGTTTGAACAACTATCTCCCTAGTACAGGATTGATTTTGGAACTTTCTCAAGTTTCTTTCAATCCAAATGTGATAAACAGAGTTACTGTAAAGCCCAATCTAATTATTACACTTTTGAGAGATTTGCCCTTAACATTTGATAACAGAGTTACCCAATCTGCCCAAGATCTAGCATGCCATGTAGCATGGAGTTTGGCCTGGATGGTATCCCACACCTGCTTGGTGAATGGGTAGTTAAAAAAGAGATGGTCATGGCTTTCTCTCCCTTGACACAAACCACATTGTGGAGGAATATTCAGACCAAATGACACAAGTCTATCAGTAGTGGCTAGCCTATTCTGAATGGCAAGCCATGTGACAAAGCTGCATTTTGGTATGTGTGCAGAGAACCACACTACCTTATGCCACAAGACCCTAGGAAAGGGAGTTCTCAAGTTGTCCCTTAGAAAGGCAATTGTGAACTGCCCATTGGAGGTAAGAGTCCACCTTGTTTGATCTGCCCCATTCACCCTGGACTGAACAAGAGGGGGCAGAGTGTTTCTCACCTCATTTAGTTCAAATGTGTGGGTAATAGGAAACACCCAATTTGAATCATTAATAATGTGAAATACAAAAGCATCTTGTGGGATACCAGAGTTATATGCAATTCTTGGACCAAATCTATCAATCAAAGGGCCGAGAGGATGCCAATTGTCATGCAATAAGAATGTGGAATTCCCATTACCTAGTATACAAAGAACATATGGTTTAACCAAGGGCCTGAGATTCAAAAGCTTCCTCCAAACCCAAGTACAATCACTAGGTATTTTCAGAGTCTAGAAACTTCTACCTCTAATGAAGTACGATTTGACCCACTGACACCATATCGACTGTTCTCCCTCAGAGATTAGGAACCAAATATGCTTTGCAATGGCTGCCTTGTTCCAAATTTACAAAGATTTGAAACCAAGAGCCCACTTCTCTTTAGGGGAGCAGAGATGCTCCCAGGAAACTTTAGCACCAGTTTTCTTTAGATTAGGGCCAAACCAAAGAAAAGCCCTAAGTATTGACTCAATTTCCTTGATTACCTTTTTGGGAAGGATAAACAAGGATGACCAATATGGTTGAATGGAAAAAAGAACATTCTTAATTAATTGAGCCTACCCGCATAGGTGAGGTCTCTATTGGTCCAAGTCTTAGTCCTAGCAATCATGCTCTCCACTAAACGTTGGCAAGCCTTGAGCTTAGTGGAGAGGAGGGGCACACCCAGATATCTGACTGGAAGTGTGCCCTCCTGGAATCTTAAGATGTTCAGAATGGCCATTCTAGTGGTAGTGTTTACCCCAGGGAAATATATGCTACTTTTCTCAGGGCTTGGTGAGAGACCAAACAAAGCTTGGAACTCAGTGATAGCCTCCTGAATAAGGATGATTAAAGACAATTCACCCTTAAAAAAGATCATGAGGTCATCCACAAGGCAAAAATTGATAATCTTAGTATTCCCACTTCTCCAGTGGAAATGACAATCGGGTAACATGGATTTCTCTCTAAGTAGAGAGGTGAGAATTTCCATTACTTTGACAAAGAGGTATGATGACAAAGGATCTCCTTGCCTTAGACCTTTTTGCCCTATAATGTAACCAGTGGCTTCCCCATTCAAGCTGAAAGTGTAGTAAGTAGTGGAAACACAAGCTTGAAGCCGTTTGATCATTGTTGGATGGAAATTCTTAGGCTTTGTTCGGTTGTGGGTTTTGAGTTGTGTTTTTGAATATAAAGGTAAAGAGAGAAACGAGAGTAATGATTGTAGAGAGAGGTAAAAAGTAGAGAGAGATAGAGTAAAAAATAAAAGTAATAATTGAAAAGTTAGAGAGAGAAAAAGTAAAAAAATTACTTTATCCAAAACTCTGGGTTTGGAATTCCAAACCGAACAGGGGCTTAGAGGACAGAATATCCCAGAATTCTCATATGACATTATCATAAGCTTTCCTAATGTCTACTTTCATTGCACGTCTTAGGGATGATAAGGATTTATGATACCCTCTCACTAGTGGGGGAGGAAGATGTTGTCAGAAATCCTCCTCCCTTTAACAAACCCTGATTGAACAGGATCAATTAGAACAAGGAGAACATTCTGGAGTCTTTTGGCAAGTATTTTAACAATGCATTTGTAAACAGTGTCACAACATGAGATAGGTCTAAAATCCCCAACTTTGGATGGGTTAAGGACCTTTGGAACAAAAGCTACCATGGTAGAGTTAGCTTTCCTGAGCAGCTTACCAGACCTAAAAGAGGTCTTGACAACTGCAGTGACCTCATGGCCTATGATAGGCCAAGCTTTCTGAAAAAGCCAGCATTGTAGCCATCAGGACCAGGGGCTTTGCTGGGGTTGAGGAACCAAAATGTGTCCTTGATCTCCTTATCAGTGATCTCAGCAATCATTGCAAACTTTTGGTTATCATTAAGTCTCTTATTGACTAACTGCTGAATTCTGCTAAGCCCTTGGTATGAATCAGAATGGGCAGAACCTAGCAGTTCTAAATAAAAGTTGACAAAACTTGACTTAATGACCTCAATGTCATGAGTGAGCGACCCATCTTCTAAAACCAAACTGGTTATCGTAGTTCTATTTCTTGTGTTAGTCACAGACTTAAAGAAATAAGTACACTGACTGCCCAATTTCAACTATTGAACCCTAGACTTTTGCTTAGCCAAACTTTCCTCTGCTCTAGGCATTATGAGAAGTTGCTTATAAACCATTCTTTCTTGACTAATCAATGAAGGATCAGGATTATGAGAACTCATGGCATGCTGCAAGGTTTCTAGGAGTTGTCTAGTGTCGACAACCCTAGCAGAAACATCACTAAAATCTGTATAGTTAATTAACTTAAACTCTCCATGCAACATTTTGAGCTTCTCACATATAGAGAACATTGGATTCCCAATGATCACTCTCCGCCAAACTTTTGAATCACAGCAAGAAACTTTGGATGGTCAGCGAGGAAATCAAAAAACTTAAAAGGTTTGTTAGATTTCCTAGGACCTGTGTAGACACCCCAATTTGGCCGAACGATTATTTCAAGTCCTACCTTGGGGACCATCCCGATGATGAAATGGATACAGTGATTGCTGATTGACTTCTTGTGAACCTTAGGACTTTCGGTAAGAACTTTGAGCCACTTAGAGGACCCAATCAAGAGCCATAGAGCCTTTCAGATAGAAAATACAGAATTCTAGGAGAATCCATCTGTCGGCCGTGACATTGATCTCACGGCCTTAACAGAATTCCTTCACCCGAGCAACCTATTGCCTGAAAATCTCCCTGAGAGATCGATCACTCGGCCGCTACGTATATCCTATGGATGCCAGATCCATTACTCGGCCTCCAGATCGTCCCTTTTCCAGATTCTCGAACGTTCTATCAAACGTTTGATCCAAACACGAAACCTCCCGATGCGTTCGGGCTACGCCCGAGGATAGCCATGAGGAGTTTGAGATGCATTATAACTCCAATTCCCGTCGTGCATTTCGATTGGACGGAGTGAGTCACCAATTGCCTATATAAAGGGCCTTTGGGTTCCGAAAATAATAGATCAGATTCACCTACGGAATCACTCTCTTAAGCCACGAAACTCTGTCAATATACACTCTCAACCCCCTTCTTCAAAAGCCCTAACCTCCCGGAGGCAGTGATTAATCCGACGAGCAAACCCCGAAGTTCAAACCCAAACCTAGGGTTTTTCAAGAAGCAATCAGTCAATCACCCACAATCCGAAGCAATCAAGCCACTGAGGGATCAAGGTGGTGAGGCCCAAGGGCCTCTGGTTTGATTTATTTAATGTTTATGTCGTTAATCGTAGCTTTTTGATCGTCTGTTAGTTTTCTGTCTGGTGTGAGGAAGAACATCGACCGGGGCTTCAATCCCTCGGCCGTTACATCGAGCCAGGAGGATCTCTCGGCCGTGACATCAATTCACCGGCCGCGGGATCCATTTCCTGGAACAGTTTTTTTTTTGCTTTCTGCTTTCTGATGCATGTTTCAATTACAGTCTTGGCTCACCCTTAACTGCTTAAAGGCTAAAAACAGACTACATGTTAGAATAAAATAAAGCAGGTATATGTCTTATGTTGAACAAATATGGGCCAGTCTCACGGCTGGGCAGAGAGGGGTGCTTAACACCTTTCCCTTACTGTACTTTTGGCTCCCGTACCCATAACCTCTACCTTTTTTCCTAATTTCAATAAACTATGTGGCGACTCTGTTGTGATGATGACCGCTATCGTGTGGCGATGTTCCTAGCCATGGGAATATCCACGATCTTGGTTTATGAAGCAAGCAACCAAACGAGCAACCAACGATCAATCTGTATGGCGATGCCCCGCTCCAGGGAGGTGTCTACAGCTTTTTGGCGACTCTGCTGGGGACTTGAGAGCCATAACCAGAAAGTTCAACATAAGAATATTACATGCCTTATTAAATTCATTTATCATATGCATCGAGCGGAAAACCTCGTTGAGTTCACCTATTACCCCGGCATCACACGGGCTATGTTAGGGGTTCCAGCAAACTCCACAGTCACTTGTACCTAGTGGTATATCAAAAAGGAAATCACCCAATCACCGCCTATGATGGGCTGGTGAAAGGACCGGTGCCCTTTGACAACGGAGTACCCTGAGACTACCTAAAGCTTACATGTGTTAGAAAGCCATAGAACCTATCAAACTAAGACAGGAACCCGGAGGTTAAGGAAATTTCCTAAATTTTGTTTCCAAGTTTTTCACATCTTGTATCATTCATTGTTGTAACATCTCTTTCTGTGCAGAAGGGTTGGGATTTTCAGCCCAAATCCTAACCCTATACAGCCAAGTACTAACTTGCAGGTATTTTTACTTTTACAAGCAGGCACAATAGGTAAGCTAAGAAAGCAACCACAGCCAATTTTATACTCTTATAACACCCGAAGTCACGCCAAACAGAGGTCTTTGCAGCCATCCTACCTGTCATCTTCGCCTGCTAAAGCACCATCACCGCAATAGTCCCGATCACTTTCAGGGACTTCACGATCATCTTCTTAGCAAAACCAATCATCTACCAAATTCCAAGCTTCACCAAGTAATCCTCCTGTTCCCATGGCCTACCACGATGCCACCATTGCCGATCTTCAGGCTCAAGTCACTACCTTATTAGCAGAAAAAGCAGCAAGAGATGTTGAAGATGAAGAAAGATCAATGGCAAACAAGAATAGACCAGAAAATCCTGAGTTAGCCAAGCAAGTCAAAGAGATCAAGCACGCTCTGGCCCGTTCACAAGGAGACCAAATTTTGGACTTTGAAGGACTTTGCCTCTTTCCAGACTCTCAATTGTCTGAGAAATTCAAGATTCCAAACATCGAAAGGTTCAATGGAATCGGCAACCCACTAGCCATGTCCGCCATGTCATCAACACCTTGAAGCCGATGGGCTTGAATGATGAGCTCATCGCTCAACTGTTTCAAAGAACTCTCACTGGAAGTGCTCTCGATTGGTTCCTCACTTTGGAGTTTGAACATTATCACAGGCCCGAAATCGCCAACGCTTTTATGAAGCAATATGCTTACAATGTCCAAGTTGAACTAACCACTCGAGATTTGGAAATGACCAAGCAAGAGTCAAACGAAGACTTTGTTACCTTCTTGGCTAGATGGAGGGAAAAGGTTGCCAAAATGAAGAACCGCCCCTCTGAGGAAGATCAAGTGAGGATAGTCATCAAGAATCTGCAATCCAAGTATCTCAAGCATATCTACACACAGGCCATCACAGATTTCAAGCTCTTGCATGCTACTGGGCTGCAGATTGAAGAAGGAATCAAACTGGGACTCATTGGGAAAGAAGAAGCTCTTCCGCCTAAGAAATCCTTCCCAAGCCGTGCATCTGTAAATACTTTTACTTAACCTCACCACAAGACCCTTTTCAAACTAGCTCATCCCGAAGCTTAAACCGGCCTCGTCGTAACTTTAGCCCTCTTTACATGACTCTCTCCTAAGCCTTAACCATTTTAATCCGTCAAGGACGTCTCAAACCCTTGAACAAGCCATCTCCTTAGCCACCTGATCTACCAGCACTCGCTTGACCGAATGAGTTGAGATTTGCACCGTGACGACGAGAGCATCATTGTGAGGAGTCTGGACTCGCTGGAGATCACGGTCTGTAAAAGTAATGGACCAGGGACGTTCGGCTGTTTTAGGTCTCTTCGGAGCTTTGCCAATAGAAAAAATCTGGGAGAGTTTCTTTGCTTCCTGAAGTTTCGTCCGAAGTGCTTGTGCTGCTTCCTTGGTAACTGGCCCATGTATAACGTTGATTACTCCAACAGGACGAGGGATTTGGGCTTGTCCTCCAGCATTCGGCTGGCGTCTCGGTGTCTTAGTCTAGTCGATGTGATCATTTAGGAGTCCTTGGGCCGCCAAGTTCTCCAAGAGTGCCTTGTATGGCGCGCAGGCCGTCGTGTAATGTCCGAGCTCATTATGGTATAAGCATCTCTTCCGACTGTTGTCATTTCCCACCTCGGTGTTATGCTTCGGGGGGTTCGACCAAACGAAGAAAGGCTCACGCTCAAGGGTTCGGATGAGAAAATAAATTGGCTCTTTGAAGACCGTTGTCTCGGGGACGTAGTCATGAGCCTTTGGAGCCTTCTTAGTTGCCGTCTTTACCGTATTGACTTGCTTCTTCGGCTGAGGTGCCGTTGCGGGCTTCGGAGCTGCTATCTGTGGGGTGGGACCGTGGAAAGCTTGAGGGACGGCAGCATTCTGTCCATTCTGAAACTCTCGCTCGGCCAGGAACTCCTCGTATGTGCAAAATTGCTCAACCGTCCTCATCAGCACGTTCATTCCATGTGGTGCCCGAATCGCCAACTCGTCCAAAATTTTGCTCCCTATTTCCAAACCATTCTTGAAATTCTTGGCCGCCCAGTATTGGTCGACCCCGGGTATCTCGTTGAACAGTTGCCAGTAACGTTCGACATACTTCTGAAGCATCTCACTGGCCTTTTTCTCATCTGGGCCAAGGCATCTTCTTCTTTGGCTTGCTTATTACTTGTGATGAACTATAGTTAAAGGCCCTTTCGAGTTCTTTAAAGCTATGGATCGATCCTGCCTCAAGTTGGTTGAACCACAGCAGACCGAGGCGTCCGAGGCTTGAGGGGAAAGCTTTGCACATGATTGCGTCATCATCAGTTACACAGGAGATGGAGCTTCTGTAGCTGATGAGGTGAGTGTAAGCCTCGGTTGTGCTTGGATCGAACTTTTGAAACTTGGGAAGGTGAAGGCCAGGCTTCAGCAGAGTTGCTTGAATTCTTGCTGAGAAGGGAGACTCGGTTAACTTCTTCAACTGATATTCGTGTGTTGGGCAAGGTGGACGACCGTCTTTGTCACCTCTGGATCTTTTGGGAGCTCGGTAGTCTTTGTCACCATCGGTGGTTCCATCTTGCCGACGGCGATGAAAGCTGCCTCTTTTGTCGACAACTGGATCCTGTTGGGCGCCCTCAGGTAGACTTTCCGTTCGGAACACCTTTCGGCGGCTGGGCTGGTCATCATGCCGGACCACCACACTCACACTTCTTTCCCGAGGGAATTTACGTGGATTTTTCGAGCTGTCGGCTCGTCCAGTGTGCGTATGTTCCAGAGGGACCTCCTCGTGTTCTGACTGGAAGCCCTCGGGGTCTTTGCCGTCCCTACGAAACGTTCGGCTGCGATGCCGTCCTGAATCGTAAGGGACCAGGGCTTGATTGTTCTCGTGGTCATGGAGTTGGACAGTGTCATAGCTCTCACCCGGAGAATATTCATCACCCGCCGAGGAGCTCGAGTAAGTGGTATGTAGGCTACCCTCTCTCCTCGATCTTCCGCCTCTCTGTCCTGCACCATTGCCGAGACGCATATGAACTGGGGAACGTTGTTGCCTAAAGCGAGCGTTGTCCCCAGCTCGGTTGTCCGTCAATGGTGGGTCCAAGCGATCGTGGACGGAGACTCGATGCTGCTCTTCGTTGCCAGGCAAAAGAGAAGGTGGTGGAAGGCTTCTGCGCTGGCGCCTCCCCTGAGATCCAGAATGAGAGGACGCCGGACGTTCTTTCGCCTTAATCCTTGCGATCTCCATTTTGAGAATAGCCACATCTGCAGTGGTTTGTTCTTCTTGTTGTTCCAGCATCTGGACGTAGGCTAGAGTGTCCTCCGTCATGGTGACTGGACGTTGGATGGAAGAGCTGACAATAGGAGGAGTAAATCCAGGAGGGTGGGATGGTGAGGCAGTATTGATGCCTGTTTCTGAAAGGATCTGGAGAGATGGGTTGAGGGGGTTGAAAAGAGGTGGTGCACCGCCCATTTTCTGGAGAGGCGGTGTGGTGGAGATATGGTGGGAGAGGTTTTTTAGAGAATGATGAAAGTAGGAGACGGTGAAGCCGCCGTGGATCTGAGAGAGGTTTCACGTCGGGTTCACCAAATTGTGGGGGCTCCGATCAAGGTGGTTCACTCTCCTTGGATTTGGATGTGGGATCTGCTCCTGTCCTCCTCCTAGCCTGCAAAAGAGAGCACGACTAAAGACCACACCGAAGGTCCTCCGGAATGGCCCTCCGGTGCAAGAATCAGTCTACTTGCAGAGGAAAGGGAAGAGAGCAAGAGCTAAGGTATTAGGGTTGTGTTCTGTGTGTCGAACGTACCTTTCACCAGAAGGCATAGTGTTGTATTTATAGGGAACCCATAGTTTGGTCTCCAAGATTGCACATGCGTTTGACACGCGTCGGCTAACATCACCCCTACGTCACTTTAGGGTTTTGTAACCGTTTGGAAGGTGAGCTGGCACCTTCACGTGCTCCTCATCATTATCTTTGATAACCGTTCGGCTGACGTCACTAGCGTTAGCATGACCACGACCGTTATTCCCACGTGGGTGAGTAGGAGGCTCTGGCCCCCACACTCGTTCAAGGCCGAGTGTAGCAGCCGACTGTCAAAAGAGTCGCTGAGCCGAATGGAACAACGTGAGCAGGATGCCGTCTGTTAAACCTTCGGTCCAGCCGAGGCTCTTCGAGGCCGCAAAGCGGATGCATGGTCAGTTACCGAAGCGGCTCGGATTTCCCTTGGCATGCCCGAGGCGTATCGTTCGGTCTGCTACATACTCATTGAACCAGTATTTGAATGCTTCTCGTGGTAATAAAAGCCTCACAGGTGAAATCTTATCCACTCGAAGAACTCTAGACGTTCATCTCCATTCAAGTGCATCAAAGTATGAATGGGAAGATGGGCTAGCAGCGGATTTGAGTGAGCATTGTGAACAAAGTGTATCACAAAATTGGGTTTCTGTTGGAACACTGATTTGGATTTGGATTTGGAATCTTTGGAAAGAGAAGGTTGATAATATCTTTCAGTACCTAAGTTGTCTTGAAAACCAGGACTTCAGTCAGTGTATCAACTACGGTGACTTTTGTTTGAATTATTTTGGTGTTCAGAGGCAAGTGAATAACATAAAGCTATGTTATTTTGAACTCTACTGCGTATTGGGTGAAAGATATTACAGATAGGGTTTTTTTTGTGTGGGTAAAATAGCTTGAAATTCAAGAAGAAGCTAACTGAATATACAGTCTACAAGGGGCATACCCCAGGAGGAAAAGAAAAAGGAAAACAAAACAAGAGTAAAGAAAATTGCTTATGCCAGATGGGTACATGGGCTAAAATATATGCGCTGTTTCCAATCCATCTAGAAAGAGGGAAAGAAAACAACGCTTTAATGATACCATCCAAAAAGGATAATAGAATAACAAGAGGCTTAATCTACTGAATGCCTTAACTGAACTCCATCAGAGAGATGGAGTGATTTTAGGTATACAGCCCACCCTAACATCAGTAGTTAGCTCATTACAACAGTAAGCAAACTATCCAACTGAAAACAACAATACGGGAGCAGGGTACAGCAGCAAAACAGTAGTAGCAGCAGCCAAAGTTCACACAACTAGTAGCAGCAGAATGCTGCCATATTAGAGATCAGGTGCAGTAAACAAAACAACAATCACCATATATGCAACAGCGGCAGCAATAACAAACTGGACAGAAATCAGGTGTAATAGAGGTCAATTTGCTGCCATCACAAGCAGCAGCCACATCAGGCAAAAACTGGACGGCAGTAGCCAAACTGGACAGCTATATCAGGTACTAACTGGACAATAGCAGGCAATAAAGGTGGTGCATCAACAGCTAGGGACAAGCCCCCTAGAAAAGCATAAATGCTCCAAGGGACCCCCCCTAAGGATAGGTCAATGTAAAGAAATAATAGACACTGGATGCTACGCAATAACCAAGTGCAAATCATAGAGACAGGATAGGTAAAACCAATTGAAAATCAGCTAAACCTACTTATGCTATTATGACAAAGAGAAACCGCTCAAGTACAGCTAACCGGTAACTCAGGTATGATGGACTACCACAAGCAAAGTAGTAACTCAAGTACGGCAAACAGCCCAACACATTTGCAAAGAGGCCAAGCCAGCCAATAATACACTTGTTGGACTACCACAAGCAATCTGGGAGGACTTCCACAAGCACACAATGCATGAGAACTAATGCCGTAAGCTCAAAATGCTTCAAATTGGATCAAATGAGATTAAGTGACATGAAATGTAGCTGGACAGAATCCTGAAAACAGAGGCTAGACAAACACCTCACAGTATAGTACTCACAAACAAGCAAACAATCAAGCAGTCAATCAATCAGTCAATGTCCCTGGTAAGTATAGTGCTCACACTTCTACTCCCTTAGAATCTCACAACTCCCACTCTCTTTTTTAATACCAAGAACATGGGTATCCTACTTCCACTAATCCTCATGAGATTCCCCCGCTAAATATTACCTCTCACAAGGAATGATGGGGATAAAGCACTCAGCTCACATGGGTTGCACACAATACAGTGAGAACACTCATTTGCTTTGAATTCCCAAGTAATCCTACAACGATTAAGGTAATTACTTGAGTATTTAGCAGTAATAGAAAGCCAATATGAGTGGAGCTGTGAATGTATCCATTGAGTCATGTATGACTCCAGCCCTCCTTCCTTGCTAGATGAAATCCAAGGAGGGAACCTGTGAATGTGGCTACTCCAAACGATTTGTAACTGGATGATGTGAGTCCAAATCCTCTGGTGATGAAAGCTGAAGGATCAAGGGGGATAGCTGTGAGGCTAACCACCCTTGAGTAGTGACCTGCAAGTGAAATGATTTGAGTAGAAATCCAATCTACCAAGTATATTTAGATTAATGGTGAATGTTCCAAAGGGGCAGCTACGATTCTGGAACTTTCTAAAATTCCTCTCAAGCCATAACTTGTGCACATATACTATAAATACAAGCTTAGCAACTGTGACTGCCAAGGATTTACCCTTTAAAGTGGTCAAATTACTTAACCACTGCTGCCAAGAGGACAATCCTACCAAATGAGGACATTTAGAGGATAGAACTCCTCTAATCTGTGTAGCTATGGGTCACTCAAAGAATAGGTGATTATGGGATTCCACACCCATACAGAAACTACAGATGGAGGTAGATTTCATGCCAAACAGAACTAGTCTATCCTCAGTAGATAATCTATTCTGAATGGCCAACCATGAGATCACACTACACCTTGGAATGTGCCCTGAAAACCATACCACTATAACCCAAGTAATAGCGGGGAAATGAGGTCTCGGATGCTCCCAAAGAGAGGAGATAATAAATTTCCCAGAGGGTGTGAGAGTCCAAATGCATCTGTAACCTATGGCAGCATTGATTTGGACAGTTTGTAGGTCAGACCTCACTTCATTAAGGTCAGGAGATTGAGTCATTGGAAAGGCCCACTGATTATCCCTAATAATAGCCTTCATAGTGACATCCTTTGGAAGCCTGGAATCATAGACAATCCTAGAACAAATCTTGGTAGTCAAACCACAGAGAGGTTAATTAGCCATCCCCTATTTTGTACTTAATATGAGGCTGGACATAAGGTCTCAGGTTGAGGATTTTCCTCCAAACCAAGATGGGTCACTTAGAGTTTTAACACTCCAAAAACTCTTGCCCTTAGGTAAGTAAGAATTAACCCATTGACACCACATAGATTGTAACCCCCCCCCCCCCCCACCCCAGAAACAAGGAACCAAATATGCTTGGCTACAGCTGCTTTGTTCCAAACCTCCAAAGATTTAAAAGCCCAAACCTCCTTCCTTAACAGGGGTATAGAGGTGTTCCAATGAGACCTTTGCACCAAACTTCTTACGATCATGTCCTGACCAGAAGAAGGCTCTAAGAATTGATTCAATCTCTTTAATTACCTTTTTAGGGGTAATGAAGAGAGATGACCAAAAAGTTTGCATTGAGGAGAGAATTGACTTTATCAATTGTATTCTTCCAGCATAAGACAAGTACCTGTGGGTCCATGACTTTGTTTTGGCTACAATCCTATCAACCATGACTTTACAGTCCATGTGTTTGAGTCTTGTGGATAGAAGAGGTACCCCCAAGTACCTAACAGGTAAAGACCCTTCCAAAAAGCCCAAGATATTTAAAATGGAAGATTTAGTGGTATGGTTAACACCAGAGAAGAAGATGTTACTCTTGGTAGGACTTGGGGAGAGACCAGACAAGGTCTCAAACTCAGTCAAGGATTGTTTAATGTGAGTGATGGTGCTCACCTCACCTTTGCAGAAAATCATAAGGTCATCCGCAAAGCAGAGATTGACAAGTTCAGTGGAGCCACATTTCCAATGAAATTTAAAGTCAGGGAGAAGAGACTTCTCCTTGAGAATGCAAGTCAAGACCTCCATGACTATTACAAATAGGTAAGAGGACAAAGGATCCCCTTGTCTTAAACCTTTCTACCCAGGAATGTACCCTATTGTTTCACCATTGAAGCACAAGGAGTAATTGGCTGTGGAGACACAAGCTTTCAACCATTGGATCATCTTAGGTTGGAAGTTCATGGAAGTTAGGACATCCAAGAGGAAATCCCATCTGACATTATCATAAGCCTTCATGATATCCACCTTCATGGCACATCTAGGGGATGAAGAGTGTTTGTGGTAACCCTTCATTAATTCCTGAGTAAGGAATATGTTATCAGCTATTCTCCTACCCTATACAAAGCTCGATTGGGCAGGATAAATAAGGGATGGTAGGATAGGTTTGATTTTGTTTGCAAGGATTTTAGCAATACATTTATATACCACATTGCAACAAGAGATGGGTTTGAAATCCCCCACCTTGGAGGGGTTGAAGACTTTAGGAACCAGAGCAACTAAGGTAGCATTCGCCTTCTTCAAAAGTTGGCCAGATCTGAAGAAAAGTTTAACAGCTGAGGTCACCTCATGGCCTATCACAGGCCAAGCTTTGCTTTATGGAATAAGGCAACATTGTAACCATCTGGACCAGGTGCTTTTTGAGGATTAAGGGACCAGAAGGTATCCTTGATCTCTTTATCAGTTACTTCAAGCACCATTGCGAAACTTTGAGTCTGGGAGAGTTTCTTAGTAATAAGTTGGTTCACTCCGGCTGATCCAGAGTAATCACTCAAATGTTTGGTCCCTAACAATTTTGTGTAGTAGTTGATGAAGGATTGCTTCACTATCTCAATGTCCTGCGTTACTGAGCCATCCTCCAAAACAAACTAGAAATTCTGTTCCTATTTCAGGTTTCTTCAAAGGAGTGGAAAGTTGGTATCCAGTGACGCTCGCCATTTTGTTTCTGCCGCCAGGAGTTATTGGCGATGGGAGTTACTTTCTGTTGGTCTCAAGGTGTTGGAAACTCTTGAAGCACTTCATAAGCTCTCAGTTAAGAATTCCATGTCCGGTTTTTGCCAAAGCATCAATCTTGTTTATATATATTTGAGGTGGTGAAGTTTCTTCTGGGATCCAAATATCTTGATTGTAAATACCACGATGCTCAGACGTTGCACAATTTTCTCAATCTATCTACTAGATATTTTGAGAAAGTGTTTCCTTCAGACTGGTAGCGATCATTAACCAAGGATATGACTTCTCTGAGGACGAGTGACGTTTCTCGGAATTTACTTGAAGAGGTTGTTCTTGAAAATATTAGCTTCAAGGGTAAACTAACCTATGGGCAAATTGGAAGGGTGGTGATATGGCTTTTGTTCTGGAAAGCCAACTGAAGAAATTTACAAGAAAATTTTAAAGAGGTTGATGCGAATCCTTTGTGGAGAGAAGTTATCAATGACCTAAGTAGAAACACAGAATCAGAATCTTCACGGGAATCCGCATCAGGCAATTTAATCGAGGCTCCAAGGGAGGTATCTTTTGTGTATAAGTTTCACAAAGCTCTGGAAGATACTTACAATGCCAATTGGAGAGAATATGACTATATATCGCCTAGTTGTTTAATGTATCTTCTTGAGAGGCTTTTGATACTGGCATACTCCTTTCATGGATTCCTTTTCACCACAAAATCTTCTTTCGTTGAATGGCTAATTTGTGAGCAACCAAAGTCCAACCAAAGGGCTGATGTAGCAAATTATATGCGTTTACCTACAAGTGGCATTTTTTATTTTGCGGCCAGTATCAACGAACAGATCCATTACAATAAGCCAGTTACAGTAGAGTGGATAAAAAAAACCAAGCTGAATTTCAAGTCCTACTATCCACTGCTGTTGTTGAGGCTGGTTGTCATGCTCTGCTTGCTTTTTTTGAACACTGGAAAGTATTGAGATGTACTTTTTCAGTTGATGGGGAGGAATGATATTATGTCGCGACTACCGAGGGAGTTCTATGATGTCTTTAGGAGAGCAAGGAAGCGTGTAGATGTGAATATAATTGCGAAGCATTCATGAAGATTGGGAATCCTCTACTTACAGTGAGATTGGGAGAAAATTGTTCCAAATTTATATCTCCAAATGGGCCACACGCCATTTTTGTGGACTTGAGAGTTACCCACAGGAGAGAGGACATTATGGAAGTGTTGTTTCCAATGGACAACAAAGCCCCTCGAGGTCACCTTGTCTCTGTCATGATGGATACTACCAATTCTTGTGGTAAAGAACTTCCTTTGAGCAATGAAAATCAAGAGAAGACTCCTGAGGCTCTATTTTCAGAATTAGCTACTTTGGCAGATCAGAAGATGAATAGTGAGAATATAAATGAAGACAACATGCAAATGATTTTTGGGTTTGGAGAAATATCTAATGCTTTGAACGCTGTAGATAACAAAGGACAGGGGAATGTAAACAATTTTGTGTCAAGCGTCTCAAAGATAAAGGTAATGCACGATTACTTGATATTACGTTTTATGCCATTGTAAATAATGGGATAATGATGTTTAGTAGATTCCTATTTATGTTGCATGTCTTTCAGGTAGAGGTAGAGAAAATTATAAACCTCATTTATGTTGCACTGACAAAGTCCGATGAGAAGTTGTTTCTGAATGAAGATGGATTTCCTGTTCTCAAGCCAATAGAGGGTTGTAACGTGCCGGTCACCCTGGCTGACATGTTTTCAATGATGCTCGATGAATTTAAGCAGCTATCTTCTGCGCCGAATGTCAGGTGTGTTAACAGTTTTATGTTTTGTATTGACAAAATAACAAGAACTAAGTTTTCTTTTCTTGGCTAAAAATAAAAGAACAAAACCATATTTGTGGGCACATGTGTCAAAAAACTTGTTTTAAAATCAAGTGTGGAGGTCACTGAAAAGGTTACCAGGGAGAGGGAGTTTGTCGGCAGAAGATGGGGGGTGGTTAGAGTGTGTCACCTCACGCACCGGATGTGGTGGCCAGCTGCTTCAGGTGGTGGAACGTTCATCGGAGGTGGTCATTGGAAGGTTGGGTCCGACGGTTGTAGTTGGTGGCCGGATGGTTTAGCCAGACCCTGGAGGTGGTGGAGGGATTCCGACGCTAGGGGGATGGTGAAAGGTGGGGGGGAGGAGATGGTGAAAACTTATCTGAAATCAACAAAAAACCCCCCCTTTTTTTAACAACGGCTGACAACTTTGAAGTGTTACCATTCTTTTAGAAATGACAACATCTCAAAGATGTTTGTTTAAAGTTCCAAATGTTTCAAAAACAGAAGCAAAGTACACGAAAAAAAATATTACCATTATACCCATTATCATTATTGAGACTTGGGTTACTTGTATGCTTTTCCATCCATATACCTATAACGCATACATAGAATTCTATGATCTTCGTATTTGGTTTCTCACTAATTTCATTTGAAATAGGCATCAACTGACTGTCTTAAGAGAGTGTCTTGTTGATTTTTGGGAATAGACTGATTGGAAACAACTAATTTGCTTAAGTGCGTAATCTTGGAATCTGGTTAGAACACAAGACGTGATTGATTTACTAATTCTGGATTTTGGTGCTGTAAGTGAGCAGTATTACTATATTACTATCTTTCAGCAACTAGGTTCTGTTATAAATCTTGTGAAACAATGTAATTAGTCAACCCTTTATTTCAGTAATATTTTCTGCAAAACTTCTAACAGTGACTTGGTGGCCCGAGGTAATTTGTTGTCTTCATTTCCCGTCCAGAGAACTAAATTTACAGTGTAATGCTTTTTGTAGCGTTTTGAATCTGTTTCTAAATCGTAAGAAGCATTTGTATGAACAAAATGCGTACGTCATGCGTGTCTGCTTTATCATTCTAGAGAAATACTGAACTACCTTGACAGAATTTATTGATCTCCAATGACAATGAATTAAAGAAAAGGGCAAAGTCCACTTTGACCCCCTATGATTATCGCCATGTGCACCCCCATCATGGTTCAAAATTGACCACATAACCTACCTGTGATTTTGAAAATGTGCGGATAGACCCTCTACCGTCATGTTTTTCATCCATATTAACGGACACAATATTAAAAGACTGATATACCCACATTATATCCCTTGGTTCTTCTTCTTTTTTAAATCTAAACACACCATCCCCCAGACCAAAAATTGAATCTAAACCGTTGATATTGTAAATTTTGACGAGTGCTATATCTATGTCAAAATTCAAGTCAATCAAAAAATGAAAAGCACATGATCGAATCGATTGTGTTATGAAATTAAAATTTCAAATTTGAATTTACTAAAAATTAGATCACTGGGGTTATTGATACTTGATCGAGATGATTGTTTATAGAGATACTCTATTCTTCATTTAATACAGTATGAACAACTCAGATTACATTCTAAAGGCGTGTGAGATACACCTTCGTTAATATGGATGGAAAATATGATGGCAGGGGGTCTATTCGCACATTTTCAAAACAACAGGTAGGTTATGTGGTCAGTTTTAAACCATGAGGGGGGTATCCGCACATAGATCGACCACAGGGGTGAAAGTGGACTTTGCCGAAAAGGAAAATGCTACAGTGATCACTTCATTTTTGAGGAACTTTCACTTGAGAAGGCCAAAGCTGGAAACTATGTTAAATCAGTTGCGCATGCCTAATGATACAAACGGTGATAGCCAGGCATCCGAGACCAGTTAATCGGATGAAAACAAAGGCAATCACAAGGGTGAGGAAACGAGCACAACCGACAAAGCCAAGGTTTTGGATGCTACTGTTGTTTCTGAAATGCAGAACAGTGGAAACAGTCGGGACGCTGAAACCAACAACAAGGGGAAGGGAAATAACAAGGCCAAGAAGAAAAACAAGGGGAAAGGAGGCCGGAAGAAAGAAAGAAAAAAAAAAAGAGATATATTCTGTCATGGTTCTAAGGTTGTGTATAGAATCAGGTTTTTCTTCTTTTGATGTTCGGGTATTAATGCATCAAGCTGTAGTTTTTTGTATAGTTTTCTCCAAGATGGGGGAAAATCTAATATAGCCAGAAGTATTTTGCCGTCTCGCAGAACACTAAAGTTTCTATGATCAGAATTGCTGGATGTGGAATGCTAGTGATACAGCAATAGTGCTTTTGACTGGTGAACTTTGAAGTTAGCATGTGGTATATGAAATTAGTTGTCATTGTTAAGAGCAGAATTCCCATTTTTCTTTTCTTCCAAATCTGAGAATTAGCTAACTCACCAAGCCTGTGTTTTGATATTGAATGTGGAAGGATTTGTGGAGGAAAAGATGAAAACGATTGCAAAGATATTACTCTGGAAGATCAACACCCAGCTTAAGTGAATGACCCTAATTGAAAGCCATAATAAAATCAAAGATGAGTCACAAATTTCGGCAGATTCTGGGTATACGATCAAGCTGCAAGTGTTCCGTAATAACTATTTTAAAAATAGTTGTATAAATCGACTCTGATCATAACCGGTGTCCGACATTAGAACTGATCAACTCGATGACTACAATAAACAATAGTAATCGACCTTGAAAGAGAGTCAAGAAAATGAATGCCCAATTACACAGTACATTTATGACAATTAAGGACGTAGAACTGTAGGATTGAAAGAAGGGTTCTAACATTGTGAAAGGTAAGTCAGGAAAGAAATGCAACGGAGCTAGGCCTTCACCATTTGCACCTTAATTCTCTAAGACTCTAAATCCTCATAGGAGCGCATTTTTAACAAAACCTAAGTCTTCAGAACTTTAGAAAGAATTGGCTACACAATGAGACCATTACCAGTCCAATAGGTAAACCTGTTTTGTATATTAGAACTCCTGAAATTCTACAGGGCCTCTCACTAGGTGGTTTGTTCAAATGAAACAGCAGTTCTGTTATTTCGCATCATCGAATCAACACTACCGAGAGTCTGAAATAGGACAATTAAGCACATGAAGCGGCTATCTATCATCATCAAGAGGGCCCAGCTCATTTATTTTTCATGTCACGACAGTTGCTTTCTGGTTTGCTAAAAAACGTTAAATGAAATGGCAGCACTTGTCAAGATGAACTCAAAGTGTACAATTTGTATTGACCAAACTCTCATTTGAGATAACAACGGTACCTTTCAACAAGATCATGCATTATTTGCCACAAGGCAAGGCAATATATCTTTAAAATTCACTAGGAACAAGAGTTCTATTCGTTATTGAAGTATCCTCTTTGATGATTGACATCACTTGTGTTAGAAATAACAAATTTACCAAGTCACAACTATCAAAATTCAAAAGGGGCAAGGGTGTTACCTGGTTGCGATCCTATACTTAACCTTCCTATTTCAAGAGAGAAAAATTCTCACCTCTTGAACCATTATTCCTCATAACTTAAGCTACTGATCACCTAACCACAAAACCCCAATTCAATTCTCCTCCTCATTGGTACCAAATACCTTCATCCTCGGCAATGGCGACCTCAAGTACCCCTCCACCTCCACCTTCTTGGGCGAAAGCTTCTGATACTTGGCAAACTCCTCCCTCGCTTCCTCGTTCCTATCAAGCAAGCTATATATCATCCCTTTACAAAAGTAAGGCCTAAAATCACTAGGATCTTCTCTTCTTAACTCCTCGTATCGCCTCAGCGCCTCATCCACATTCTTCTCCAAGAACTAAATCTGTGCCATGATCAGCCTCACATCTCTTGCCTTCTTCACCTTATCCCCCTCTGCAACCTTCAACGCCTCTTCCAACTGCGAAACCACCGCGTCTCCCTCCCCACACCTGTCCATTAAAAGGGCGTTTTCGAACAATGCTTCAAAGTCGAGTGGATTCAGCTTGAGAATCTCTTCCAACACATCTCGTGCATCTCAGGTACTTCCCGTTTCGCTCAGCATTCTCGCCATTAGAAACTTCCACTCTGTTTCCTCCGGTTGAGCCGAAGCCAACTTCTTCACTATCTCCAGAGCCTCCCGGTCCTTTCCTGCCTCCATCTCCCACTGCAGCAGCGATTTCAAGGACTCCACCGTGCCCGAATTCGAGTCGAGAAGCTTGGATTGATCATCCAATTTACCCTTTTCCTGTTCTTGATTTTGGTCAATTTTTTCCGATGTCAAGATTGTTAGGGTGGTTTCGGCCTGTGCCAGAAACTGGTGGAATTTGGCGGCAGTGGTTCGGAGGGTTTGGATTATAGGGTTTGGAGAAGAAGAACCAGCATTTCTTCGGTTGGAATTAGAGGAGGCTTTGACCCTGATGTGGGACCCAATTAGGGGATTGGAGAGAAGGGTTTTTGAGATTGTGAAGGAATGAAAGTGGTGATGGTGGTGGTGGTTTTAGGGAGGGTTTGAGGGTGGTGGAGAGTGAAGGGGTTCTGAGGTGGAGGATCGGTGTGATTGATCTGATAGATAGAGCTGAGTTCATTTCGGGTGGCGGGATTTACTTTTATTTTTTTCAAAGACTTTGAGGAGAAAAGGGTTGTGAGGATTTTTAGGGATTTTGGGTGGGTAGATGAGGTGGTGAAGTAGTTTGGCTTAATTGCAAAAACACCTCATAAATTATCATTTTGTGGCAACTTCACCCCTTAAGTTTAAATTTGAGCAACTTCACCCCTTTAACTAACAAATCTTGAGCAACTTCACCCCCTCCCCCATTTTCCGTCCAATTCTGTTATGAAAGTGGATGGAAAATTTCAAAAGTGGATGGAAAAGTAAATCAATGTCCAAAAATGCCCTTCCTTCACCCCTTTTTAAAAACTCTCCTCTACACCACATAACACCAGATAACTTTTTTTTCTCTCTCTCTCTCTCTACATACACGATCTCTCTCTGTCTCCTCCTCTCATCTGCACCTCTTTGTAACACCAACAAACCCTAAACCTAAAACCCATTTATACTCCTCCTCCTCCAACCCTAACCCAGAATTACCCCCTTTCCACTTCTCACACCAGTAGCACGACCTCCACTCACCACCTCCAGGAGATCTCAACCTCGTCCTTCTTCTCCCTCCTCTCGTCACCACCCAGGTACACCACCCGATTACCCCTCCCTCCTATTGGGACTGATTAATTTGTCCTTCTCCTCCTCCTCATCATCCTCCTCCTCCTCCTCCTCCTCCTCCTCTCCAACACCCTCCTCCAATTCCTTTTCAACCCCCAAATAAGGAAACAAAAAACAGATTTTCCCTTGTAAAAAACAGATTATCCCGTTTTAAATCCCCACCCCAAAAATGAGCAGCAGCTCTAGTTACACCAACAACTACTTGCAACACAATGGAGATGAAAGATGCAATTGTGGACGAAAAGCAGTGATGAGACCCTCATTAACTGTGAAAAATCCAGGTAGAAGGTTCCTTGGTTGTCTAAACTACAAGGTAAATTAGTTGAATGTTTTTTTGTCATATAATTTGTCATTTTCTAATAAAATGCGTAAATGCTATTGTTTTGCATTGTAGAATAGGAAAAAGCATTGCTTAACCACATCTACATTGGAAACTTAGCATGCTATACTTGCCAATCCAAAAATAAATAAAGAAATTGTCATGCTATATTGGGGCGTTTTAATAGCTAAATGACCACTTCCGTGGGAGTCGCTGTAAATATAGTGTTATGCAACATAATGTGGTACATGAATCAATCAACAGTAAACTTAATGACGATGATGATGAGATATGCCTAAGGCTAAGGGTGATGGTCACAGAGCTACTACTATTATGTTCATAGACTACAATGTACATGCAAGAGAAATGAAAAACTGAAACGAAGAAATCATCCATATCATCTAGCTCGATTGTAGCTAATCTGTCCTTGTCAAACTGAAACGAAGATATGAAATTAATTTGTCCTTGTCAAACTGCAACGAAGATATCAAAGTTGGCCAATATAGAGTACTGATAGCTAATCTCTCCTTGTCATAGTTGTTTTGTATAATTACTGATAAGTTCCAATTATTCGGTGCAGAAACAGAATGGCTGCAATTTCTTCATATGGGTAGATCCACCAACATGCGAAAGAGGGATGGAATATGCAAAAATCATGCAAGGCAAAAAAGAACTTGAGAGACAAATTGAAGACTTGAAGATGATCAATAAAGAGTTGGGAATAGGAAAACAAAAATTGGAAGAAGAAAATGATGCATTGGTCGTGAAGATAACAGAGTTGACTGAGATTAATGTCAAGTTAGCATCACAGACCGGGCCAAGGAAGACAACAAATATGACGACAGTTATAGTACTAGTAGTAGTCATAGTGTTTGTGGTTTGCATGCTACTGTCAAGTGCAAAGCGCACCCCTGTTTAAAAACATTTGTATTTGGTTTGAAGCTATGTTATGAAATGCAGGAGAGAACTAGCATGAAATCTACTGTAATATGATGTTATGTTCGGGTGGCGCCCCGTTTGAGAGTCAACCTGCTACAACGTCCTGTTTGGTCCCATAAGTTGTTTTGTACCTGATTCGATCATCATGGTTTCGTATGCATAGAGGATATGTTTGTGTGAGCGTCATGGACATTATCTCCTCTTTAATAGTGACCAGCTCTCAATTCCAGCTGATGGAGGAAAACCGACCTATTTGTTGTAACTGGCTAACTACTATAACATGGTAACACTATATTGCAAGAAAAAAGGCTACTTCATAAATCTGGAACACAGTGAGACTCCTCTGCTGATTTCCGTGACCATAGCCTTTTAAGCCAACCTATGTAACTGATAGTTGGCCCCATAATTTTGGTTCAAATAACAGGTGGAGGATTTTGAAGTCAAATCATTGATCTCGGAGGCCTCCAAGTCTAGCCCCAAATCTATCATACACCAAGTTTCAAAAACGTTAAGAAAAAATCAATGAAGCCAATTGAGTACACTCTAGTTTGGAGTAGCGCGTCTCCGGGGAAGAGTCTAACCCTGTCCCTATTGAACCAAATGGCTAAGCTTTAATTGAAAATAAGACTTTTTATCCATTCAAAAAATGAAATATAGATAACCCATTAAAACAACGTACGACAAAGCTTGGGTTCAACTACCCTTACATACCACCATCTTTACCAAAAACCATAGTCCTAGCCACATGCCGGCTCAAGAAAGACACTAACGACAAAGGTACAAACAAAGAAGCCAACAAAGAAATAGAAACTACTAAGTTGAGTCGTAATGTTATGACTACGACTACCACCTCCCCCTGAACTAGTCACTCACTCTCCTCCTCATCTTCCTCGTCGTCCTCATCCTCCTCTGAAGTAGTTGGCTGCTCATCTTCCATAGTGGGGACATATGGCTCGTTGGTGAACACCCCAATCTTTTCAGCACAGTACTTGACATACCTCATGTGTTTATCCATTTTCCTCTTCCCCCGCCGAAGAGCTGTCTGAATCGCCTCACAATTGCTCACTATTATTTCATTCCATTCCTCTCTCCGCGCAGCGCCCTTCCTTGCCTTGGGTCTAGATTCTTGAGAAGGATGTGACATTTTGGAACTTTTTCTCTCCGTGACCTTGGCAATGGCTTTAAAACACCCGTGGTGACCCAGATTGTCCCCCTTTTCCCCTTTCACTCCGGCTTCCTCACACATCTTAGTTATCATGGCTAGAAACGGAATATTGGCATTTGACAGTCCCTTGTCCTTAAAATCAGCCATGCCATCCCAAATCCGAGCCGCCCAATCTACTTTCGGAGAGAGGCAGAGAATCAAAGCTTGAAACTTGTTGATTTCGATGATTTTTGGATGAGAGAGAGAAGAGAGATCGTTTAGGGTTCTGAGCGGCTGAGAACGGAAATAAGAAATAAAGGCTTTGGGTTTATATAGTGGGTGGAAGTGGGTTTTCTTTTTTTATTTTTAATCAAAATTGTCCAGCGGCTACGGGAAGGGAATTTTTATGGTACAGGTAGTTGTCCAAAATCCACAACATTGCACATCTACTGGACGCTGGCTACGGGTAGAGATTTTTTGGCTACGGAGACCTATTAAAAAATTTCCAGCAGCTACGGGAAGGGAATTTTTAGTCTACGGGTAGTTGTCCAAAATCCACAACATTGCACATCTACTGGACGCTGGCTACGGGTAGAGATTTTTTGGCTACGGGGACCTGTTAAAAATTTTCCAGCGGCTACGGGAAGGGAATTTTTAGTCTACGGGTACCAACTGGGTAGAATTTTGTAAGAACTACTTGAACCAAATCCATCACACGTGGTCCTGAATTTGAATCATTCCATGACTTGCATGACTTAACCACATAACCAAAAAAAGTCTCATACAAAAAAAATAATCCTATTCGATTAAGAAACAAGAACTTTAACTTTAATCAGATCATAAACCCAAAAAATAGACCAAAAAAAAACCACAAAAGTTCATGCCCCGTATGCCACTGTCGTCGGCAACCATACAAGTAGCAGCCCAATTTGAGGAATAAATTCCCAAAAGCTAATCACCAATAGAACTTTGGTCTCAATTGGTCAAGTTAAACCAAATCATTAAGAAAGTAACACAATCTTTTCTCTTTGTTAATCATCAATTCAAAGCCATGCTATTGAAGGAACTAAATACTAAAAAGTTGCCAGCCAACTGCACGATCAGTTCTTGCACTGTACACAACGATGCCCACAAAAGTTCAAAACACAGTATCCATTAATTACATTATGAAGTGCAGTATTTGCTCTATAATTTCTGCACTGCCATTTGCAGGTACGAAATGAATACTTTTCCCATGAGTTATTATAAGGTTACAAGTACTGCTACAAAACTCAGATCAAGGTTCCAAAACACTACTAACAAGTCAGTACGGTTGCAAAATAATACTACATTTGGTTGTCAAGTGTTAGACTTCTGGGTACTGCCTGGGGTTGATGATTCTCCTTGGGATAACTGTCTAGGGCCAGTGATTGGCATTGTTGCACTGCCGGTGGTACTCCCACTCCCACAAGATGCTGCAGATGACCCTGCAGGTTGACTCCAAAAAATACCATTTCCTATCCTTGTCGATCTCCTCCATCCCTACATTTACAAACATGTACATGCAGGTTATAAAAATTTAATTCTTACATAAGACTATGGATAAATTTGTAAACTATTCCACCCATTCATACCAGTGGTAATGACAAACCAACCCTTGGGGCTATAGATGTTGTCACAGGTTGACTCTGACCTGTACCTCCAAACCTCACAATTGGTTGTTTCACTTTTGTTTTACCAACAACCACTTCTTTACCCTTCCCATTGGATGTAGGTATTTGCCCTCCACCATTGGCAATATTGCTCGCATCTCTCTCTCTAATGACAATACCAGGAAGTGCAGGAATGCTTTCACCTCTTCCTCTTCCTCTTCCTCTTCCTCTTCCTCTTCCCCTACCTCGAACATTGGGATTGACATGCTTTGAGGTAGGGTCACCACCTCTTCCTGTGCCTCCCACCACTTTTGTTTTATCACCCCTTGCTTTACGTGTGTATGGTGCAACAGGTTTTTCACCTCTACCACTCTTCCCTCCTCGACCACGTCCATTTCCACTCCCTCTACCACCAACCACTTCCATTGCCACTTCCATATCCTGTAGGGAAAACATAATTATCATTTAACATATGCTACAATGAATAAAGTACTTAATGGTTTTAAAAAAGTTACAACTCTTACTTGTTCAGCTTGTTGTTCAACTGTAGTGTTTGTTGACTTACGTCCACATCCACTTCCTCTACCACCAGCTTCATCCATTGCCACTTCCATACCCTGTAGGGAAGAAATAATTATCATTTCACATATACTTCAAATAATAAAGTAGAACAATGATTTTTAAAAAATGTAAACTCCTTACTTGTTCAATTGTAGTGTCTTTTGACTTCTTAGCACATGTCCTTGCATTGTGTCCAGGCTCCTTGCATATGCTACATTTAATGGTTGTGCAGTGCCTCCGCACTCCTCCTCTCTTTTTGGGTTTCTCATCATGCCCTCTTCTCCTTTCCTTTCTTGGTCTCCCACTTCTTACTCTCAAATGAGGAGGAATGAGAGGATCAAGGATTGTACGAAACCCACATAGAAGCATCTGGAATTGGTTTAATTATGTGCTCGTATGTCTTCGCAAAAGTTGCCACATGGAAGCATTCATGAACAAAGTCTTCAGGATTGCTTTTATCGGTTATAATTGCTGACATTCCATGTGAACAGGGTATCCCACACACATCCCACTTCCCACAGGTGCATGTTCTTTCTCCTATGTCCACAACAAACCCCTAAGTACAGTCAAGATTTCAAAAGTGGTGCCACCACTATAAATGACCTGACAATCCCCCATGTTATCACATGTTTTTTTCACCTTCTTCACAATCCTTGGACAAAGCTTACCATTCCAACCCTTGCACAGGTCACGTCTATATTGTAACCTTTTCATTAAGTATCTCCTAATACTTTTGGCCATGGTAAGGATTGGTTGGTCTCTTCCATCTTTGATAGCTCGATTGAAAGCTTCACTTGTGTTATTATCCATTCTATTGCACTTAGCCCTTCCACTGTACATGCACCTAGCCCATGTTCTTGGCTCTTCCCTCATCAACCACTCAAAGGCAGTCTGATCAAGCTCTTTAATTTCCTTCATCGTCTCCTCAAACTCTTGGATTGTGTAAACTGATGTAGCCTGCCACATGAGGTCTTTCCACTCCTTCCCCTTGTACAACTTGTTGAAGTTTGAATACATGTGCCTAATGCAGTACCTATGTTCTACAATAGGGTACTTTGCTACAAATGTTTGTGTCAACCCCTAATTAAAAAATAATGCAATTTATTTAGATGATAAATAATTTACGTAAAACCACAAGTATAGGCAAACACAATCCTTGGACAACATAATTAATATTACCTTTTGCCTGTCAGACATGAAGCACCAGCCCATTTCCTCTGGATTCCCAATTAAGTCCTCTAATAATCCCATGAACCAAGTCCAATCATCTTTGGTTTCTGACTCGACAACAGCAAAGGCCAAAGGGAAGCTCTCTGATTGTTGCCATCTCTTGCCACTGCATGGATAAGTTGCCCTCCGAACAGACCTTTGAGAAAACAAGCATCCAATCCAATGATTGGCCTGCACCCTGCTAGGAAACCCTTTACCTGTGCATCATAACTGATGAACATCCTTTGAAAAAATGGAACTTGTCCATCTACGGGTCTTTCCACCTTAATTTTAGCCATGCTACCTGGGTTCCACCTTCTCACTGTCTCACAATAGTCCCACAACCGTTGGTATTGTTCAGTATGATCTCCCCGAATCTTTTCAAGTGCCTTTCTCTTTGCCCTATACACCTTATACTCTGAAACATTAATGAGCCACTCCCTCCTCACAATA
Source organism: Rhododendron molle (assembly GCA_025413875.1). NCBI lineage: Eukaryota > Viridiplantae > Streptophyta > Magnoliopsida > Ericales > Ericaceae > Rhododendron > Rhododendron molle. Next base: position 26,501,207 of record CM046396.1, read on the forward strand.
TTCTTCATTGATTTCACCTTAGTCTCCGGCGCATCATTTAATTTGGCTAAGTACTTGTTGGAAAGCCAAGAAGCAGTTGCATTATTATTTGTGTAGTTTTGAGTACAAGTATGTTGTTGCCAAATATTTTTTATCTGGAATGATTTCTCATCATACATGGGAGAGGCATGAAGTCTAAATCCACAATCAAATGCACATTTCACAGTCAGCCTCGTAGATTCATTCTTCAAGAATTTAAATGTGTACCCCTCCTTTATATGATATTCCCTCAACAATTTCCTAAACACACTGACATTAGGAAACTTCATCCCTTCTATTAATTGGGGGTTTTTCATGCAAGAGTCTTTAAACTCACAAAAAGTAGGCTTCCCATCTTCACCTTCCTTAACCAAGTCATTTTCATCACTATCCGAATCCCCCTCACCACATTCTGTTTCAAGGTTATAGGTTCCTAGACCAACCAACGCAATGTTCTCCTCTTCCTCTTCATCAGAAGACTCCTCTACCCCATTAAAAGAGTCACAAAAAGTTTCACTATCCTGATTAGGCTCCCACTCACAATCTGACTCACTATCCTCATCCATTTCCTCACCTACTCTTTCTCCGTCTTCATCAGCATTCACACATTGATTACCTAATCTCTTCCCCTCTTCATCAACAACTGGTTCTTCTATGTGTTCAAGTCCCCCTAATTCACCACCTCCCTCACCTTCTCTTATTTGAAAGTCACCTCCTAATTCAGTTAAGGAGCTAGGGTCTGCAGTAGGATTCCTATCTCTACCTATCACCTCCACCTCAGGCTCACGTTCCTCGTCAGACTCTACAACACTGGGACAATCAACATATAGATCGATAACCATATACTTCTTACCACAAGAATGCACTGCAAACATTTCAACCATGTCATAATGAGAAGTCAAGTTAACTAATCCATCATTCATGTCATGCAGTGGAAGTTTATGAAACACAGTTACTTGCTCTGTTACTTCATTACTATCTGTCAGTCCATACCCCATTTGCCTAATTATATCCATCAATTCATAAACGCGGAAGGAATCTGGATCCACCTTCGATTCTGCTACAACCCCATTCAAGTACTTAGACTCCAAACCCCTTACTAGTCTACCACCGACGCGTATGAACAATGTACACCTTAGCTCCACCATAGTTTCTGTGCAACAAATAAGTTAGATTAATGATCATGTTTTCCTTGATAAGTCGCAAACAAAGTCATAATGTTAACATCTCTCATATTCTACATAGCTCATTACATTGAACCATCCCCTTCAATATATCTTCATATACGCACACAAACACAAAAACCCCCCACAAAATTTTCTTTTCTTTCCTTACATTGGAGACCTAGGGAGGACAAGATGCAAAATTGCCTTTTACCACAAAATAAATACACCTCAATTCTGCATCACTCAACATCAAGCCTAAATAAAAAGAAAAGCAAACTAGAAATCATAACTACAAATCAATGAAACCCAAGAGACAAAAAATGCTCTATGCTCACAATCGGCTTTCCAAAAGATGCCGAACCACTACAAGTGCTAATAAGTTAAGCAAAGGTAAATGGAAAATCCAAAGAGAGAACCACCAAACATTGTTACTATACTATACCAAAGCAACTTTTTGCTCTTTTTGCTAGCCATGCAACCACCTAAAATTATTAACTGCTACAGGCACAGTCAGTAACGAAAGAAGAAGCAATTCCGAAGTATATGGAAATCGACGAGAAATCACCCTCATAAACCAAAACACACAATATTTGGAAGAGAAACCAGAAGCATCAACTGAATTCCAGATCTCAAATTCAACTCAGAAATTTAGGGCTTTTTAAATTCGAAAACAACAAACAACAATAAACAATTTTTTAGCCCTTCTACAGGTCAATAAATAGCAGGCTTCCCAATTCTTTTGCCCTAAACCAACTTAACTAAACAGAGAACTTACGGATGGGGAAGAAGCAGGTCGTCGTCGTTGTTCACTAGGGGGAATCAGGTCTCAGCCGTCGGCGTCGTGCGGCCGTCGGCATCGTGCAGTCGTCGCCGTCATCTGTCTGGAGGGAAGACCGTGGGGTGGGTTTCGGAGTGGGTAGGTTTCAGAGAGGCGAAAGAGTGAGAGAGAGAGGCTAAAGAGAGAGAGAGAGAGAGAGAGAAATTCGATCGAAGGAAAGAGGGAGAGAATGGAGATATATGAGAACGTATTTTTTTTAAAGGGGAACGAACGTATTTTTTTTTAAAAGGGTACGTAAGTAATTTTGTAGCCCTCCGTCCATTTTTTTAACGGAAAATGGGGGAGGGGGTGAAGTTGCTCAAGATTTGTTAGTTAAGGGGGTGAAGTTGCTCAAATTTAAACTTAAGGGGGTGAAGTTGACAAAAAGTGATAGTTTAGGGGGTGTTTTTGCAATTAAGCCAAGTAGTTTTTGTCAGGGTTTTTGGAGGTGCGTAGGAGAGCAATTGGGAAGCAAGCTAGCAGCCAAGAGGAGGGTTAGTGTGGGGATTTCTGCTGTTCAAAAGGAGAGGAGAAAAGAAAGCAAAGGAGGGTTGGTGTGTTTTCAATGTTCAAGCCAGGGTATGATATCTTCACTCCTTAACCCAAATTTGAGTAGAAACTCCTTGAATCACAGGCATCTCACCCGTTTATTAAATTTGAGTAAAAATATGAGTAAAAGACGCTTTCACGCTTTTATACTAGCACCTGCACACGTATTATGTGACCCTAAAAATCATGTGTAATTTATGCCCAGCTTGGTTTCTATTTGCTATTAGTTGTACAGATAGTATGTGCTTAAGAATAGGAACACAAACATATTTGAAAGTGTTTGATGCATGTCAACCAACCACGACGACTCAAGTAACTATTCTTAAAGCAGGGCAATTTCCAGGAACACCTAAAAAAACACTTCAAATCCCAATCTCATAGTTTCCGATCAAATTTTTATGATTCGAACCGTTCAATGTGTGTAAAATGTGATTTTAACACCAATACGGTCCAGAGCTTCTCTCTCTAGGATAGAGAGAGAAAGCTTACTCTAGCACAGGCTGATGTCCGGCCAGTCGGTATGATGCAGGCTGAGCTCGGATCTATCTATCTACAGGCAAGGGAACGTCCCTCCTTAGGGTTAGTTCTCCTCCAACGCCTCCAAATCTCTATCCAACCTATCTCGTTCTATCCACGATCTACCATGTCCGGCCAAACTTTGGTCGGATGTATAGATCTGGTTTAAGATCCCAGCCGTGGGTTCATCTTCAATAGTCAAGCTCACCACAGCCGTGGGTACATCTTAACAATCGTGGGTCCATCCTAATGGCGAAGATCCCCACAGCTGCGTTCAGGTCCACCATGGCCGAAGCTGAGGTGGACGCCCATGTTCCTGTTCTAAATCGAGTGGGTTCTCATGGGGCTTTGATCTGGGGAGTCCTCTTCGGTAAATACTCTACTCAGTCTATAAAGCACGAAGCCATAGCTTCATCTTCCACGGTGGGTTCAGTTCAGTTCAGCCGATGGGTTCAGTTCATGTCACGTCGGCCAGGATAGTCTGGACAGATAGCCTTGTTAGCTCCCAGCCAAGCAGGCCTCAGCCATGCTAGCTGGGCCCAGCCAAGCAGACCGATAGCCCTGCTACTCAGGCCGGCAGCCTAGCAACCAAACAGCCAGTTAGGCCAGCCGGGCCAGGCCAGCCAAGAGCAGGCCAGCCAGGCCAGTTTACTTACTCATTATGAGCTTGCAACTGCTTATTTACTATCAACTTGTGCTGGACTTATGGGCCAGTTTACTGTGATTCTCTGAGAACCTCGATAGGCAGTCACCTATTGGACTGAGATCGGGTTCGGTTTAGCTCTTTGTCGAGCCTTTTATATCCCTAGATTCTTTGCTTCCTTAGCCCGGTACTTGTGCGTAGTAGGGTTATGGGCGTAGCTATCATTGATTAGATTAGAGTTTGTGTATTGCCTTACGGCTGCCACTGATTAGATTGGTGTGGATTCTGATTGAGTGAGGTAGCTGCCGGGGCTGTCCATGATTAGATTGGTGGTCGTTCACTGATTGAAAGGGACAGCTTAGCAGGTTTTTTTTACTAGATTGGCGGTTTGGCGCTGATCGGAAGAAGCAGCTTGGCCCTCCTACGGTTCGAGTGGCCACTTCTTGTGGTTCTTCTTACTGTCCCGCTGTTTGTCGTTAGCGAGCCTAGGGGATTAGGTAGAGGGAGTAGTAGTCTGGATGGAATGGGCGTGGTGTGCAGGGTACTTGGCAGCGGTGCCTTGTCGGATGCCGACATCTCCAGTTCGAGCCTCTTCTCGGTTCCTAGTCCCTCTATAGTAGCTGATCTCTTTGTGGTGGGTATTATGCATGCTCTCTGGGTTTGTTGGAAGTATTAGATTCTTGGTTTGCTTATCCCAACTTTGGAGGAGGCGGTATTTGGTAGTTGGTTGGCGGCAGGTTGTTTTGGCGAGCCTTAGGCTTGGTTGAGGGAGTATTAGGCCGGAAGGATTGGGCGTGGTGTGCAGCGTACTTGGCAGCGGTGCCTTGTCGGATGCCGTCATCTCTGGTTCGAGCCTCTCTTGGTGCCATGTTCCTCTGTAGTAGTCGTTCAGCTTGCTTTGAAGCCGTGTTGCTTTGCAGCCGTTCTCCTCAGTGTTGGTTATCATGTGGTCATATCTGGCCGTGACTATTTACTTTACTTTACTTCCTAGCCTGGCGGGTTGTGCCAGGTGGTAGTTCAATTTCAGTTCATTTCATGTACTTTATACTCGTACCACTTCATCTCATACCCCGTAGTACTATCCTTCTACTTAAATGGATAGTACTACGGGGCCATGCTTATGACACTTTTGTTATTTTATCTACAATATCCTACTCTCCATGCGGGTTGTGCATAATTAACGCATTTTTCTCAATCTTCTTGTTTTGTTTTTTTTTTCCTCATGTGGTATGCCCCTTGTAGGCTGTACATTCGGTTAACCTTTTTATTTTCAAGCTGATTTACCAAAAAAAAATGTGATTTTAAGGGTACCCGCGAGAAATTAGCAAAAAATATGACCGGAATGTGCTTGTTTTAAGTAGTTTTTAATTGAACCGGTCATCAAATCTGAGCTAAAAACTGTTCAGATCAAGCCCTTCCCGGTCATTTTTTTTTTATTTCTCACAGGTACCCGTAATATCACGTTCTGATCACATTGAGCGGTTCGGATCATCAAAATTTGATTAGGAACTATGAAATGTTATTATAGGTGTCTCCGTAAAATAAATAGGTCATTCATAAACTTTAATTTTGAATAATTTGTAGAAATAGATAATCAGTAGTTTTAAAATAGCATATATGGTTAACATGCAGTAGGAAATTGATTTTTGCACTACAGTTTTATCCACTGACAATCTATTTTGTCTTGATCGTGTGAAATTGCAAAACAAAAAGTAGAGTGCCACTGGTCAAAATTGGAGTGCCAAAATCACAACTCTATGCAGTAGCATCGCAAATTCAAATTATAACCCGTAGCTTTCACATAACGTATACTTCTCCGATCATATTCTTGGGACAGAAATCTAGTTTATCAAATAATTGGCAAATAAATGGACGGATTTAACTCTTTAGTTTCATAGGAGTACGTCCAATCATGCTTTTCTTTTTCAAGGCACAAACATTCCAATATGCAAGAGTAGCAACTGCTTCAATAGAAATTATTCAACAGCAGCAGCAGCAAAACGCCTTAAAGAGCTGAGCAAAATCACTGTTACAGTAGTGCTAATCAACCAAAAATGTCATCTGAAGGATCATGTATTCACTTTCTAATGTTACAATCATCTGCTCAAAACTGAAAACAACTGATGGGGCAATGGCAAAAAAAGCCATAAGCAGGAAGAAAGAATTCCCATTCAATCAGAGTTTTAAATACAACAGAAAAAAACTGAAAATAGTACAAAAAGCAGGCTTAATTATTCCTACTTCCATTGCTCAAACACATCAACTAATTTTAGCTTAAATAGAACCAAGCTAAAAAGAAGTTCATAAAATCCTTCCACACAAAGGATCATTTCAGTTGTCACACTTTATTCACGAAAACATGACACCAATCTTCTTTGCAAAATCATCGCCGTCATCGTCATCAAAATACTCTTCTTCACCTTCTGCATTCTCAGCTTCATCTAGGGTATAGTCTTCTCCATCAATCTGTTCGTAATCAGATTCCCCGTCTCTCTGATCAAAGGCTTCAGGCTCGTGATCTTCCGCTGGTTCTTCAACAATCATCCCTTCTTCCGTTTCAAGCTCACTCACATTAGCAGACTTGGCTTCTTCTCTATTGTTTGCTAAGCTTCTTTCTTCTTCTTCCTTGTGGTTATTGTCTTCTTTATTTCGAGAAATCAAACTGTTTCCAGGAACCATTGTTTCCGCTACTTTTTTCTTCTTCAAAATCTCGCTCAAAGGCTTTGGTCCTTCAAATAACACATCGCTTTCAGATTGTTGCTGGATCCCTAAAGTTGGGTATTTCCGCTTCCCAAGAGCAAGTGAAAGTCGATCATTATTATTCATATGCTGATCCTTGTTTTCAGCAATCTTTCCACCCTTTTTCAGCTCTGCAAGACTTTTAGGACCAGCAAAATTGGCATTATTGTCATTTACTGCCTCTCTCATTCGTGGACCCCTAGAACTTCTTCCCTCATTGCTGATTTCCTCTTGCACCCTTCCTTTTATTCTGTCTCGAAGCCTCCCATGATGGATAGAAGAAACCAGAGGCTGCCGGTTCCTTTCCCTATCCATTTCCCTTTCTGGGCGCAAATCACTTCCATTGACTGGAGAAGAAGATCTCCCCGGAAGTTTTATTCTTCCGCAAAGCCGGTTACTAACAACAGAGCTCTCTTTGGGGGTAATTAAACGGTGTGCGTCCCTTCGAGATGAGCCCCGGTGATTCCGATCCTCCAAATGGTTGTCGCGAGCGTAATCATGACTAATGACCGATCTCAAACCATTAGCCCTCCTCTGCTTCGACAAATGATGCCTCAAATCTGCGATCCTATCGGGACTATCGCCCTTAGGGTACCGGCTCCTTTCCACATGCGCAGAACCGACCCCAACCATCCTCTCAGGCGAAGCCCTGCGCTTCTCCCTACCATACTGCCCTTGCATCTGCTCGTAAGAATCATACCGCCGCAGATCACGATACGCATCTCGGTCGACATCTACCGTCACATCATAATCCACAGAACGGTCAATGTCGTAATCATGACTCCCTGATCTTCCATAATGGTGATCCTCGTTGTGATAGTAATCGGATTCTCCAAGCTCATCGTCTACAAGAACATCAAAACCAGGGGAGGGCTCCCTTGAGAATTCACCGGCTTCCCTACCATTGAGGACATCGTGATCATCTGATACTAGCACTTGTTGCACATGGTGGGACCTACTCATATAATCTCCATTGGTATCAGGAGGATTAATATCTGTCGGTCTGTTGTACCTAGGAGTCCCTTCATTAACAACAGGTGATGGTGCAGAATATCTGTTAAAAGTAACCCCGTTTTTTATTGGAGCTGCTTCTTCAACCTTGGCCTGCAGGGTGCCCTGTGAAATTAAATCTGCAGACTTGGGTACATTGGCTTGTGGAAACTTCGGCTCCTGACTACACTTTTCGAGGCTACCGAAAGGCTTCTTAAGAGATGGTGGCTCTGCAGTATTGGTAATTGCAGGCCTCGGTGGGACCAACTTCTTGTTGATTACAGTGCTTGACGGTGCATGAAAGAAGGGACATCTGTCGCCTTTTAAGCAAAAACCCTGCTGAAAGAAAATGCAGGGGACACCTTGCTTTCCTGCATTATAAGGAGCACTAGTAACAGGTAGAGGTATGGTCAGTGTTGAAGGCTGAGAAGATCCCACAGGAGTTGATACTTGGGTGCCTAATAATCCATCAAGAGGCTGCAAAGGGGAAAAAAATTACTGTGGTTATCATTAATTCTACCAATATCTAACAAAGGAGACACAAAGTATATTATAGAGAAGAGGGAGGACTTACAGGATGTCGGAAAGCACATTTTGGATTCAAGCAACTACCATTCAACCAGTACCAGCAATCCCTGGGGTTAAGCCGAGCATTGTCACTATGCCGATACTCACACTCAGCTCCCTGTTCAAATGGAACCCAAGTGCTTATTAGATTCAATACAAACACTAACTAAGCGTACCACTAATTAAGTAGGTTTATTGCGGCACTGAATCACCACATCAACCCAATTCAACATACATCAACCCAATCCACCATCATTAACTTGGTTGATAAAAGAGAGAATAATGCGATGCTAGAAAATGACTAAATATGCCCAGTAAGATGATAGGACGGTCTAAAAAACTAAGCATTTAAGACTAACACATCGATGCAGATATTCATTTCACAAAACCACCCAATCGCAGAAAGAAACATATGTATGTCAAGTGTTGGTAGATTTAATCAACATATTACCCCTGAGATCTCATGGCTGACCAAACTAGTATTAAATGCTTGGAACAGAAAATACTAACTAAAGCTAACCAGAATGTCTCAAGACGACAACAGTCTCAAAACGAACAACATGACAAGTCTAAAAGAATAACGACAAAAGCGAACATAATAGCAAAAATAGCAAGCAGACACCAATAGGTACATGAAATACAATCAGCACAATATTAAAAATCAATAAAGATGGCCAAAAGAACATATATACAAAAAATGACTAGACATGCCCTGCAAGAACAAGATAGGAAGGTGAGAGTCTAACAAAGTAAGCATTCAAGAATAACAAATTGCTGCAAAATTTCGCTTTACAAAACCCGCAGAGAGAAATTCAAGTATTTCACATGCCAGTAGATTTCATGAACTTGCAACCTGAGATCTGATAGCGGACCAAAAGACTACAGTATTAAATGCTTGGAACAGAAAGTCTCAAAGAATAACACCAGTCTCGATAAATAATAACAAAACTCCCCAAAGAATAACGACAAAAGCGAACATAATAGCAAAAAGATCAAGCAGACACGAGTGTATGAAATACAATCATCATATCATCAAACATCAATAAACATGGCCAAAAAACACAAAAAACAAAACATGATTGAGCTAACTACTTTTGGATTACTCCCTTAACATGCTTAAAGAATTTTCTTGGATGAAAGACACTTATGTACGAAGTTTCTTCTATTGCAAGTGTCTCATGAACATCAGCCCGTTCACAAAAAGCAAACCAGAAACAAAAAATTCTCCTGTCTCAACTCAAAGCGAAACACTCTTTATTCTTCCTCATTCTACTACCTTCCTTCCTATATCAGTATTTAGGACTAGACATCCACGTTACTATGCACGTTTACTATACTTGGAACTTACCAACTCATAAATCTTCTAACTGTCCCTCTCTTATAGTCTTATCTAACAATTCCATCCTAATTATTAAGCCAAAGAATTTCCCCTTACACCTGTATTCACAACAAAACACAAGACCAATTCACTCAACACTACAGACGTACTGCTTAAACAACAAGAACAACAACAAACTTGTGCACAAAGAACGAATCAAAAATAATTCCTTCACCGGACTGCCCTAGAGAATGCTCTGTTTTATTTCTGACACGATCCAATACTTAACCAAACCCAATTACAAGTACCAATCAAGACCCAGATCCCAAAATAACCCCTTTAATGGAAGAAGCACACATAGATCCGCAGACAAACTCCAAAAACCCAAGTACCCAATTACAACAACAAAGGACTTCACATGGGGAAAAACAACAGCTACCCACTTGAAATCCGTCCATACGGAGAAAGACAGAGATAAAGATTCGAACTTTTTTGCAGGTTAACCAACCCAATTAGCAATATTAATTCAAGACCCAGATCCAGGATTAACCACTTTAATCTAAAAAGAACACCAAAAGAAACCGCAGGCAAAATCCACATAAACCCTAGTATACAATTACCACCCAAAAAAGAAGAAGAAGAAGACGACTTCATGCACCACCACATCCATCAATCAGCATACACATGGGAAAAAGCTATCCCAATCAAATCCGTAAATACAAAGAGAGAGATAAGAGGTAAATATTCGAACTTTTTTGCAGGTCAAAGGGGAGGCGAGGAAGTAAACGCAGTCGGTGTTCCTCTTCAAGGCTTCTTCTTCGGCAGATGTTTTCGCCGTCGCCGTAGTAACCGTCAGAGCTTGAGGGTTCTGCTGTTGTTGTTGTGTTTGTTGTGGTGGGGGTTGTGTGGCTCCAACCATGGCGATTATTTTCACAGCTAACCCTAATTACAAGATCGATCGAAGAAGAGATCGATTATTAGGGTTTTGCGAGAGAGAGAGAGGGCCTGTTAATGCTTCATGGATAAGTCGTCCTTGAGCTGGCCGCACATAAGAATAGGAGGAGGAACCGATCCAATCTGCGGAGAGAGGGGTGGGGGAAAGGGGACAGGCTTTTAGAGAGAGAGCGAAAGGGAGAGAAGGGCTTCTAAAATAGGAAGTGGTGGAAGTACATGTGTTTGTATCTTATGTGTGAGTTTGGAATTGGGAGTTTGGGTTGGGTTAAAGAGTCTTGGGCAAGGCTTATTGTCGGCCTACTAGATTTACAGTTTTTGTTGTCTGTTCCATTGGACTTGTCCAATTTATAAGCGGGCAATTTACGGGCCGGTCTATAAAAGAGGGGACAATGCACGCATAAGTCCAGCCCGATTTAAAGAATACACGCATAAGTACTGAGAGCAACTTCCTACCGAAATTACCCCTGGCAGTATAGGTCCTCCAACGTCACCGAACCGAACAAATTTGAGCTCGCCTCTCAAATCTTCACCACATCCACTCCGCCTCAATCACATCTGCCAACGCTGCCATTCAGTCCTTCCGCCGGCGCCGCCATTGAATCCTTCCACCAAAATCTCCAAGTCGGCGACGACCTGAACCACCGCAACTTGACCGACTTAGCCAGGAATTAAGGCGAGATCCTCCTGCAGTACCACCGTCTGACCTTGGTTCTGTTAGTGGTTGGGGGCATGGGTGGCGGTGGTGTAAATGTTGCTGGATAGGAGGCCCGGGCCTAGATTAAAGCAACCCATGTCAGCGGCGGCGGAGGAGGAAAGGGGAAGAGAGGGTGGTTCAACGCCACGGCAGCGGCGGCGGTCGGCCGACGCAGAAACCTGTCATACCCAGCCGGGGCCAGGGTCATATGGAGCTGTTCGATCTCGAATGCGGTCCTCTTCCTCACCATCTTGATCCCGTCGGAGGAGATTATCGAGACGGCCGCCGCGTTGCTATTCAACGGCGTTGGTAGTGGACTCACAGAAATGGTGTTCGTAGTAGTGGTGCTAGGATTGAAATCCGCCTCGGTTGCGGCGTTGTTGGTTAGTAATAACAAAGCAGCACGGGACTCCATGTGGAAAATCAAGAAGAAGAAGAAAAGGGGAGGAGTTTTGGGTCTCGTAGGTCTTCCTCATAGGGTAGATCAAGAAGGGAGTTTGCCGGTGTGGCTTTATTTGTTTTGGAAGAAGAAGATGAGGATGGTTTGGGTGGGATAGGCGATGACGGTAATGGTACGTTAGGGCTCGAAGATCGGTTCAAACAGTATTTGTGTTTGAATACTACAATTTTGTGTTTAATTGCGAATTTCACATTTCACACTGCGAATGTGTGTTTTACTCCGGTTTTTTTTTTAAACAAAAAAGTCGCTGGAAAAGTGAAAATCACAAATTCGTTGTCTGAAAAAGCCGTCGAAAAAGTGAAAATCACAAATTCGCAATCTAAAAAGCACTGCGAATTTGTTTAAGTTGCCGCAAAAAGCACTACGAATTTGTTTAAGTCGTCGGAAAAGCACTGCGAGTTTGTGAAACTCGCCGAAAAAAGCATGGCGAATTTGTAGTCGCCGACCGGATGTAGTTGTCGATCGGAGGTGGTTGCCGGAAAAATTCGTCGATCGGAAGTGGTCGCCAGAAAAAGTCACCGGCCGAAGGTGGTCGCCAGAAAAGTTGTAACAACTCTGATTTTTACTAAATAAAAATTTTGTTGTTATTATTCGAAAAATCTTTAATTGGTTTATAATCGACTTCTAATTGCTTATTAGCCATCGTGGATTAGATTAAGGTCTTGTAATTAGGATTTTTGGCTGGAAATCCTATTAAACTAATATTGTTAGTCTTTAACCAACTAGTTAAAATAACCTAATTACCATTTTGCCTAATTACTTCTCCCTAACTCTTGGTGAATTTCTTGAACCTTTTGACCCTTGAACCTTTTGAACCCCTCAACCCTAGATGAACCTTTTAAACCTTTTGGCTTTAACCATTGGACGATAAATATTAGGGAAATCCTTACCCATTGATAATAGAAAAACTTAGTTTATTCTACCAAAGTACATTACTAGACTTTATTAGTACTTAGATATAGTATTATATAGATATATATACACATGATTAAAAGTAACGGTCCCGCTAACAAGCACCCCCGAGGCATAAGTTTAGGGCATTAAGTTTAGTAACAATAAATGGTGTGCTTCCACTTAATGTGTTCCATATTAATTCTTTTCTCATTAGTGCTAATTGGTTTTCAGTGTAAATGTTGTGACATTTAATACATCATTGGGAACGTTTCAATAATTTCCGATCTTACCCTTATGTTATCCCCTCCCGTTCCTTTTTTTTATTTAAGATAAGAAAAAAGTTGGCGTTTTATGTCACTTTGTAGTAGAGAATAGAAGTAGGAGTATATCACAGTTTTATGTTTTTAAGTCACTAGACCGTTAAACCTACTTTAAACTTTATTCGAAAAGAAATTAGTTCGGTTAATACTAATTTTTTAGTTTTTAGATACATCTTGTTGAGACTAACAAATAATTCACAAAAAATTGGCACAAAGATAAAGATAGCGAAAATAATTAAATGAATACCAAAAAATATGAATTAGTTAAGGTGTGTTCCAATAACTAAAATAAGTGCTTTTTTATTTTCAAAATTAAAGGTGATAAATTGTGAGAGAAATGCTTCAAAAATTAATTGGTGGAATGGGCCGGGTATTAAGCCAAAACAAGGCCAACCATTCTAAACCTTGTGGTCATTGAGGGTTATGCCTGATCATTATCTTCAGGACCCCAGAATGAATCGAGGTGGCACGAGCTGGTCAAAACATCTGGTTATGAAAACGAAAAAAATCATTTAAATAAAGTCTAGTTCACCATGTTTGTGTTCTGGTTTACCCCTTAAAAAATAAATACTTATTTGCAATTTTCAAGCTTAAAAATAATAGGTTTATTGAAATAAAAAAAATATGCTATATGGATCTTGTTTGAGAGATCTCATCGAGATCTATCAAACCCTGCAAAAAAAATTAAAAAATTATTTTCATAAATCTATTATTTTTAAGTTTGAAAATAAATCCTTATTTTGTAATGTGGAACGGGGTCATAATATAATATATTAGCAGTTAAATAGGGGTACTGGAGGAATGAATTTGAAGTGTTCCCATAATAAATACTAAAAGTTGAATGTAATTGATTGATATTTAATGACGACATTGGAACTTATAAAACTCTCCTCATTAACTATAACCAAAACACTGCCCCAGGGGCACCAATTAGCATTTGCCTAAAAGTAAATATATACTTTATACAAGTATAATACTTTCAACCCTTACCCATTGGTTAATGACCGCTAGAAGAATTGTTATCCATTGGACAATAGGTTATGTCTTGCCAAAGTACTAGGATATATTAAATTAGTCAATTCCTAGATTTTCCATGTGATTAAAAGATTAAAATAGATATTAGTACATTGGATTATATAATATAATTACATAGTACCTTAGTTATTGAAATAAGAAGACATGTGCCAATTAGATTAGTTTAATGGGAAAGCTTGATTTGAAAGATCTCGTAAGATCATTAGGTACATACACATATATATATATATATACAGTTCTTTTCATATCCGGTCGCCCGAATTTTATTTTTGTTCGGATATCATTAAAATAATATCCCCCTTTACTTTTCTCTCGCTCCCTCCCCCCCCCCCCCCCCCTTTCCATTTCGTTTGCTTGTCTGAGAAAGGAGGTGATTGTGAGGACGATTTGGTGCCGACGACGACCCCCTCTCTCTCTCTCTCGTCCGAAACCCATCTCTCTCTTGTTCCACAGCCAGAGAGTGAGAGAGAGAGGAACGAAGGCGACTTTGTACGGACGACCCAAGTTCAGATCGAAGCCAAGAATGACCCAGGTCTCTCTCTCTCTCTCTCTCTCTCTCTCTCTCTCTCTCTCTCTCTCTCTCTCTCTCATTCTTTCTCTCTCACTCGTTCATGTGATTTTCGAACTGATTTTTGTGATTTTTTGTGTGGTTTCGATCGATCTCGGGATGGCCGACGACGGACGATCAGAGCGACGATCGGAGCTACGATCAGCCCTAAGGTTTCTCTCTCTCTCTCTCTTGGTATCTACGAATTTCAAAACCCTAACAGTATATCTTTGATTTTCGAAACCCTAAATGAAGAATATGGGCTGATTTCTGTGATTTGTTTGTCTGGTGATTTCTTTCGATCTCGGAATGGCTGATTTCTACTGGGGTTGTATATATGATCTTCGATTTGGGGTTGTATGGTCCGGATTTTCTTATGATCAGTTGTGTCTGATCCGTTGGATTTTGTTATGATCAGTTACTATTTGGACTGGTTTTCTTGTGTGACTTATACTGATTTTGGCCAGAGAATTTTGAAGCGGGGTTTGTTTGGTGTTATCAGTGTATCATTCGATTCTGAATGATCTGTATATATAGATATACAGTTCTTTTCATATTCGGTCACCTGGATTTTATTATGGTTCGGATATTCTATGAGTTTGGCCCTATTTCCAGATTTGTTTGCCCCTATTTGATGGCTATGATGATAAATTAATATGCAATGTGTACTTAGGCCTGGAAACATTAGATGGTCAATTGGCAACTAATATTGCCGCCTTAGTGCCTTAAAAATGTGGAATCGTGAACATTTCATTTATCTGAGCCACTTTATTTGGCTATGATGAAAATTTTCTAAGCCAAAACCAGAGTTTGGCCCTATTTCCAGATTTGTTTGCCCCTATTTGATGGCTATAATGATAAATTAATATGCAATGTGTACTTAGGCCTGGAAACATTAGATGGTCAATTGGCAACTAATGTTGCCGCCTTAGTGCCTTAAAAATGTGGTGTCGTGAACATTTCATTTATCTGAGCCACTTTATTTGGCTATGATGAAAATTTTCTGAGCCAAAACCGCCTATCGTTCGTTGCCTTTGTTCTTAGCTTGGGTCGTGCGTATACAGTTGCCTCCTTTTTCTCTTCTCTGGGTGTGGAGAAATGGGACTTAAATGGGCTGAAGGGGGGTCGTTCGTGTACAAAGTTGCCTCTGTTTCTCTTCTCTGGCCGAAACAGAATGGGGAATAAAAGGGGAAAGGGGTCTGAAGGGGGGGGAATAAAATAATAGAATCCGGACAATAATAAAATCCGGGCGACCGGATATGAAAAGAATTGTATATATATAATGTGTACTAAGGCTTGGAAACATTAGATGGTCAGCTTGGCAACTAATGTTGCTGCCTAAGTGCCTTCAAAAAGTGGTATCTTGAACATTTCATTTGTTTGAGCCGCTTTATTTGGCTATGATGAAAATTTTCTGAGCCAAAACTACTGCTTTCATTGAATTTTCTTATTACTTGTACTTTTTAGCTGTGTTGGACATTTGTGTGGGTGTGTGTAGACATTGTGTCAGTGTGTGCAATAATTGTGTTCAAACAGTCATGTCCAGTTCAAGCAACAGGAGTACCATTCAATCTCGTCAGCCTACATTTGAAAACAAGAAATGTTGGTGTGGGTTGAGAACTGCTGTGCATATTTCAGAGTCAAGTGAGAATCCTGGAAGGCTCTACTATAGGTGTCCAAAGGATAACAAGGATAAAGAAAAATGCAGGTACTGGAAGTGGTGCTATCCAATTGGGTATCACGAACCGAACCCACGTGTTGCGCCTGAGGTGAAAGTAGTAAATAATGATGAACATGTTGAAGTCGTTGAAGTCACCGTGGCTAATTTAAAGCACATGCTAATTGTCTGTCACTTCTTAAGTGGGCTAGCCTTGGTAGTGGCTATCATTGCACTTCTTAAGTGAATGTAATTTGTATTCGTTAGTATTTGTTGTAACCGGTACTTTAAAACCTTAGTTCTTGTTCTTGTTTGTTGATTTGTACTTTAAAACCTTGGTAGTATTTGTTGCTAACTAGTATTTGTTGCTAAATGGTTTAATGGAGGCATTTGAATGTTCTATTATCCTGAATTGTTTCTATTTTGAATTCCAGTATGATGAGGCATTTGAATGTTCTGTTGCTAACCACTATGAGTTCCTCTCTGATGCGCCGAAGTTCTACCCGATTAATGCCTAGTAGCTGCTTCAACTTACACCTAGTAGGTTCAACTTTTAGCAAACCAAACTGTTTTGAAAGGGACCATGGCACTGCCAATTAAAAATGCTTTCCAAATTAGAGTTATCATTTTAAGATCTCTTTGTTATCTTTGCAGAAATTATCCTTGGATTTTCACCTCTGTCTAAGCTCAAAATATTAGGGAGCACCACAATTGGTGGCTGTCTATCTCTCTCTCTCTCTTATGCGCGGCCTTAAAAACCTACTATGAAAAAAAAAAGTTGGAGTTCAAAACTAGTGAAATTGAGAGTTGGCTGCAAGAGAGGACCAAACACCCATCCTAGATTTATTGTCACCAGGTCTATTCCATTCTCTCTCGCAATAATCTTGATTAGCATAGAACAAAGAGTGTAAATTCAACTGAAAACTTTTTTTTTTTTTTGAAAATAAATTCAATTGAAAGCTAAACATTCAACTTTATTAAAGATGAACATTCAACATTACTATTGATAGATCAGTTGGAGTTAGATACGGTTCGATAAAAAGAATTCATGAACTTCATGAAATTAGCAGTCAAGCACAACAAACGGAAACCTACAAGCACTACCATTGGAATTTGGAAACAATCAGTACAAGTGGATGGTCTCACCATCGTTCATTTTAAAGCAAAGTAACAGAATAAACATAGACTTCCATACATTCATTCAACTGGAGAATTCAACTAGGGAATTACAAAATGCCCATTTTGAACAACTACCAATTCGAGCTGGAAGGTGCCAAGCTAGAGTCATTCAAAGCAGCAAAGCTACAGTCATCCAAAGGTAGTCATCCAAAGTCATTCAAAGCACCCAAGGTTATAGCAGGATGTAATCAGCAGATAAAACAAAAAAAAACTACCGGAACCACAGAGTTCAAAAGCATTACTCATATCCCCCATTACAAATAAGCACCGAGTTCACAACCACATACTACCGAAATCACAGAACATTACAAAAACTGAAATTATAGTTCGAACATCTCGGACAGCTAAACAGCAGCAGCAATCCATCCTGCAACCCATATAGGTAATAACATCAATAAACGAAACAAAAGACAAGAACAACTTAGATGTACCGAAAAAGACAAACACTTACACTCATCGTCAACGTCTTTCTCATCATCATCTTCGTCATCACTCAACCTAACATCTTGTGAAGACCTAATAAAATAAGACATCAATTAAAATGTATTCCGTGTATAAACAATGACATTCATACTACAAATTAACATCCACTTACATGTTCATAAGCTTGGAACAATTCCTTTTGTCATGCGACTGCCCCGTTAACCCACAACCATTACATTTCCTCTTGTTCTTGACAGCCTTCTCTTTTCTCCCTTTCAAACGCTTACCACAACCCTTTGCCCGTACTTGAAGTGGTTCTTTCAAACTATGTTGGCTTTCGAGAGAAAGAGGCACTTGGATACGACTCGTACCACCATCTGTCCAAGAAATCCTCATCAATGCAATCTTCTTTTGAACAGATTCCAAAACTTCTTGCTGATAAGCACCTATTATTGTAGATAATTGGTGCGCTTTGTCCCGTTTTAGGTTTATTATGTTCTATTTAATTGCCGTTTTAAGTCATTTTGCGCGTAAGGTTTCCTTTTGAGCGTTTCAGGTAATACGCGATTAGAAGGCGTGTTTTTGTTGTTTGGTGCCGCCCTTGAGGGTATTCAAGTGTTTCTGCCCTGTGGATTTTGGCCGTCGGGCATCGGAGTGAGCAATCGCCTGCTTAGCAATGCTTGCTAGGCATTTGGAAAGCCGTCGGGTCATCATGGAAGTCAGCTAGGCCAAGCCATGGCCAAAACCTGGGAGGCAGGCCATAAGGAAGCGGTATCGATACAAGCAAAACAGCTGTATCGATACCATAAGGTTACAGTGCACATGCTTTTGGCCGTAGCAAACCTGTATCGATACCAGTTGCTTACTGAAGAGATTTCCAGTTTTGGTATTTTCTATTTTTTGGATATTTTGTTCCCCTTTTGGGATATTTTGAGGACGTGTTGTGTGAGACTTAGGCACCATGTGTATAAATACCTCACTCTCTCACTCTTGTATCTCTCTCCTGTCTCCTCCCTCTTAAAGTCTTCCAAGTTTTTAGCTTTCCTCCATTAATGTTCCAAGGTTTTTCTTAGCTAAGTTCTTCAAGAACCTTTGTAAGTTGTTCTCGTTTATTAAATTGTCGTGCATTAACGTTGTAGCTACGGTTAAGGTGATCATTAATATCAAGTTTATTTTCATTTTCGTCGGTTAAATATCATGTCTCGTTTTTATGCTTTCCTTTGTGCTTTAGCTATGTGTGAGTAATCGTTTGGCTAAGTCTCGGGATAATCTTTCCCGAGGACTTAGGTTGTTAGTTGGTTCTCGAGCCATCGGGCTTTCAAGCATGATTTTCGGAATAGGGCTAAATTGGTAATTTCGGTCTAAACTTAGGGGTGTTAACTCCTCGGAATGCCGTTTGTCAAGCGGTCTTGGCAAATAGTATGTCGAGGGCTCGTGGCCTCCTTTGGACTCGACAAATGATTCAAACAAGTTGGTTCGCCTCCGGTTAATCACATCTTTTGTTAAACGTAGTCATTAAAGCTAAATTCTCTGGGCGTGAGCACGCGGTCGTGACTCTCGCCTGAGTTATAATTGAGAACCGGTAACGGCCTTTGTCAAGGGTTAGAAGATTCTTAGACTTGCCTCTTTAAGTTAAGAAAGCAAAACTTTAGTCTTCGTTTTAGTCTTTCCATTTTCAAAGTAAAACCGACAGTTGGCCGTCTTAAACGCCACAAACTGACCATATAAAACCTTCAATCCGAATCAAGCTGTTATCGAATTCTCTGTGGGAACGATCCCGGACTTCCAGATATTATGCTACTGACGACCTAGCCCTACGCTTCGGGTTTCTATCAACCTTATATTTGAAGGCAAGGTTTTGACGTAAGCACTTACCATGGACTTTCTGTGATTTCTCCCATGGCAGAGGGTTCAATTTCTTTCTCGGAAGGGCTGGGGTGCAAGGCCCAAGATTCAAATGAGCTTCGACAGAAGCAGAAGAACCCATTAGAACTCAATAACAGCTCAGTTCCCATTGAGCTTCAAACCCCTCTGTCAATTTCACCCACATCGGCTAAATTTCGTACCCCGTCTCAGAAGATCCAACCCAATCGGTCTTCCTCTTCCTTGCCATTTGACCTCTGCCCTAGGGCTCTACCCCCATCAGTCTCATCTTCTAACCCTTCTAAGAACCCTAGCCCCTCTCGTAAGCTCCAGCAAGCACTATTTGAAGAAGTCTTGATACTGGAGGCCGAGGAGCGAACGCGTCACGCTCATGACTCCACCTCCCAGTTGCTTCGTCAACATCAAGGGGAACATAGTGAAAATCATTCGTCTTGGTCTGGGTTTGGGGTTCACAATCCATTGACAGAGGAAGTTGAAGAGCGTGTCCATCATCTTCATGGCGATGGGTACCAGTCTGAACACCTGCGACAAGAGTTGGCGGTAGGATCTCAACAGATGAATATCTCCGGCGATTTCAACTCGGGACCCTCTCTCGAAAATGCAAAGGTACAGCTGTGGGCAGCATGCCCTTGGAAAAGAGGACTTCGTTCCTCTTTGCGCCAAAGCGGCCCGATAGATCGAGGGAGCGCGAGCGCAGAAGCAGGCAAGCGCTCAGAATACTGAGTCGCCACCTGGGTTTGAAGGTCCGACACCCAAGGAACCGTATTTCGAAGCACCTGGCGCGCTATTTGATTTGAAAAAGTGAAGGAACCAGTCTGTCATAACCATATCTGGGTTCGGGAGCCAGGTTACGAGAGGGGAAGGGTTTTAAGGCACCCCTCTCGCCCAATCCGGAGATCGGTCTCTACTTAGGCATTTTGCGAAAATGTGATTCTTCTTTTATTAACCAATTTTAGCCAATTAGGGTGGGGGAACAGTTAATCGGGAATTAAAACTGTAACATGTTTGCAAGATGTGATAGAGGGCATGTTTGCTCTATTTGAAACAGTTAGTATAGGATGAAAACAGACTGCTGTGGGAATTAGACAGACTGGAAAGCCCCTGTCTTGGAGTATCGGGCGCAGAAAAAAACCTGTATGCACTGATCAAGTCAATGCATGCTAGTCACACCTGCGCGCGCTACTACAAGACCTGCGCGCGCCAGTAAGCCTAAGCCCATAGCTCTTATTCTCAAACCCTCTGGGCTCTGGAAGGACCAGTGCACACCCAGGACAAACCAAGCAGTTGATAAGCAGTTTATAATATACAGTTTAAAGGCTGAAAAGCCCTACAAATTGACAAAACAGTCCATAAACAGTGTGGACAAAATAGAGACCAAAGGCCTAGTTATCCATGCAAGGCCAACCACTGGTCAGAAGCAAACCATCGTGCGAGACAGTCACTCTCTCGCGCGAGAGTGCGCCCTAGCGCGCGAGGGTGCGCCTCAGGCGCGCGATGGTGCCCCCTGGTGCATCATCGCGCGATGGAGTCAGTCTGTCGCGCGAGGGTGCTCCCTGGCGCGCGACGGTGCGCCCTGGCGCATCATCGCGCGATGGAGTCGGGCCTGTCGCGAGGGACCGGTCCACCGATGCTTGGTTTACATGTTTCTGGGTTCTGAGACGTATTCAGAAAGGTCCCATGGGTACTCCAAAGCAACATAAATGAATATTGAAGTGCAAACTAGCAATTTTTAACAAAGGAAAGCAGTAGATTGGTTGTTTTCATGCTTAACAGTGATCTATATGAAAGCAAAACATAAACCAGTAAGACACCAATCCCCACGTGGACTATCGCGAGCAACAGAGGACCGTCACGCGATACAGTGAGTCCATCGCGCGTTGGTTCTAGCCATGACGGTTTTTGAAACCTTGCTAGCTTTAGGACCAAGACTGGTATTGATTACCAGCCTTGGCCCTGCCAGCCCCCCTCAGAGATCAGAACAGAGTGCAGAACAAAGGTGTTATACCTTAGGCTTTGAGGTTTGAAAAGTGTTTGAACTTTGAAATGAGTTGAGGTTGTTTGAGTGGTGAAAATGATGAGTGAAATGTTGTGCCCTTTCTTTCTTAACCCAAAGTGAATGAAAATCTTGAACCCCTCTAAAGATGAACAAAGGGGGGGGGGGGGGGGTATTTATAGAGTTAGCACCTTCCAAAAATGGAGAGGGGGAGGTAGATCTGGTGCAAAGAGACGTGCAGGCCAAGGGTTATTTCATGACTAAGTTTTCCCAGCTGATAAAGGTGACTGTGACAGGTTTGGGACCGTCGCGCGATGAAATGGGATCATCGCGCGAGTGTGACAGCTGTCGCTCGTGGGTCAACGGTCAAATCTTTGACTTTGACCCAGGCTGACTCTCGCACGAGGGAGTCAGTCTGTCGCGCGAGGGTGCGCCCTGGCGCGCGATGGAATGAGTCTGGCGCGCGAGGGTGCGCCCTGGCGCATCATCGCGCGATGGAGTCAGAGTCTCGCGCGATGGTGCGCCCTGGCGGCGGACGGTTGCGCCCTGGCGCAGGATGATTGCGCCCTGGCGCGGGTCAGTAGGGTTTTTGGCTTTTGGAAGTGGCTTAGGTTAGGATAGGTTCAAGGGTTTCAAACACTCAAAGCTCAAACACTTGACATTCCCAGGGTGTTCTTGATCCATTTCATCATCGGGGAATCAAAAACCGTAAATAAACTAATCTGGAAGCCCAGATTGGGGTGTCTACAACAGCTTTCGAACTCTGATTCTCAGATCTTGTTCAATGCAAGAGGTAATCCCTATGCGAAGGGTGACCCCAATCTAGGGTATAG
This sequence comes from Rhododendron molle, assembly GCA_025413875.1. Classification (NCBI taxonomy): domain Eukaryota; kingdom Viridiplantae; phylum Streptophyta; class Magnoliopsida; order Ericales; family Ericaceae; genus Rhododendron; species Rhododendron molle. The sequence continues at coordinate 26,523,403 of CM046396.1, forward strand.
CATGGAGGATGTTAAGCCTTCTAAACTAAACCAGAAACCCTCTATCCGAGATCCCTCTGGTCCTTCTCAAACTCGCCAATTCAATCCGAAATTGAATAATGGTCAGGTTAAACCTAAACCGAGGAATTGGGCCTCTCTACTTCAGTCTCAGAGTCCTTCTCTGGACATGAAGCTCAAATATTTTCCTGACCTTCAAAGAGGTAAGGCAGCTATGGTTGAAATCGACATAGAATTGAATGAAATAGGGAAATGGAATCGTTATTTGGTAGGTCATTTTCTGGATGGTAATATGGCTTATCCATTGCTTGTGTCCACTGCTCGGAACCAATGGAAGGATCTTTTGTGGCTGTAAAACCTAATGTCGCAGGGTTTTATCTTTTTGAATTCAAGGATGAACAGGCATAACCCCCTTTACTTTTTCTCTCAGAAATACCTTGTTCTCAAAGATTGGCATAGGATGATGAAGCTTGCGCAGGAGCAGCCTTCCAAAATACCTGCTTGGGTTAAATTTCACGATTTACCCTTTGAACTCTGGAATCAAGAGCTAGTACTTCTAATTATGAGGTGTAAACATGTATATGTTTTGATCAGTAGTGCTACCAACTACTTAGGCTGCTGCTGCATCTGTTTGGCTCACTTATTCTGCTGCACATGTTGCTTGCTGTTTACTGCACTTGTCAAGCTTTTGGTCAGCTGTTACGATTCTGTTCTGTTATGACTGTTCTAGACTTATGACCAGCTGCCCCTGTTATGCTCGTTGCTGTATCGCTGCTGGATGATAGCTGTCTATTTCGGTCTGTTATGGCAGCAAATGCTGCTTTTGTTATGCTGGTCGTTGCTAGTACTGACTAGCATTTGTTGCTGCCTTTTGTTATGCTGGTCTAGTCTACTACTGTTAGGGTGGACTGTATACTTCATATCACTCCAACTCTTTTAAGCCTCAGGTTTCTGTTATCTTTGGCTGGTGTCTCTAGGCCATTATTTTCCTTCCCTCTTACTAGATGGATTGGAAACAACGCGCTCCCTTTAGCTCCTATAGCCATTTCGCATAAGCAATTTTCTTTTCTCTTTTTTGTTTTCTCTTTCTTTTCCTCCTGGGGTATGCCCCTTATAGGCTGTATATTCGGTTAGTGTCTTTTTCAATTTCAAGCTATTTTATCCACACACAAAAAAACTTCACTTTCTTCTTCATCTATTACAACATCATCAATAACTGTACAAGCAAGTTGGAAGAGCCCTTGTCGCCTCACTAGAATTGAACTATAACATATTTCTCTCACACCACTACCTAAGTCATCCATCACCCTGCCCGCTTATGCTGTCTTCGTCCACCTCTGCAAGATGTATTCAGTAGGGAGTTCCCTAATTTGCACTCTAAATAGGTACGCCAACAGGTGCCGACAAGAAATTCCATCGAATTCAAACATCTTACAAGAACAACTCACACGATTCGATGACTTGTCAATCGAAATCTCACGAATTCTCGCACCTTCCAATTCTTCTCTCTGAACATTCCACAAAGACCAATGTTGATTCTCGCATATGAACGTAACCACATATGCATTAATTTGAAAGATTTCCCCTTGAAACCTCTCAAAAATGCTCCATGTATATATTTCACTCATTTTCTTTTCCATTGCCCACGAGATTTTCAACAGAGCCTTCTCATTTACATCTTTATGGTCTAAATCCAATTCATAATGTCGGACTTTGGCAAGTGCCTTATTGAATTGCGTCACAAAATCCATCATTGAATTTTCTTTGGACACATACCTCTTAAAAAACGAATGAGAAATTTCAGCCCGTTGACTACTAGTCATATGGGCGGAAAACATGTGGTTCGTATATGCGGGAACCCATCTATGACGAATTTCATACATGTCTTGCAACCATTTATTACTAGACAAGTTAGAGTTTCCTACAATAGTTACCCATCTTGCATCGAACTCTCCAGGTGATTGGGAATTCCATCTACAATTCTTGAACTCATCATAATGTTCCTTATATGACAGTGCACCCAATTTTTCAGAAAATTTGCTCACAATGTGCCAAATACAATATCGATGAAACGTATTTGGAAGAGCAAAAGCAATTGCTCTTGTCATCGCCGGATCTTGATCAGTTATTGTAACGCCCCTGATTTTTGGGTACGTTAAATAAACATTTCATTAATAAAATCAAATGGAGTCTGGCTCATTATTACAACATAACTCCCACTAGGGTTCAATATTTATACAAATGAAGGGTTCTAGGGTTCCTAACTACAGCTCCGCCTGCTGCTCCGTCCTAGCCAGCTCCTCAGCTCCAAAAGCCTCCAAGGTGTATTGTTCATCTTTATCATTTACAAAATCTGACACATTATACCCAAAAAAAAATCTGGCACATTATACCAGCGTCGCCACCGATATAATATGTCAGGGTCACCAAAGGTAACACCATGAGGCACAAGAGCTTAGCAGAATAGTCCTATACCCGCTAACCCATACATTACCAATATCAGAGTAAAAGAGCAGCATACCAACTTTGGCATAAGCAGCGGAATAACACATACATATTTATAAGGCATTAACAATGATACATCCACATGCACTATTCTATCGTTGGTGTCGGTGTTATCTGAGTTTCTCCTACGCGACTCGTTGTAGACTGTGTCACCATATTCATCAATGTTTCTGAAATCCTTTTTACTATCCAAATCAACATTTTGAAAATCACATTTAACACACCCAACCTCGGTTCCGCCGCGCCGGGTTCCCGAGTATCCTCACAATGGTTTCGCCGCGCCGGGTTTCCATTGGCACACATTTGCATTGGCTCTTCTCCGCGGATAACCAAGCCACACACCCAACCTCGGTTCCGCCGCGCCGGGTTCCCGAGTATCCTCACAATGGTTCCGCCACGCTGGGTTCCCATTGGCACACAACACACATACACTCACATAATGCACCCACATTTGGTCATTATGTAGTTTCAAAAATCCTTTTTATCCATATCAACCACATTCCCACAATGGGCAAGTCCGGCCGCATTGCGTTTTCAAAACACACCTTGTCTTTAACACACCTTAAGTGTCATGTTTCTATTTTCTCGATTTCTGTGTCTCGTTACATGCAATGACTCCGCGGTGGGACTTTTCACATAGATTGACTTAAATCATTCATTGTAATCTAACTAGCAAGATCATGCAAGTATTCTTATAAACAAACTCATCACCATCCTTATACAACCATAAGTAATGCAAACGACATGTAAACAAGTTTATAACCCTCTAAAAGATCAAAATATGAATACTTCGAATAAAACTTCTGATTTCTCTTGTTTTGAAATCCGTTCTTTCTTCCTTTGTGGAAAGTTCAAAAAGACAACATATGTTTATTGACGTAGAAATCATTTGTTCAATATGTCATACTTTCAAAAGCAGGATAGGTTTATTTTTAACATTCATTCGACGTCAAACTTCGTACCATATTTTTTTTTAAGTTCAAGACAATCTACGTTTTAACATAACTATACATAGAGATAGAGATTAAGAACTTTCTACATATACTTAGAGATAATGGGGACGGAAAGTTCTACCTTGATCTGAAACTAGTCGGGGCCGAATAAGCTAGTTGGAAACTCTACGGGTGTTGAAACTCGCAAATCTGGACCAAACTTCGGATGGCAGTAACTCGGTCAATACTTGGCCGAATAGGATCGTTCTTGAGTCTAAAACGAAGATCTCGAAGTTCTCTACGACTTTTGTGGAGGACGTTGTTCCTGGAAACGACTTTCGCCCGGAGAAAAATGGTGATAAAGGGGGTGACAGTAAGCTGTCTGGAATCTGGAATCCGAGAATTTTACTGAACTTCGGAGGTCGATATCTTGGTCATTTCTTGACCGATTGGGGTGATTCTTGGGTCTAACTTCAAGGTTTTGAAGTGCTCTACGACTTTTCTGAAGAGAGTCGGTCCTAAAAACTACTTTAAGCAGGGGCAAAATGAGGTTTTACGAATGGACAGTAGGCTGTCTGGAAATAACATAATGATTTTTAGAGAGAAGATGGAGCAATGCTTGAGGTATGAGTTGAATGAGAAGTAACGAGGCTATTTATAGCCAAACATTGAGCTCTCTCTCTCCCTCCTCTCTTGGCCGAATCCCATCTCTCTCTCTCCTCCCATGGATTTGTTCCATTGAATTGTCATGTCAAGTATGTCATGCCTTGTCATCCAATAGTCACCTCAACCAAGTTGTAACTAGGTCAAATAGTGTCAAGGTACACTCACACACACCTCTCTCTCTCTTCTCCTCCTATTCGGCTCTCTCTCTCTCTCTACCTCTCATTGTGTTGTCAAATCATGCTTGGTGGCATGCCAAGTAATGTCACTTTCACTCTTTAGGCTTAAGGCTATTGAATTAGGTCATGATGGAGGGTCATGGGCTTGTCTTGTCCTAGAATGGGTTGGCTTGGAAGAGTAATGACTAGGATTGTACTTGGGTAGTCTAGGATGAAGTCAAAAGGCTTAGGTATCAGGTGACTTGAATAGTGTCCAAGTACATATGCACACACCTCCTTCATTCTTCATCCATCCGGCCAGCCCTCTCTCTCTCTTTCTCTCTTTTTTTTTTGGGTAAAATAGCATGAAATAGAAAAAAGGATAACCGGATATACAACCTACAAGGGGCATACCCCAAGAGGAAAAGAACAAAGAAAACAACCAAAAATAAGAAAATTGACTACGCCAAATGGCTACAAGGCTAGATGAGGAGCTATGTTTCCAATCCATCTAGCAAGAGGGAGGGAAAACAACGCCAATTGAGTGAGACCCAAGTAATGGGTGTACTTCTGAAACAAAGCTATATGGAGACTTTTCAACTGCTCGTGCATTCTCTTGATACATCTACACATGAAAATGCTTGGACACTCTTCAAGGCAGACCCATAATCTGGATCCTTAAGGGACATGGACTTCTCCCAAACGCAAAATACATAAGCCTTAATCACAACAGCAGAACCGGACAGCTAGGGACAGCCCTTTAGACAAGCAAAACCGGCAAATACATGAGCAGCATGCATCAAAACACGGAGCACAAATCTGAACAGCCGCAGCAATCCTTTGTGACTAGACTGCTGTAATAGCCAGACCGTGGCAGCAACACTATCAGACAACAACACAATTGGAGACAGCAGCAACCCTATCAGACAACAACACAGTTGGAAACCTAACATTACTAACAGCAATACAACACTTCTTCATGCAAAAGTAAGATAGGGACAAGCCCCGTAGCTTAAACGTTCCAAGGGACAACCCCCCTAGGATAGGTCAAAACCAAATGGAATTGTAACAAAACCAGCTATGCAGAAACACAGTAGCAGTTGTAGCAGTTGCAATAACAGCTGTTGCTGCACAATAACAGAAACCAATAATACAAATGCAGCAAAGAATTCAGTTAATGTAGGGTTCCACCAACTTCAGTTAATGTAGCCGATACGAGCAGAATTCCAGTACATAACAGTAAAATGGACGAGGAGCTAATGAAATAGCAGGTGTCAAAACATAACAGAACAAAACAAAGCTCTTGGTATGTATAGTTCTCACGCCTCGACTCCCTTGGATCCTCACAACTCCCACTCCCTTTTTTCAATACCATGAGCAAGGGTCCCGAATCTCCCTCCACTATTTCTCTCATAATTCCCCCACTAGTTATTACCTCCGCTCACAAAAATGGATGGGGCTCTAGCACACATCTGACAAGGATTACTCACAATATAGTAAGATCACTCATGAATTAAGAAATGGCAATTCAATGTGCAGGGAGTAAGTTAACTATCTGGATATATAGAAGTAATAGAAGGCCAACAGGGAGGAACCTGAGATTGTATCTGCTCTGAAATTTTGTGAATCCATATTTCCTCTGAACTAAACTGACTGAACTGATCAAGGGGAAACTTTGAAAGGACTCCCCTTGAACTATGTCCTATAAATGAAAGCAGATTAGTAACAGTTCCCTTCAATCGCACAAGTATATCTAGTCAAACATGAATGTTCCACATAGAAAGTAAATGAGATGGCCCCTTGAAGGAAAGGGACAAAAACCTACATCTAACTTCATTTGAGATCTTGTTAGCAACCACACCCGGAGGGCAACAAAGATTCTGGAACTTTCTATGATTTCTTTCAAGCCACAGTTGGTGCACATAGACTGTGAATGCAAGCTTAGCGATTGTGATAGCCAAAGATTTACCCTTTAATGTGGATAGTGTACTTACCCACTGATGTCAAGTAATCATGCCTACCATATGAGGGGTCTTAGGGGACAAAATTCCCTTAATCTGAGTAGCCACAGGGCAATCAAAAAATAGATGGGTATGTGATTCTACACCCATACACAAACTACAAATAGAGGAAGATTTCATGCCAAACATGACTAATCTATCCTCAGTAGATAACTTATTAAGAATGGCCATCCAAGAGATCACACTGCACCTAGGGATGTGTCCTGAAAACCATACCACTTTATGCCAAGTGATAACAGGAAAGTGAGTTCTTATGTGATCCCAAAGAGAGGAGATGGTAAATTTCCCAGAAGAATTGAGAGTCCAGGAACAGCTATCCCCAAAGTCCTTCATGTATGCCAAGACTTGTCATTTTCATTTCTAGGCTTTCATGAGGGGTTTTTTTGGCCTTGTCTTGTCTAGGGAAGGCTTGCTTGTGGGAAAGCATAACATCATTGGCTAGGTTGTACTTTGGAAGACTAGAATTGGGTTGGCAATTTGTACTTAGGTTGAGTGTGAAGTTGGTTAAAGCAAAGTAAGTAGGTGACTTGTTGGAGTGGCCAAGCACACACTCACTCTCCCTTTCTCCCTATTCGGCTCTCTCTCTTTCTCTCTTGGTTAATGTATGCACATACATAGAAGACTAGGAGGATAAGGACAAGGCTAGGTAAATTAGGGTTGCATGCATGCATGGCTAGGGTTGCTTCTTGGAAGCAAAATGATGGGTTCCTATGGTTCAAAAGTTTCTTAATGACTTGTCTTAGTCAAATCTAGGCTTTCATTGCTCGAGTGGTATTTTGGTTTTATTTAGTAGGAAATCGCCTAATAACGGAATATTAAAGCCCGACGGTGCCAAACGCTAAGGCAAGGCGTGAGCGTGGCCAAGGCAGCCCGCTAGCAAAGCGGTGGCCAAGGCGTAGTCAAGGCGAGGCGTGAGCGTGGCCGAGGTAGCCCGCTAGCAAAGCGGTGGCCAAGGTGTAGCCAAGGCGAGGCGTGAGCGTGGCCAAGGTAGCCCGCTAGCAAAGCGGTGGCTAAGGCGAGGCCAGAGCAAGGCAGCCCAGCAACGCCAAGGCAAAAGCAAGGCGCGACCCGACGCCAAGGCAGAACCCGATGGCAGCCAAGGCAGAGCAACCCGACAGCGACCCGACGCCTAGGCGAGGCAGACCCGACAGCGACCCGACGCCAAGGTAGCCTAGCCAAGCCAAAGCAAGGCAGTCAAGTCAATGGTCAAGGCAAAGACCAAAAATTTTGTACTAACCACTTCGGCATCGATGCATCACTCCAGGTTAGGGAAATGTAACTAAGCTAGACGGTAGTTAGGGTTTGCTAACTAATCGGTTAAGACTAACTATACTTGCCATGTAGGATTTCCAACCGAGAAATATAATTTAAAGATATTATTTACTTACTAGGAAAAATATACGAGTACGTTTACAAGTATACTAGTCATGGAAGAAGGACTAGATTGTCCAGAGTGAAAGAATTCAATTTTACAAATTTCAAATCTAATTATGACGGATTATTAGAATTTAAAAGAAATTTTTAAAGCAATCTAAGCAATTAAAATAAAGTTCAAATATTTAACGAAATTTTTATTTACCAAAAATCAGGGTCATTACAGTTATGATCATCTTGGGTGGTCCACCTGGCATCGCTCTTAACCATTCATTGAAGAGCCACACAAACGAATCAATTTTTTCATCACTCAAGAACGCACACCCAAGAAGTGTTGTCTGCCTATGGTGGTTGACCCCCAATATACGTGCAAATATCAATGAATATTTGTTTGTGTAGTACGTAGTATCAAAGACTACCACGTCCCCAAAATATTGATATGATTTTCTAGAGGTCGCATCAGCCCAAAAACAATGAGTCATTCTATCCTTGTCATCTTTCTCGAATGTGAACCTAAAGCCCGGATTCTTTTGTTGTTCCATCTCGAAATGCTCATACAAAGTGTTCGCGTCATGACCATGTACTACATTCTTCCTATCTCTTTTATCATTGTAAAGATCTGGTGGTAAAAATCCAACATTTTCAATACCCCCCGCTTGCAACTCAAAAGTACTCATTTGTTGGCACGTTGGTACATTAGCAGCAGATAATTGTTGCGTTAAAGCTTTTTGTGCGGCTGATACTCGGCAATGAGATTTTAACAAATGAACCTTTCCTGGCGATGTAAGCTCATGGTTATGACCCTCGACAAATTTTGATATAACAAACACTTCACCTTTTCTCACAACAGCAAGTTTTGCACCACATTTCTCTCTAGTTAAACCCCGACGCCGTTTAGTGGCCTTAGAATTTGTCCTCTCCCCTTCTTTAAAACAAACGTACTCCTTTCTCATTACTTTACCATTCTCACCCAACCGACTAGAATTGATTCAGACACCAAATCCAGCTTGTCTAGCATACTCGTTGTAAAATTCCCAAACGTCGTCTAATTTGAGAATTTTTTTTTGGGTAATTTAGCTTGAAATTGAAAAAAAGGCTAACCAAATATACAGCCTACAAGGGGCATACCCCAGGAGGAAAAGAAAATGAAAAAACAAAAGAATTTCTTGTTGAGAAATTCTTGGCCTATTTTCGGGATCACTTGTTTTTTAACTGGAGAACTGTCAATTTCTTGACAAGAATTCACAGATGATTGACACGGTTGGGATGGTGACGGTGATACTGCTTTGTCATCCAAAGATTGCATTCTAAAAATCAAAATAGAAAACAATTACTACCGTGCAAGCAAACATTTACAACAAATACCAATCTATGTGTCTCCCTTTATGATATAATATGCAACAAATATTTGAGAGAAGGACAGAGATACCTCGGTGGTGGTGGTGCTCGAAACAAGGGGGTTGGATCAACATTGGTTCGATCTTGTTCTTCCATTTTATCAAATTGTCACCTACTTATGAGCTGTTGACTTTGACCCTTTTTGATATGCTAATATGCACATGCAGGATTAAACAGAATCATCAGAAGAATATAATCTGATAAAAGCACAAATATAGAAGACTAGCAGGGTAATCCCCAAGAATGCCAAAATACTGAAATAGAAAATAAGTCACTAGAATAACTGACACCAATACATCCTTAGTTACACTCTTTTGTAAGAAGACTAACTCATAAATTCACTCATCCTTCCCCCTTTATTCATTTGTGTCACCTCCAATGAAACAAAAGTTTCAGCAATAGCTCAAATTTTAGTGCCAATGTCTCGGTCAACAAGATACGAATTCATCCATTCAACGGGTGAGGAAATAGGGAGTGCAATTTTTTTTTTTTTTTGTGGGTAGAATCTTAAGTGCTTCCAAGATATCTGGAATTCCAAAACTAAACAACAAAAACACAGACATGCTCATGCACTCGTGAACACAGATGAGAGACCTCAGCAACCCACCATGGACACAGAAGCCCCAGAGAACAGTTAACCTCTCTGTGGCTTGAACTTTCATAATCACAGAAATTAGGGGAAAAAATCAGTTTTTGATTCAAAAATCAAATAAAACGAGAGAGAGAAAGAACGAGACAGAGAGAGGGAGAGACCTTAGCTTGGGTTGTCGTTCGTCGTCCTCAATCTCAGCTCGGGTTGTCGTTCATTCGTCGTCTTTAATCTCAGCTTGGGTCGTTCGTATCAGAAATTAGGGGAAAAAATCAGTTATTATTTCGAACGAAAGAGAAAGAACAAGAGAGAGAGAGAGACTTGGGTCATTCTCGGCTTCGATCTGAACTTGGGTCGTCCGTACAAAGTCGCCTTCGTTCCTCTCTCTCTCACTCTCTGGGTTTCGAACGAGAGAGAGAGAGAGAGAGGGGGGGGGGTCGTCGTCGTTCGTATACAATCGTCGGCACCAAATCGTTCGCACAATCGCCTCCTTTCTCAAACAAGCAAACGAAATGGAAAAGGGGAACTAAATGGGGGGGGGGGGGGAAAGTAAAGGGGGATATTATTTTATTTATATCCGGACAAAAATAAAATCCAGCTATTAAGCACATGTGTACTTCGTATATATGTATATATATATATATATATGTATATACAAATACATATATATAGGGATTCCGCACCAGTCTATATTGCGGGACTCCCCTTTTCGTATCGAATTTCGATGATCTGAGCCGTTCAATGTGTTCAGAACGTGATTTTAAGGGTACCCGCGAGAAATCAGAGAAATCAGCAAAAAAAAAAAGACCGGGAAAGGCTTCATCCGAGCAGTTTTTATTTGTATTTTATCGAATAGTTCAGTAAAAACTGCTCAAATCAAGCCCTTCTCGGTCTTTTCTTTTGCTGATTTCTCGCGAGTACCCTTAAAATCACGTTCTGAACACATTGAACGGCTCGGATCATCGAAATTTGATCCGAAAAGGAGTACAAAATATGTGTGGGCCGGGATATATATATATATATATATATATATATATATATATATATATATATAATATAGTAGAGTACCATGTGCTTGATTTCTTATTTTAATAAGAAAATCTTATTTACTTAAAAGATTATTGAATTTTCTATTGTACTTAATATATCGTAGTATATATATATATACTTCCATAGTACATATGTATATATATATATATATATATACAAAGTACAAGAGAGAGAGAGAGAGAGAGAGAACCAGAGAGAGAAAGAGAGAGAACCAGAGAGAGAGAGAGAGAACCCGAGAGAGAGAGAAAGAGAAGGAGAAAGAAAGAGAGATAGTACCTTAGCTTGATTTTCCTTGTGCTTCCATTGTACCATGCATTGATCTTGCTTGATCTCTCCTTGTCCTATTGATATACTTTCAATCTATGAAAGCATAACCTTGCAAGCAAAATCTTGTACAAGTTGTCCTCACTTGTACAGTTTCCATTTTTAAACTTGTACATCTTTCACCCAAAATCCTCCAAGATCACATCCAAGGTACATGTCCTAGCCATGCAAGCCTAGTTTTAGACCTTGATCTTCCAAGAAAGCTTGATTTGTTGGACTAAAAAAATGAGATATGGAGAGAGAGAGAGAGGCCGGCTAGAGGGAGGAGAGAGGAGAGCTTGGCCTATAAATAGCAAGCTCATTCAACCTTGAACTCACACTTTCAAGCATTGCTCCAACTTCTCTCTAGAAATTCTAAGTCTTTCTTGTTCCAGAGTTCTAGTTTTTGAAGTTTTCTTGAAGTTCTTGAGAGCTACCACCAAACCACTTCCAAAACCACTCTTAGATCTTAAAAGTAGTCTAGTCTAGTTAGCAAAGTTGTTTCTAGGAAGAGAACATCCATCTCTCTTCCTTTCGAAGCAATCCGGAGCCGTTGCGCCGCCGATTCGCAAAACCGACGACCGTTACTCCATTCAACTTACCGCCAAGAAGAACGGTAGAATATTTCTAACCACTTCCTCTAAATATAAAGTTTAGTGATGTGTAGAATCTTCTTATACTCCCTAACTTTAAGTAGATAGTTCTTAACCTCTATCTTTAAGTATAGTTATGATTTGATCGTAGATTGTCTTGAACTCTAAGTATACGGTTTGAAGCTTGTATGTCAAAATGCATGTTAGTAATAAACTTATCTTGCTATTAGAAGTATGACATGTTGAATGAATAATTTCCACGTCAATAAACATATGTTGTTTTAAAGTTTCTACAAAAGAGGATTGAACGGATTGTGGAAGTATGAACTTGATTAGAAGTATTCGCATTTTGATCTTTTAGAAGGTTTTGAGTGAGTACTTATTGTTTGCATTACTTGTGGCTGTTGATAAAGCATAAGTGGTTACCACTCCAAGGGCGTCCGTAAATGTGGCGTTATGCTTTTATGTGTTGTTTTGAGCATGCTAAATGATATAGAGTCGAATGATCTTACTAGTTTAGTTTCAAGATTTCTTTAAAGGTGATAGGTATGAGAAGTCTTGCCGCGGAGTCTATGCATAAATATGAGACACGAAAATCGAGAAAGATAGAAACATGGCACTTAGGGTGTGGTTAACACTTGGAGAAATATTTTTGAAACTACATAATGGCCGGACTTGGTAGCCTAATGTAGAATGCGTTGCCAATGGAGCCGGACGTGGTAGTTCCATTGGAGGTGTGACTTGGTATTCCACGGAGAGGAGCCAAGAAAGCAATTGTTTTGAAACCACAATGTGGCCGGACGTGGTAGCCCATTGTGAGCGTTGTCAATGGAGCCGGACTTGGTAGCTCATTGGAAACGAGAGTTGAAAGGTTTTTGAGAAATGATGTTAAAGATGTGACACGGTCTACGATGAGTCGTGTAGGAGAAACCCGAAAATCATGGACACCAACGATAGATAGTGAATGTGGAGGTGAATTGTTACCTGTTCATGTTAAGTTTGGAAAATCGTTGTCTATTTGTTGTTTGGTTATAAACTATGGGTTAGTGGGTAAGAATTATTCTATTGAGCCTTTGTAGCTCATGGTGTTACCTTTTGGTGACCTTGACATATTATACTGGGGGTGACGCTGGTACAATGTGTCAGAGTTTATAGATGAGCAGAATGAACAATACACTTTGGAGGCTTACGGAGCCGAGGAGCTTGCAAGGATGGAAGAAGAGGCGGAGCAGTAGATAACCTTAGCTGTCCCCTTCTTGATGTAATATAAGCACTTTTGGCAAGTCTTGTAATAACGAGCCAGACTCGACTTTGTTTTTTTTAATAAAATGCTTAATTAACGTACCCGAAATTGGGGGCGTTACAAAAGTTGCCGGCCAAAGGTGTTCGTCGGCTAGAAGTGGTTGTGCAATGGAGGTGGGAGGGGGTGGTTGTATTTAATGAAGGGTAAAAGAGTAATCTTCATATGAGATTATCCTTAGAGGTAAATAAAAATTGGAAAAATTTATAGAAATGGTCCTCCTAGTTTCATCCAAGTCTCATTTTCGTCTTCTAAGTATCAATTACAACTCTTTTGACCTTCAAGCTTGGTTTTCGAACCAAATTGGTCCAATTAATAACTTCTGTTAGCTAAACTAGACGAAAAAAATCAAAGTGATGGCAGTTTGGACGTTGCAGTTCGTACCAAGTTGGTCCAATTGATAACGTTTGTCCTCAATCTGATTTTTTCCATCTAGTTTGGCTGACTGGCGTTATCAATTGGACCAACTTGGTACGAAAACCAAACTTGAAGGTAAAAAGACTTGCAATTGATACTTGGAGGACGAAAATGAGACTCGAGTGAAACTAGGAAAATCATTTCCATAAATTTCCCTAAAATTTGAGTTCATCCTTAGGGGGAATTAAGTCTTAATTTTCTAAACCCACAGGTATTTTTCTATTTATAAGCGTGGCTCAAATTTATGTTTCAAAACATAGGGGTTAGTGTTCATTCGCCTTAAGCTATTTGTATTGGTTTTTTTTTTTTTTAAATTTGGCTTTATTCAAATATTGTTTGCGTTTATTAGTTTTGAGTCAAAATTTTGTGGTTCATTGATTCGTTTTGTAGGAAAAGTTTAAAGCTTTTTGTGTTGGTTTTTTTTAAATTTTTTTGTCTTTATTCAAATATTGTTCGCGTTTATTAGTTTTGAGTCAAAATTTTGTGGTTCAATAATTCGTTTTGTAGGAAAAGTTTAAAAAAAGAAGAAGAAAGTATGACTCTACTCTCTCTCTCTCTCTCTCTCTCTCTCTCTCTCTCTCTAGAAATTGGGCTTTTCGTGGATATTTTTCAAAAATTCTTGTATAAAAGTAAATACTTTTACTTTTTCGATTCCTCTCGTCAAGATAAATCAATAATTCACAAAAATTTGCCATCAAACTAACGAATGTAAAACAAAATTGAACTACGACAAAAGAAAAACAAAATTCCGAAAAGCTAAGAGGAACAGGGTGACTTGGTCCCAGATCAAGTTCTCATAGCTCTTTATTAGTGTTAAACATATTCCTAACTCCACTCCACCACACGTGATGGGATTCGGTCTCAACATAGGTGCAGTGGAGTTTGTGGAGTCTGCTGCAGATGTTGTATGATGGGACAATACTCTCTTACGAAGGGAAAATACTCCCCGATAGAGGTGATGGATTACCATTTTTGCACTTTCATTTTGTTTACCAAAATAAAAAAGGAGAATTGACCTTTGTACTCCACATTTTTAAATTGCACTTCAAGACTTGTCTTTTAGTGGTTCAGATTACATATTAAACAATTTTTAAAGCACATTTCATGAAAAAATTTAGAGAGTACCTATAAAAAAAAAACAAAGTGTAGTACAAAAATCATTTCCCTAGGTCTAATCATGGAAAACTTACTAAAATTGTGTTGGGATAATTGAATTTGAGTCCTATCAAGTTATATGTAGTTGACTAAATAAATTTTTGACAATTCAGTAGAAAATAGTTTTATTCCTTTGTAATAGTCTGTTTAATGCTATTTTTTTCAAAAAACAAGTTCATTGAAAAGGAATTGCATTCTATAACGAGGTATTAAGTTAATAAAAAAATTGGATTTTTATAGAAACGATACATTTTTTTGGGGGGTAAATCAGCTTGAAATTAAAAATAAGCTAACCAAATATACAACCTACAAGGGGCATGCCCCAAGAGGAAAACAAAATAAAACAAAAATAAAAAAGAGAAAGCCTACGCCAACCGGCTACATAGGACTAAAAGTAGATAACATCTGTTTCCCATCCATCTAATAGAGGGATACGAAACAGATGGCAAAAGATTACGCATAGTGCAATACTTGACAACTGAAAACAACCAAATAATAGTTACAGGACAGAACTACTTGGACCTAGCTGCACTACTTGACACAACACAGTGTAACTACTGCCAAACAAAACAGATCAGCAGCTAACTACAGCCATTACAGCAGCAGTAGAAGCAACAACAAAGCAGAACAGTAGCTTTTAGCCGTAGACAGCAGCTTGCAGCTTGAGCAGAACAGCAGTCAGCAGTAGGAGCAGGAATGGAAGCAGTTCGGTAGCTTTGATAGCCACCGTGAGGGATTACCACCACAATGAACCACCAGATGTACCTGAACACCATGATATTAAGGAGCCACAACAGAAAACAGAAGACAATAGCAGCAGCCGAAGGGAACAGCAATTTGCACCCAAAGCATACTATCTTGGCTTGAAAACATAGCCAGAGGAACCAGCAAATAATGCTAGAGAAACCATAGATGCAACCAAAGTATACAAGAACAGAACAATATATTAGATCAGCAGCTTGCTAGACTGGACCCAGCAGAACAGCAGTAGAAGCTGTAACAGATTGCAAATTGCGGCTGCCAAAACAGAAAATGCAGAACAGCAGATTGCACAAATAGCAGTAAGAACCAGGGACATGCCCCCTAGAAAAGGCCAAAACACTCCAACGGACAACCCCCCAAGGATAGGTGAATACAATGAAATAAAAGTGACTGACTGTTACACATCATAAAACAGCAGTTCGCGCAGCAAAGCAGTAGCAGACAAGCTCAACAACAGTCATAGCAGAATCAGAACCAGGATAGCAATAGTCATAACAGCAGAAAAGCTCAACAACAGTCATAGTAGAATCAGAACCAGCGGTATACGAGTTCACACTGCTCAAAACTGACAAGAAGACCAATATCAGAATTCCAACAATAAATCACAAGGAGAGCAAACAGTCACAACCCAACATATCGACTCACCTGCAACTCCCTCGAAGCCTAACTCTCCAACAACTAGAAGCCCAACCTCAACTCCCTCCACTCTCCCTCACAACATGTCTCCCACTAGATATTACCTCCACTCACAAAAAGGAAGGGCCTCAAGCACACATCTAACAGGTACACTCATATACTGGAACAGTCAACCAGTAGAAAAGAAGAGGACATTAAAGTATATACCTGGTAAATAGAAGTACTAGTAGTATAGCACCCATGAAACCACTATGGAAATTAGAAGTACTTGTAGCACCTTCAGGTCCAACCTTGAAGAAGCTACCAATCACAACCTACCAAGCAAAACATATGTGTAGCATAGGATTTGGAAAACAAATGAAACTCAAGCCAAGAAAACATATGCACTCAACCCAGATTCCACTCATTTACAATCCATGCTGCCTGAGATTGAGGCATTCTCTGAAGTGATAAAAGTCTGGCCCTAACCATGGAGCAAATTTTATGAACAACTGCCTCCCAAGTACAGGAGAGATTTTGAGTTTTCCTAACATTTCTCTCAATTCAGATGTGATAAACAGCTACAGTGAAGACTAGTTTTGTGATCACTACCCTAAGTGATTTACCCTTGACATCTGACAGAACAGTGACCCAATCTCCCCATGTTCTAGGAGACCAAGAGACATGAAGCTTGGTTTGGATGGCACCCCACACTTGTTGAGAAAATGGGCAGTTAAAGAAGAGATGATCATGGCTCTCCCTCCCTTGACACAGACTACATTGAGGAGAAATATTAAGACCAAACAACACAAGTCTATCAGTAGTGGAAAGCCTATTCTGGATAGCTAACCAAGTGACAAAGCGACATTTCGGAATGTGGCCAGAGAACCATACCAACTTATGCCACATGACCTTAGGAAAGGAAGTTCTCAATTTGTCCCATGAAGAGGCAATTGAGAACTGGCCATTGGATGTGAGAGTCCATCTAACATGATCAGCCCCACTCAGTCTGGACTGAACAAGAGGGGGCAAAGTACTTCTTATCTCATTAAGCTCCAAAGTTCGAGTAATGGGGAATGCCCAATTTGAATTATGAATGATGTGGGACACATTGGCATCCTTTGGGATACCAGAATCGTAAGTAATTCTGCTACCAAATTTGCTCATCAAGGGCCCAAGAGGATGCCAATTGTCATACCACAAGGAGGTGGATTGCCCATTACCTAATATACTTAGAATGTATGGTTGCACCACAGGTCTGAGAGTCAAGAGTTTCCTCCAACCCCGAGTGCAATCACCAGGAATTTTCAAATTCCAAAAATTCCTACCTCTTATTAAGTATGACTTGACCCACTGACACCACATTGACTAATCCCCCCCCAGAAATTAAAAACCAGATGTGCTTGGCAATGGCTGCTTTATTCCAAACCTGCATGGATTTGAAACCAAGATTCCCAAGAGTCTTTGGCACCTGTTTTCCTTAGATCAGGACCTGTCCAAAGAAAAGCTTGAAGGATTGATTCAACTTCTCTAATAACCTTTTTAGGAATGACAAATAGTGAAGACCAATAGGTTTGCATAGAGAAGAGAACATTTCTAATCAACTAGACCCTACTAGCATAGGTGAGGTCTCTGTTGTCCAGGACTTGGTTTTAGCAATAATGTTATCCACTAAACGTTGACAGTCAGTAGCTTTGAGTTTAGTAGACAGAAGGAGAACACCAAGATATCTAACTGGCGGTGAACCCTCTTTTAACCCTAAGACAGCCAAGATGGCCAATCTAGTGCTAGTGTTGACCCCAGAAAAGTAAATGCTACTCTTCCCAGGGCTAGGTGAAAGACCTTACAAGGATTGAAATTCAGAGAGTGCATCCAAAATATGATTGATTGAAGTCAGCTTGCCCTTACAGAATATCATAAGATCATCAGCAAAACAGAGATTGACAACCTTAGTAGCTCCACATCTCCAGTGAAAATGGAAACAAGGAAGAAGGGATTTCTCCTTAAGAAGGCAAGTGAGAATCTCCATCACGATAACAAATAGGTATGAAGACAAAGAATCTCCTTGTTTAAGCCCTTTTCTTTTACCTAAAATGTATCCAGTGACTTCACCATTGATGCTAAGTGAGTAATTAGCAATAGTAACGCAGGCTTGTAGCCAATTGATCATGATGGGATGGAAATTCATGGAAGACAGGACATCCCAAAGGAAGTCCCATCTAACATTGTCATATGCTTTCATGATGTCTACCTTCATAGCACATCTAGGAGAGGATGAAGAATTATGGTATCCTCTCATGAGCTCCTGGGTAAGGAAAATATTATCTGCTATCCTCCTCCCTTTAACGAAACCTGGTTGTACAGAATCAATTAAAGTAGGAAGGACCACCTGCAACCTTCTAGCAAGAATTCTAGATATGCACTTATAGATAGTGAGATAGGTCAGTAATCCCCCACTCTGGATGGATTAGGGACCTTAGGAACAAGAGCAACAATAGTTGAATTTGCTTTTTTGAGCAGCTGACCAGACCTAAAGAAGGTTTTGACAGCTGCAGTGACTTCATGGCCAATGCTAGGCCAAGCCCTCTTGAAGAAACTAGCATTATAACCATCAGGGCCAGGAGCTTTATTAGGATGAAGAGACCAGAAGGTCTCCTTGATTTCAATATCAGAAATTTCAGCTACCATGGCTAACTTTTGGCTATCAGATAATCGTTTACCTAGAACCTGTTGGATCCTGGATAGCCCTTGATAAGAAGAAGCATGAGCTGTGCCTAGCAAAATGGTGTAGAAATTAACAAAACTGGATTTGATATCCCTAATGTCACGAATGAGGAAACCATCATCCAACACCAAACTTGTAATCTTACTCCTATTTCTGGAGCTGCGCACAGCTTTAAAGAAATAAGAAGTGCACTGATCCCCAAGTTTCAACCATTGAATTTTAGATTTTTGTTTAGCCAGACTTTCCTTGGCCCTTGGCAATATGAGAAGTTGTTTATGGACCTCCCTTTCCTGGCTAATAACAGAGTGATTAGAAGATTGACTACCTAAATCTTTCTGCAAAGACTCAAGAAGTTGCCTAGTGTCCACAACTCTTCTAGAGACATCACTAAAGTCTCTAATATTGATAAGCTTAAACTCCCCTTGTAACAGTTTGAGTTTTTCACAAACACAGAACATTGGATTTCCAATGATCACTCTCCTTTAGACTTTTTGCACCACAGTTAAAAACTGAGGGTGATCATCTAGAAAGCCAAAAAACTTAAAGGGTTTAATGGATTTCCTAGGACTAAGAGTGATGCATACAATACCTGGAGAGTGATCAGAAATCCCAGGGGTGGGGAAATGGGGTGAGGAACAGGTAAAGTCTTTCATCCACTGCTCATTAACTAGAACCCTATCTAGTTTTGTGGTGACATGCTGAGCAGGGTCCTGTTTGTTGGCCCAAGTGAAGAAGCAGCCAGAATATCTAAGATCATCAAGCTCTAAAGCATAAAGGCAGTGATTAAACTCATCCATATAAGGGGGCCAATAAGAAGTCCCCCCCCAGCTTTCTCATTGGGGAATCTAATGGCATTAAAATCTCCAAGCGCAACCCAAGGATGTGAAGTGCTAATATGGTGGAGACTAGACCAAAGAGCTTAGACAAGTAGCTATCAGCCCCATACACAAAGGTTGCAAAGAAAGGGGCACCTCCACACCTAGGCTGCACCTCACAATGAGTAAACTGATCAGAATGATCCAAAACTTGGACATCCATCAGAGAAGGATCCCAACCAACAAAAATTCTACCAACGGGAGCATGAGGGTGGTTGTTCACAAAATTCTACTGTGGACAGATATATTTTATAACTCTAGCAGCCAAATTTTCCTTTATTTTATGTTCTAGGAAACCAAAAAGCGAGCGCTTATTGTTATACACAAAACTTTTAGCCTCATTTTGTTTAATTGGGTCATTGAGACCCTGAATATTCCAAAATCCAAATTTAATAGGTTGCACAGTCATAAAACAAAAGCTCAAGCAGAATTAGATATGTAACGGCAGAAATTGGAAGTATAAGGATACTGCCTTAACAAAACGGATATAGATGCATTAAGTCCTTTCACTGCTTAAGGAACATAGTGACTGTTCCTTAGCAAGCTTCCTCAATCTTTTTTTAGCAGACTTGGAGAGAGATTTGTTGATAACAAAGCCACCAATGGGAACTTTCTCTGTAGCTCTCCCTTTGACCCCTAAACCTAAAATATCAGGTGGTTCAGACAGCTTAAGCCCAGATTAGACTTTGACTCCTTCCACTGCCAGAGGTTGAGGACTAATCATTCCATGAGGAGTATGTGAGTCACAAGAACCTACATCCAGAGAGCTTGAAATGATTGGCCAAAGTCTCTGACTCCTGCTTGCTACTTACCACACTTTCTAAAACCTCCAACAGCTCATCTTCAGAATCACTGAGCTCCTCACTAGGTGCTTGAATTAAAGAGGTTCCAATAGGAGTGCTAGATGGGTGAGGTCCTGCTAAAGTGTCCACCTGCCCTTGAATAGATTGTTCACAGCCAGCTTTTTAATTCCCATTTCCCACTCGAGTCCAAACTTGATCTGCAGATTGGGTTGGAAGTGTAGAAATGGAGGTTTTCTTAGCACATTTAGATGTGTGATGACCAAACACGTGGCATAAATTGCACATGGGAGGGAGGACTTGGTATTCCACAGGAATAACCACAGATTCACCTTCTACAATGACTTGAACCTCATCAGGTAGTACTTGCTCAGCACACACCTCAATACAGATTCGAGCCTTAGAGGATTTAGTATGTAGAAGGCCAGGCTGTTTAGCTGTCTTAGCAGTGGCTTGGTCAACATGCAGAGGCCTCCCGATTGTGCAAGCACTCTTGATTCTAAAGCTCAAATGGTAGATCATGCAATTTCACCCAAGCTGGGATTTTGGAAGGCTGGTCACGGACAGGCTTCATCATTCTGTGCCAATCTTTGAGAACAAGATATTTTTGAGAGAAAAACTAGGGTCCTCCATCAAGAACTTGCATTTTAGCTTGTTCATCCTTGAATTCGAACAGTTAGAACCTAGCCACATTAGGTTTGACAGCCACAAAAAGGTCTTTCCATTGGTTCCTAGCAGTGGAAACTATAAGGGGATAAGCCATAGGACCATCCAGGAAATGACCTATCAGATATTTGTTCCATTTGTCCACATCGGTCAGTTCTATGTCTATTTCAACCATAGCTTCATTCCCTCTCCGTAGATCAGGGAAATAATCCAATTTCATATCCATAGAAGGGATTTGGGACTGAAGGAGAGAGGCCCAATTTTTGGGTTTGGGTTTAGGCTGACTCTGGCCTACTCCAAACTTGGGATTGGGTGGTTGTGTGTGAGTATGCATATGATTTACAACCTGATGTTGCTGAGGATTCAGAATGAGCGATTGAGGCTCTGGAATTTGGCGATCAAACTGAGCTGTGTTTCCAACACTAAGAGACGATCGTCTAGGCGTAGTATCCTCTAAGATATAACCCAGATTGGGGTCTCCCTCCACATATGGATTTCCCCTGGCAGTGCATAAAATCTTAGGGTTAGGTTCAAGAATTTGTACCTGTAAATGGGTGGCTTGCTCCTCCGCTTCTCGGATTAAAGCCTGTTCAAAGACTTGCTAAAGCTTCGAGGGCTAAACTCCCCGTACCCAGCTGGAGATGAAGAAGGAACAGCATTTCGACTGGTTGGTCCTAGGTTGAACGCAATAGAGAAGTTCACATTTGGGGTTTCTAGGTCCGACGAAATCGGATCGACCTGATGAGAATTTGATTGTTCAGAGGTGTGTTTCTTCCGCCTGATTTCATTGGAATCTAGGGCTTTGAGGCCTAACCCATCAGCTATAGAAATCGTACCGTCAACCTGAATGAGTAACACTGTATGAAACGAGGGAGCAGAAGACCCTCCCAAATCGCCCAATCGCCATGAAAATGGCAATGTTCTTTATGGTTGCAAACTTCCTTTTTTGAAACAAAAAAATACATATATTCTATACTTCTCATTAAAACATGAATTATATTTAAATGGTAAATGCTAAAACCACCCTAAAGGGCGGACGGTAGTGTTTGACACGGGCGTATTTTTTCGTTGTTTGTCGTCAGCCATCAGTACATTCTGTCAAAGTAATACTGAAATGCCCATCTTTAGAACTTAAATGACCCCATACCCCTACAAACCCCCTACTCCCCTTCCCCTAGCATAAGATAGCACTGGGCCTATTTTCGTTTGACAAAAAATAATTAAAAAAAAATAGTAGGGGGCATGCAGCCTTACACCAACCACAGCCATTCATTCGGAGGACAGATTATTGCATTAGGCACCACGTGACGTGTTTCAAATCTTTTTTCACATGTTATGGGGTCCTATTATCCTGTACAGTTTCACTCTATAAAAATGTGTGGTTAGAAGGCTTGGAGCACCACTTGACCAGTGGCAGAGTCAAAATTTTAATTCAAGGGGGCCCGGCATAATAGACATGTATATTTTATCAGAATATACTTATTATATCATAAAGCTTTTTAATTTCAATACATTAAATTTGTAAATTGAAATAATTTTAACCTAATGTAATTAAAATATATCAATTATTTTATTTTTTGTTTAGACTACATCAACAATCATGTGTTTCTTTTTTATTTACAAAAGAAATTGAAAAATAAGAATGTAAAATAACTGATTTTTTATTAAATCAAACCAAAATTATTTAAATTATAAGTACCTACCCACACATGAATAATTATCGATAATATTTATAAAAAATAGGTATATAAAAAAAATAAAAACTTAGAGTCGGGACCGAGGCTCCCGAGCCCCAATCTAGGTCCGCCCCTGCACGTGGCGATGCCCAGCGGCATTGATTAATTTTTCCATTTGGAGATCCATCGCCAACAACAACCCACTTCGAATTCGACATTTCCTTCCGTATGTCATCAGTTTAATCATAATTATTTAGTTTATATTTCTAATTAAAAAAATTAGACAATTGAATTCGTCGGATAATCTTAAGTACTTTTTTAGTTTTTGTTCAAAATTTATTCAGATTCCAATATCATTAATTCTAATTGGAAAAATGAATAATTGAATGAAGCGCTTATAATTAATCAATTGAGTTAATTTTTTAAGTATAACTTCAAAAAATTATTTGAAGGTTCGAATTATTTGTGTGAGATCCTGTGACGATCTGAATTTTTACATTGTCTCAAAAATAAATAATTGAAATGGAGCACTTATGATTAATCGATGTTTATCAATTGAGTTAATTTTGTTAAAAAATTATTTGACATAGGAAAAGCAGTAATTTTTGTATCCAAGCCTTTTGATATCCATTCATGCTTGTGATTAACTTATGTACCACAAATTTTGTGTTTTTGTCTCTGTTCAATTTTGTTTTCAAGTTTGTTAGTTTTACACCACATTTTTATGTGATATGGGTTCGTTTCGACGAGATGAATCGAAAAAGTAAAAAATTGTGACTTTTACACAAATATTTTAGAAAAAAAATCCAAGAAAAAATCCAAAAACTAATTTTTTAAGCTTTTTTTGGATATTTCCCAAAATACTTTATAATTTTTTACTTTTCCGATTTCTCTCGTTGAGATGAACCCATATCACATAAAAGTTTAACGTAAAAGTAACAAATGACAAAAAAAATTTAATAAAACGAAATCAAAAAAATTATACTGCATAAATTAATCAATAGTGTAAAAATTGTCAAAAATTTACTCGGGGACCGATCGGGTAAAAAGGTTTCTCGGGGATCTTCAGACTAGCCTTTTTATCTTTAAAAAATAGAAAGCAAAATTTGGTGAAGTATAGTGAAGGGTATAACTGTCATTTCAAAAGGAAGAGGCATGAATGATTGTTTTTAAATAGACAATAGCGTAGGGTGCCAGAGTACAAAAGAAGACAGAACGACAGAGGCTGTCAGTTTTGACTCGGTCGACGAGAAAGGACTGTCATTATGCCCTAAAACTAAAAACAATCGTCCGCCCAAGAGGCAGACTATAGAAGGACCGAATTTAAATTACTAGATTGTTTTTAATGAAGAATATACATTTTTTCTAAAAAAAAAAATTAAAAGCATTCACAGTGGAATAAGCAAAACAAAAAATTGTTAAAATTAACAATGTTGGATCAAAAAAGTGCTCACAATGAAATAATCAAACCTAACAACTCCTTAACAACTTATCAAATTTTGACTCTTCAATAATCAAAACTAGGAATGTTTTGTCAATAATCAAATCTGGAGGGACCCCGCCTACACAAGTTTTGACAACCCGGAGGTCTCCTATTTGGGCAACACGGGCGTTTTAATTGGTTGGCTGAAAAAACCGGTGCACTTCCAACGCACGTTCTTTCTCTCTACTCTTTCCTCTGGTTCTCTGGTTTCCTCTTCGTTCTCACCGTTTCTACCACAAATTGAAGGTCGTCTCTCTCAATCGACGGGAATCCAACTCATCATCGCCGCCGGATTAAGGTACCCATCTTCTCTCTTCTTTTCCTTTTTCTATCGACAAATTACAGTTCCCTATTCAACACGGGATGGAGATTTTTGCGATAGAAGGTTGATGAATCCTAGGAAGAACAGGCGAATTAATCGAATTAGGGTTAGGTTTTCGAAGGTTTCAAATGGGCTGAGGCCCCGTTCCAGAAACGAAAATAAGTACTTATTTTTTAAGAAGGCAATTTCAAGTTCAAAAATTATGCGCTTATGCAAATAATTTTCCTACCACTATGGATCTTATTTGATAGATCTTACCAAAATCTTTAATACGGTGCAAAAAAAATAAAAAAATAATTTTTCATTTACATTATTTTTTAGTTTGAAAATGTAAAATAAGCTGCTTATTTTTTAAGAAGGTTTCTGGAACGGAGCCTGAGAGAGATAGGGGATGAAGCTGAGTGTGAAAGCTTCTACTATATTGCGATTTTAGGGATAGGATTGAAAATTTTCTCATATATATGTGTGTGTATGTGTGTGGGTAGACTGTTCAGATTTCCAAGTCAGACAACTAGTTCACCCAATTGTTTTCACAGATTTCCAACTATAGCCCAAATTCAAGATGCTCCTCGAAAACAAACTTGGATCATAGCACCAAGCCTTGACCACATTAATCTGAAATCATAACACTCATTGCTTCTCTTAGCCCTCCAAGAGTAGGAGTTGAAAGAGCAAAGGTTAAAAGCTTCCAAAAAGTGACAGCTTTCCAAAAAACCCAGCGACTCCTAATTTATTTGAACTCATTGCTTGTTGAGCTGATTGCTCAATTTCGTGACAGTTTTATATGCTTCTGCTATGATACTAAACCATGAAGAGCTACAATCTGAAGGGTGCAAGAGGCTTGATGAATTTCATCTCATGTGCAGATTAGAAAGAGTTTTAGTGATTAGAAATTTCATCTCATGTGCTGTGATACTAAACCATGGGATTGAACTGGTGTAAATTTTAGTGATTAGAAATTTTTTGCTCTACTGCTAATGATTAGAAAGAGTTTGATGATGCACTACTTTTACTTGCATTAAACTTATGTACAGATGCTCTTGTGAATTTTTTTTTGAACAACAGATGCTCTTGTGATGCAGGACAAAGCCCTGGATTAAATGTCTTCCCACAATGGCTTTGATTCATCCTCCACATCCTCATCCTCCTCTTCTTCCTCCTCCTCCTCTTCTGACGATGGTGCGGTGCAATCAATATACCGAGGTGCTGCTATTGCAGCAAATATATATGAGAGGCAGCGACAAAAAAAAAGACCACTACGATGAAAACCTTGAGAAAATTTTGCAATGCTGTCATTGAGATCTTCGGAAGTGAATACTTGAGAACTCCAACCGAGGAGGACATTCAACACATCCTTGCAAAAAAATGCCGCTAGAGGCTTTCCAGGCATGCTTGGAAGTTTGGATTGCATGCATTGGAAGTGGAAAAACTGCCCAACTGGATGGCACGGCAGTCATGTGAATGGAAAAATTGGAGCCCCAACACTCATCTTAGAGGCTGTTGCGACACGCAACCTTTGGATATGGCATTGTTTCTTTGGAATGGCAGGTACAAATAATGACCTTAATGTTTTACATAATTCTCATCTCTTCAACCATATTGTGTCAAGTGAAGCTCCAGCATGTAATTTTGTTGTACGCGAGCATCTATACACAATGGGTTACTACCTCTCTGATGGCATATATCCGAAGTGGGCAACACTAATTCAGACAATCAGCCATCCAATCACTGCAAAACATAAGCTTTTTGCTGAAGCACAAGAGGCGGTAAGAAAGGATGTAGAGCGGGCCTTTAGGGTTTTGCAAACCCGATTTGCTATCGTGAAGGGATCGGTACGCCTTTGGGATCGAAAAGAATGTGGTCTTATTATGAAGACGTGCATTATACTCCATAATATGATAGTGGAGAATGAGGAAGATCCTGAGGATTGGGCACCCCCCGAAGGGGAAACGTATGAACCTGTGGCTTTTAATCGAGATGTTAACCTACTTCGACGTAATCATATTAGCCGAATTAAGGCTATGACAAGCGAGGTTACACATAGTCAACTGAAATTGGATCTTGTTGAGCATTTGTGGAACCGCTGCGGAGATGAACATCTTTGATTGTTGCTGTGAATTGATTATGGACTTTTTTTTTAAATTCCAATTGAGTCAACAATAGAATGTATCTTGGAGGCCATTTCTTTTTTATGTATCTTGGACGCCATTTTAATAGTCTATTTTTGAACCACTATCTTGAATTGCCGTGAATTTATTATTGAACCACTATTTTTCGTTGTTCATGGTCATTGTAATAGTCTTCTGTTGCAATTAGGAACGGGAATGAGATATATCCAATTTTTATGTCCCTTCACTCTGCATTAGGCCTTGTTGCAATCAACCACAGCAGAAGCAACAGAAGAACCAAAGAAAAAAATAAACTAGCCTAGCAGGTTAGCATGTTGCAATGGAGGTTACTTGAATGCTATTAATTGACTGCTATTACTTCTAGTATCTGGTATATATCTTATTCTCAGCTCCATCTTAGTGTGTCCACCTTTTGTGTGTAACCGTGAGATGTGCGTTTGAGCCATAATTTTTTTGTGAGAGGAGGTAATATCTAGCGGGAGTCATATTGTGAGGGAGAGGTGAGGGAGTTCGGATCCACACTATTGCTTCCTGATTTGGTGGTTTAGGCCTCGAGGGTGTAGTAGTTTAGCAGGTAACGCAATAGGGTTTTGTTGTTAACACAGTTAACACAGTAGCTATCCCATATGGCTGTTGTTCCTGAGTGGTGCTGTGAAAAGAAGAGTTTTGGGTTTTTCTTGGCTTGCTGTTCTGCTACTGCTCCTGATAAGGGCAGCAGCTGCCACCATCTCAAGCTGACTGGGTGTTGACAGGAGCTGCCATTTTGGAGGGACGGACTTCTGAAATACTATTACTGCTATGTTATTCTGAGCGCTCTTACTATAATGTGTGCAATCCATGTGAGCTGAGTGCTAGAGCCTCATCCGTTCTTGTGTGAGGAGGTAATAATTAGCGGGGGCATTTTGTGAGGTTTACTGGAGGGAGAAGAGGAATCCCTTTTGCGTTTGAGAAAAAAGAAGAGTGGGAGGTCAGTTTTCAAGGGTGATAGTGTTTAGTGAGACCTTATATTGCTGCTGTTCTGTTGTTAACTGCTACTGTTCTGTTGTTATGCTTGTTTTCAGATTCTGCTATGATTGTGTAGTGGCTATTTTGCAAGTGTTAATGTTAATGCTTTTCACATTTGCTCTGTTATGGCTGCTGCTACTGTTGGCTGCTGCTCCTACTGGCTATTTTGAGGCTGCTACTGTTGGCAGCAGCTGTGATGTTGCATCAAAACACTTGGATACACTTGGATACATTTTAATTGTCCAGATTTCTATCTTGTAATGCATATTATGGCTGTACCAGTCTGCTGCTGCTCATCTACTGGCATTTCATATAGAATTTTGAAAGTCTCAACATGTAGTATAGGACTGCACAACAGGGGCTGCATGTTGGCTACTCTTGCTGTACTGTTCTGTACATTTATTTTAAGTACAGTCAAGCCATGTTAAATTGCTGCTACTGTTCTGTACAGTTTAGCCATTTTAGTATATGCTTTTTTAGTTTATGCCTAACCAACAGGGGATGTCGTTGGGATCTCCCTTCGCAGAGGGGGACGTCCTCTGCAATGTATTGTTGTTGGTCTTCTGCTATAGCTTGGTTTTGTTGCAGAATATGGTTCAGTTGGTTCCGCTATGGCTTGGTTTTACAGTTCTGCTGCTGTTTTGCCGTGTGGAGTTCAGTTATGAGGGCTTGTAGCAGGGTGTGGTTCAGTTATGAGGGTGCCAAGGTGGTCTCTGAAGGTTGATGCCTTAACATCTGCTAGGTCATTCATGACCAGCAGTAGAATGTATCCCATTTTGTAGGCCTTATGGTGAAAACAGTGGTTCTTGCTACAATCCTGATTTGTAAAGTCCAATTCAGTCTGGTAATTTCAGGTTGCACTATATGTAATCCGGTTGCCATTTGATTCGTCTCCCTCTTTTAGATGGATAGGAATCAGATGTTTTTTTCACTCCTAGTCCTATGTAGCCCTTTGGCGTAGGCATTTTCTTCTGTTTTTGTTTTTCTTTTTTTTCCTCCTGGAGTATGCCCCTTGTAGGCTGTATATTCGGTTAGCCCCTTTTTATTTCAAGTTGATTTACCCAAAAAAAAATAATAATAATAAACTAGCAACCCAGACTATCAAAAAGGGAAACATATATATGATCAAGTGAAGCATAACTCAAATAAAGGAATTGCAATGTCAAAGTCTTGCTTGCGAAAATATTCCACAACGTCAAATTGACAATAACAAAATAACATAATCCAAACACTCCTGCTTTAATCTTCACTTGCGCAGCAAAAAACATATTCAAATCCACCCCCAACTAGAAGTTAAAACCATAATTATTTTCATTGGTCTCGAGATCCGTCAAGAAACCATTTGCCTTGTAGCGCTCAACAATGAGTGATTGTTGGAGCTTCCAATAAGCTGCTTGTTCGGGTGTGAGTCCCACCATAGATTGCCTCATCACTTTCATTTCTTCATTCATTATTTTTTGTTCATTTCTTCTCTTCTTGGCCTCCAATTTCTCCTTCTCAAAATTCTTCTTCGCCTCCAATTTCTCCTTCTCAATCACTGCAGTTTGTGCAAGTGTTTCATTGATGCTTTTCAAGAACGAAGTTGACTCCTCATCTCTCCATTCGTTCTTTCTTTTTGCTTTGGTTTTTCGTCTTCCTTCAGCCGGTCGGACTTGGTCGTGTTCATCATCCTGTGACTTGAACTCATCAAGAGGAATCGAACGTTGTGTTGATGGAGTAAATGGTGGTGGAGTGCCCATATCATCCAAACCAAAGACTTGGCTTTGTGGGTTTGAAGGTTTTTTGCATCCCTTGGATGTGTTCTCCATGAGAACATGGTCATTTCACTTCGGACTGTCATTTAAAAGCTTCCAGCAATGCTCAAACTTGAACTTACAAAAGTGCACTGGTTTTGCTTGTAATGGCCCCTCAATTTCACCATATTGTTTTTTAGCCTCATCAAGCTACAAAAAAAAAAAAAAAAAAACACACACACACACACACAATCATTTATAGAGCAACAATCCACAAAATAACTTTTTCCCCAATTATAAGGCAGGAAACATGTTCGTGTGTTCAGTTCCTTTTCGGCACGTAAATGCTTCCAATAAATAATATCATTGATTCACAGGGACACAATATTTTCCTTTGTTTTGTTTCCACTTTGAAGTATAATTTTCTAATTATAATCGGCAACCAAGAATTAGCAAAACTCACAAAATAACCAAACTTTGGAGATAACAAGAAATTAATTGGTTTTAACTTACTATCATTTGATCGTTCCAGCCGCTTGGATTTAATCATCCGATCTTGTTGTAATACCCACAAAACTTGGAGACATCATGCGAAATAGCTTGCCACCTATTTTGCATGCCTTGAGCATTTCTCTCTGTTATCCTACCCAAAATTTGATGAAAACTCTCTAGAACTTGCATCCATAACTTCGTAGACTTTTGATCCCTTCTGACTACCGCATCTCCAGAAATATGTAGCCAAGCTTTTACTAGCGCTTCATCTTCATATTGAGAGTAATTTGTTTTCCTTCTTTTTCTTTGATTTTCTGATTCCATTTGGGTTGTAGATTGTGATTCCATTTGGGTTTCTGATTCCATAGTTTGAGAGAAGTGATTTTCCATTGAAAGGATGAAAGAAGAAGGAATGGGTGAAATGGGCAGTAGGCATGAAGTGAAGGATAAAGGAAGGGGGCGGAAAATTCTGCGGGAAAAAAATTGGTGGGGAACGGAACGGCGGGAACAATTTGGAGTGAAAAATTGAAGGAAAAAAGTTTGGAGGGAAATGGTTTTGATTATGGGCAAAAAATAACCACTGTGGAACTTGAGATTGCTAAATTTAGCAACCTCTAAATGCATAATCAAAATCTGATGTGGCAAACTTTGATTATTCATTTTTGCTTATTCCACTGTGGATGCTCTAAGTAAATTTATAGGTACAATTTTAAAAAATGTGCAAATTAATATTTTTTTTCCAATAAAAACATGATTAAGGACTTAATTTACCCAAACGTGAACTTGGTATTACTCAACGTAATATTCTCGAGAGAATTCGCAGGGGCCGATCGAAAAAGAATGAGTAAATACATCCTTGTACATACATCACGTACATATGGGTTTTGGACCCGTCTCGAGTCCCAAGAAGATGATCTGAACCGTTCATTTTGTTCAAAATAGTTTGTATAAAATCAATTCAATCGGATATTGATAAAGACATTTACGAAACATCCAACTTTGCTTTATAAAGGCATTTATGAAACATGAAGCAAAGTTGAATATTTGTAAACGTTTTTACCGATATCGGATTGAGTTGATTTTTTACAGAAATCCTAAACTTGTCATTTGAACAGAATGAGCGCGATTCAGAAAATTGTTTTGGAATATGAGACGAATCCAAAACCCGTATGTACATGATGTATGTACGTATATTAGCTGAGATCCGATGGTCTCACTGTAGGATATCGTTATTAGTCAATGAAATAATGATTTGAACGTCTTGTTTAGACTAAAGTCTTTTTCCAGTTTAAATAATTTAATGTTCGGATAACCATTGCTTGGTGCAGTTAGTAAGTCTCTGCCTTCCCTTTGTGGAAGGTTCGAGCCCCACAGGGGACAGGCCCTTTGAGGGCCAGAGCTATGGATAGCCTCCGGACCTCATGCTAACATTAACACCCCCACTAACCCCCGCTGATGTATATCGCCTGACAAAAAAAAATTTAACGTTCACCTTTTGATTCCATTATGTGGCTACTAAAACCAATTGAACACCCCTAATACAGTCATCATTTATCCTTCACAAAACCATACCCATAATGAGTGTTTGCACAAATGTTATTGTGATTCTAGCAAAATTGAATTCTTCAGTGTCCTAAAATGTATCCAATTTTTGTTGGCTATTAATTCGTCTCGACGACAAGAATTTGAAAAGTAAAAAATTATGATCGAAACCCAATTTTATTGGAAAAAGATTCAAAAAAAACCTATCAAAAGATAATTTCTAGTTTTTTAATTCCTCTCGTCGAAATAAAATAATTTATAAAAGTTTAACACAAAAACAAACCAATGAAAAAAAAATCAAATAAAGATGAGAAACGGAAAGTTCGCTTTTTTGGGAAAACTAACCCAAACCGCCTCCATCCTAAATCCATTACATATATATCCATTATCCATCCATGTATGGAAGTTTTGTTCCATGGGCCTTCGTGAAATTACTAATTTACCCTCTAGATCCAATCATACAATATGGACTTCATTAACGGTTGGGGTCCATGTGCATCCAACAACTCTAGACACAAACACAATGTGTCCAAAATTATGAAACGGTCAATTTAAATATAAAGTAGCTAAACCAACCCAAAAATTACACATCCCTCCAATTCCTTTTTATTTTTATTTTTTTATAAATCAACTTGAAATAGAAAAAGGAATAACCGAATGTATAGCCTACAAGGGGCATACCCCAGAAAGAAAAGAAAAGAAACAAAAGAAGAAAGATAGAAAAGTGAAGATGCCTGAGCCAAATGGCTACGAAAGCTAGAGGGGAATAGAAAAGACCTATCCAAGGTTTTCTAATCCATCTACAAGATAGAGGAGAAAACCAAGGGCAAAACCAAAATACACATGAAAATGCCACAGGCCTTTATAAACTCTTGCATCTGGTGGTTGGATGTGCTCAAAACAACAACCATAATAACACAATAGGACAACTGCCTTGCATTGGTAACTTGGACTGCCAACAAGACCAATAACCCAAAAGACAGCAGAACAAATAGCATTCAGCTACATTCAGCAATAACAGGTTGCAACTATGACAATAGCTACCCCACCGGACAACAGCAGATGAGGTAACAACAATAAACAACAACAAACCAATTGCATAATAACGCAGCAAAACAGCGGCAAGACAGAGCTGCTATATTGCACACAACACGATAGTAGCAACAGTCATATAATACATCAGTTTGTAACATCAGGATACACCATCCTGTATGAATCAACTGCAGTAGCAGCTCGGCCATACACAACAGTCAGCACCACAACAGCAGCAGCCATAACCGGTGTAACATGGATCAATATAAAAGCAGCAGGGAGAAGGTAACAGACTACCAAAACAGACTGGGCAGCAGCAGTAGATAAATGATGCAAATGAAAGTTAGGGAAATCTACTATAAACAGTGAACATAATACAGTGACAATATTAAGCACAGCAGCAACAAATGTACTACAGGCTTATAGATTCTTCACACATGGTTCTTGTTGAAAATCAGTCAAGATTGAGATGGAGAAAATAGAACTTAACCACTCCAATCCACACAATGATCCTTACACAAGGATTAAAGAGATACATAATCTTTGAAAGAAACACTATCGGAAACAAAGAGGCAAGTGGCCGAGGCCACACACCAATTACATTCGGATTGCAAGAACAAAGAATTAGGAAGCCAAAGAGACTATTGCAATCTGCTCACTCTACTACTCCCTCGAAACCTAAATCTCCAACACTCTAAAAAAGGGGGAGCCACAACTCCCTCCACTCTCCCTCACAAAATGTCTCCCACTAAATATTACTTCCACACACAAAAGAGTTGGGGCTCAAGCACACATCTCACGGGATCACACATATGCTAGCACACACAAAAAAACTGAAAATGCAAGGCCTAGCCATCAGGTTGCCAAAACATGAGCTATAAAGAGACAGATTGCCAATTATCTCTTTCAATGAGATTGCCAATTATCTCTTTCAATGAGTTAAGTTAACTACCTTGTAGATAGTACTGTACCAAAATATTCATATGGTTCCAAAATACACTAAAACGGTATAATACCTTACCAAAATATCCATACGGTCCCAAAACACACCAAAACGGTACAATACTATACAAAAATATCCATATAGATTCCAAAACACACCAAAACGATGCAATACCTTGCCAAAACATCCATACAGTTCAAAAACACATCAAAACAGTACAATACCTTACCAAAACATCTATACAGTTCCAAAACAAACCAAAAGGGTATAGGACCATACCAAAACATCAATACGGTTCCAAAACACATTTAAATGGTAAATTAACGTACCAAAACATCCATTCGATTCAAAAAAAAGCAAAAATGGTTCAATACGGAACGGTTCCAAAACCCCCCAAAACAGTACTATAACTTATCAAAACATCCATACGGTTCCAAAACAGACCAAAACGGTATAATACTTTACCAAAACATACATAGGATTCCAAACACACCAAAACAGTACAATACCATACCAAAATATCCATACGATTCAAAAACACACCAAAACAGTACAATACCTTACCAAAACATTTATACAATTCCAAAACCCACCAAAACCGAACAATACCTTTCCAAAACATCCATACGGTTCCAAAACGGTATAATACCTTGCAGAAACGTCCATACGGTTCCAAAACGGCACAATACATTACGAAAACGTTCATACGGTTCAAAAACACACCAAAACGGCTCAACACCTGACCAAAACATCCATACGGTTCAATAACCCACCAAAACTGAACAACACCTTACCAAAACATCCATACGGTAGGGGTGTACACGGTCCGGATTGGTCCGATTCTTAAGAAAACCAGTAATCGAACCATTTCAAACGGTCTAGAAAATTGAGAACCAGAACCTAACCAATATATGCATGGAATCTAACCAGAACCAAACCGCAAGATCGGTCCGGTTTTGATTCGGTTCCGGTTCTATCCAATAAGCATCAAAACACTTATTCACAAAATATGAACTCATAAAATTAAAGAAATATGAAGATAATCTGCAGGAATATAAAATGAAGGAAGAAAATAAAAGCTTTTCTAAGATTCATCTGATAAATTAAGTTTAGCAAGGAAAAGATTAACCTACCAAATTCAAATACATATTTAATTACACACACATATGTATTTTTATATTTATCTTAGTTTTAAACGGTCCGGTTCTAACCACGGTTTATTAATTGAGAAAAAATAACCGAACCAAAATTAACAGTTATTATTTTTTTGGAACCATAACCTGACCGTAGAACCGCAGAAACGGACCAAATAGGACGGTTCGGTCCGGATCGGACATATTTTACGATTCGGGTGGTTTTCTTGAACACCCCTACCATACGGTTGCAAAACAAACCGAAACAGTGCAATACTTTACCAAAACTTTCATATGGTTCCAATACACACCAAAACGATTCAATACCACACCAAAACATCCATACAGTTCCAAAACACTCCAAAACAGTGCAATTCCTTACCAAAAAATTCATACGGTTCGAAAATATACCAAAATGGTACAATACCATACCAAAACATCCATTGGGTTCCAAAACATATCAAAACAGAATAATACCATACCAAAACATCCATACGGTTCCAAAACACACCAAAATATTTCAATACCTTATCAAATCATCCATACGTTTCAAAAACACATCTAAATGGTATATTACCATACCAAAACATCCATTCGGTTACAAAAAGTGCAAAAATGGTTCAATACGGAATGGTTCCTGAACCCCCCAAAACGGTACAACACCTTACCAAAACATCCCGGTTTCAAAACCCACCAAAACCGAACAATACCTTACCAAAACATCCATACAGTTCCAAAACACACCAAAACGGTACAATACCATACCAAAACATCCATACGGTTCCAAAACACTCCATAATGGTATATAACCTTACGAAAAAATCCATACAATTCAAAAACAAACCAAAACGGTACAATACCATACCAAAACATCTATAGGGTTTCCAAAACACAACAAAACGGAACAATACCATACCAAAACATCCATACGGTTCCAAAACACACGAAAACATTACAATACCTTATTGAAACATCCATACGTTTCAAAAAACATCTAAATGGTAAATTACCATACGAAAACATCAATTCGGTTCCAAAAAAACCTAAAATGGTTCAATATAGATCGATTCAAAAACCCCCGAAAAGAGTACAATACCTTACCAAAACATCCATATGGTTCTAAAATAGACCATAACGGTACAATACCATACCAAAACATACATAGGGTTCCAAAACACACCAAATCGGTACAACACCTTACCAAAACATCCATACGGTTAAAAAATAGACCAAAACGGTACAATATCTTACCAAAACATTCATACGGTTCCAAAACCCACCAAAATCGAACAATATCTTACCAAAAAATCCATACGGTTCCAAAATACACCAAAACGGTACAATACCTTTCCAAAACATCCATACGGTTCCAAAACACACCAAAGCGTTTCAATACCTTACCAAAACATCCATACGGTTCAAAAACGCACCCAAACGGTACAATACCTAACCAAAAAATCCATATGGTTCAAAAAACAAACCAAAATGGTACAATACCATGCCAAAACATCTATAGGGTTCCAAAACACACCAAAACGGAAAAATACCATACTAAAACATCTACACGGTTCCAAAACACGCGAAAACATTACAATACCTTATCAAAACTTCCAAACATTTCAAAAATACATCTAAATGGTAAATACCGCACCAAAACATCAATTCGGTTCCAAAAAACGCAAAAATGGTTCAATACAGCTTCGTTCAAAACCCCCTCAAAACGGTACAACACCTTATGAAAACATCCATAATATTCTAAAATACACCAGAACGATACAATACCTTTCCAAAACATACAAAGGGTTTCAAAACACATCAAAACGGAAAAATACCTTAAAAAAACATCCATACGGTTAAAAAAAACACAAAAATGGTACAATACCTTACAAAAACATCCATACAGTTTTAAAATACACCAAAACGGTTCAATACCATACCAAAACATCTATACGGTTAAAAAACCCACCAAAAAGGTACAATACCTTCCCAAAATATCCATACGGTTCCAAAACAAACTAAAACGGTACAATACTTACCAAAATATTCATACGGTACCAAAACACTTCAAAACAGTTCAATACCTTACCCAAACATCCGTACTGTTCGAAAACACACCAAAATGGTACAATACCCTACCAAAACATCCATATGATTCCAAAATACACAAAATCGGTATACTTCCTTACCAAAACATCCTTGCTGTTCTAGAACGCACCAAAAGGATACAATACCATATCGTAACATCCTTGAGGATCCAGAACAACCAAAATAGTGCAACACATTACCAAAACATTCATACAGTTCCAACGCATACCAAAATGGTACAATACATTACCAAAACATCCATAAGGTCCCAAAACGCACTAAAACAGTACAATATCGTACTAAAACATCCATACGGTCCCGAAACAAACCAAAACGGTACATTACTTTACTAAAACATCAATACTGTTCCAAAACACCAAAACGGTACAATACCTTTTCAAAACGTCCATACGGTTCCAAAACACGCCAAAACGGTTCAATTCCTTACCAAAAAATCCATACGGTTCAAAAATACACCAAAACGGTACAATACCATATCGAAAAGTTCATACGGTTCCAAAACATACCAAAACGGTACAACACCATAACAAAAATCTATAAGGTTCCAAAACACACCAAAACGGTTTTTACCCAAAAAAACACACCAAAACGGAACAATACCATACCAAAACATTCATACGGTTCCAAAACACACGAAAATATTACAATACCTTATCAAAACATCCATACGTTTCAAAAACTCGTCTAAATGGTAAATTACCGTACCAAGACATCCATTCGGATCCAAAAAACGCAAAAATGGTTCAGTACAGCTCGTTTCCAAAACCCCTCAAAACGGTACAATTCCTTACCAAAACATCCATATGGTTCTAAAATAGACGAGAATGATACAATACCTTACCAAAACATCCATAGGGTTCCAAAAACAACCAAAACGGAACAATACCTTAACAAAGCATCCATATGGTTAGAAAACACACCAAAACGGTACAATACATTACAAAAACATTCATACGGTTTCAAAATATACCAAAACGGTTCAATACCCTTCCGAAACATCCATACGGTTGAAAAACACACCAAAACGGTACAATACCTTACCAAAATATCCATACGGTTCCAAAAACCCACCAAAATATTCATACGATTCCAAAACACTCCAAAACGGTTCAATACCTCACCCAAACATCCGTGCTGTTGAAAACACACCAAAATGGTTCAATACCCTACCAAAACATACATACGGTTCCAAAATACACTAAACCAGTATAATTCCTTACCAAAACATCCTTGCTGTTCCACAACGCACCAAAATGTTACAATACCATATCGTAACATCCTTGAGGTTCCAGAACAACCAAAATGGTAAAACACATTACCAAAACATCCATACCGTTCCAAAGCATACCAAAATGGTACAATACATTACCAAAACATCCATAAGGTTTCAAAACGCACTGAAACGGTACAATACCGTACTAAAACATCCATACGGTCCCAAAACAAACCAAAATGTAAGGTGTGGTACCATTTTGGTGTATTTTGGAAGCGTATGAACGTTTTGGTGTGTTCTTGAAATGTATGGACGTATTGGGGTGTTTTTGAACCGTTTGGTATTGTTTCGTTTTTGTGTGTTTTGGAACCGTATGGATGTTTCGGTAATGTGTGGTCCCATTTTGGTGTGTTTTGGAAGCGTATAGATGTTTTGGGGTGTTTTTGAACCGTTTGGTATTGTTGCGTTTTTGTGTGTTTTGGAACCGTAAGTATGTTTCGGTAACGTGTGGTACCATTTTGGTGTGTTTTGGAAGTATATGAACGTTTTGGTGTGTTTTTGAAACGTATAGATGTTTTGGGATGTTTTTGAACCGTTTGGTATTGTTTCGTTTTTGTGTGTTTTTGAACCGTATGGGTGTTTCGGTAAGGTGTGGGACCATTTTATTGTGTTTTGGAAGTGTATAGACGTTTTGGGGTGTTTTTGTACCGTTTGGTATTATTTCGTTTTTGTGTGTTTTGGAACCGTATGGATGTTTCGGTAAGGTGTGGTACCATTTTGGTGTGTTTTGAAAGCGTATGGATGTTTTGGGGTATTTTTGAACCGTTTGGTATTGTTTCGTTTTTGTGTGTTTCGGAACCGTATGGATGTTTCGGTAACGTGTGGTACCATTTTGATGTATTTTGGAAGCGAATGAACGTTTTGGTGTGTTTTTGAAACCTATGGTCGTTTTGGGGTATTTTTGAACCGTTTGGTATTGTTTCGTTTTTGTGTGTTTTGGAACCGTAAGTATGTTCCGGTAACGTGTGGTACCATTTTAGTGTGTTTTGGAAGCGTATGAACGTTTTGGTGTGTTTTTGAAACGTATGGATGTTTTGGGATGTTTTTCAACCGTTAGGTATTGTTTCATTTTTGTGTGTTTGGAGCCGTATGGGTGTTTCGGTAAGGTGTGAGACCATTTTATTGTGTTTTGGAAGTGTATTGACGTTTTGGGGTATTTTCGTACCGTTTGGTATTGTTTCATTACCGTATGGATGTTTCGGTAAGGTGTGGTACCATTTTGGTGTGTTTTGGAAGCGTATGAACGTTTTGGTGTGTTTTTGAAGCGTATGGACGTTTTGGGGTGTTTTTGAACCGTTTGGTATTGTTTCGTTTTTGTGTGTTTTGGAACCGTATGGATGTTTCGGTAATGTGGTACCATTTTGGAGTGATATTTTGCGGTGTTTTTCAACCGTTTGGTATTGTTTCTTTTTTGTGTGTTTTTGAACCGTATGGAAGTTTTGGGTACCATTTTGGTTCGTTTTGGAAGCGTATGGACATTTTGGGGGTATTTTTGAACCGTTTGGTATTGTATCTGTTTTGTGTGTTTTCGAACCGTATGGATGTTTCGGTAACGTGTGGTACCATTTTGGTGCGTTTTGGAAGCGTATGAACGTTTAGGTGTGTTTTTGAAACGTATGGACGTTTTGGGGTGTTTTTGAACCGTTTGGTATTGTTTCGTTTTTGTGGGTTTTGGAACCGTATGGATGTTTCGGTAACGTGTGGTACCATTTTGGGGTGTGGATCTTGGTAACGTTGGTCGGTACCGATGGAACTTGTATAATGGTACCGATGCCGATTGCTTAACGTCCAGCACTTGGTGTTGATCTCTGCCTTGGCCTTGCCTTGGCGAGTCGTCGGGTCACCTTCGGATCTTTTCATGCCTGGGATACGCTTTATGCTTTAAAACCCCACTATTAAGTGATTTTCCCACAAAACAGGATTAACAAGTCCTACGCACAAAAGTAATTAAAAACAACTATTTAAACGACAAAATAAACTAGAACTAGATAACTAGCACACCTTACATTGCATTATCGGGTGCTTATCACGTTCAAATTTTCCATATAGGGTGCGATTCTGTTGAACCCATTTGGTTTTTAACTTAAAGAATTCTATTTTGATTTTATTTTACTCTATCATCTGCACCTCATCATTTGTTTTTGTAAATTTTCGTTTGTTGAAATTTATGTGTTCTTAGTGGTATTACAGAAAAGGTCACTGTGTATTCTAAAATTAAATGTGGCGTTTTCTCCAAACAATTCAGGGAAATTGAAAGATTTTGGGTTTGGCCAGAGTTTGATTTTATTTAGAATTGCAGGGGAACCGAAAAATTCAAAGTCATCAACTACTATTGAAAAAAGACAGGGGATAAGAGAGAGATTAATGGCGGTGAATTCCAGTGGGTTGGACTTGGGGATTATCAGAAACAGTGGAGACCGGAGAGGAGAGAGGACGGTGCACCGTTAGCTCCGTTTGGGGAAAATCATAAAAACGACGTTGTGTTACTTAAGGCTACCAACGTGAGGCTTTTGTTTTAATCTAAGCCATTGGATTGATTCATTAATGTGTTGGCAGCATTTGGTGCAAAGGTGTGGTAGATGCTGGGAGAGGGATATATGGAGAGGATCTGGATCCGTCTGATCCGGATGCTCTTAAGTTTGAAGTTTAACCTTGGTTGATTTAGCGATTTCACAATTTAATAGAGTGGCCCACGGTTAGGTGATGTGTCAGACTGACATTGGCTATCCGAACAAGGCTGGGTGAACGGCTCATTCGGGTATAATTTAAACGCATAGGATTAACCCAGAGCAGGTTCTGATTTTTTGGAGACTTAAAACGAAAATTAAAAATAGGGTCTCTTTTCTTTGACTATAATAAGGGATAAAAAAAAAAAAGTAGGAGGGGCCTTACAATTAAATTTTTTTTGGAGATCTAAAGCGGTCGCAACATTTGCTTTAACTCAAGGTCGATTCTGTATTAACCTGATTCTTTGCTTCAATCTTTTTCAGCATGTACTGCCTAACCTCCTCTTTAACCTCAGGTGGACATGCCTTCGCATTCCTATGACCTCCGACAATGTGTTGCTTGATTCTTAAGACACCACCATTTTTTACAAAGCGAAATTAACAAAAAGACTAGTTGCGTACTAATCAAAATAAGATAGATACTTATAGCCACGAACACACCTTGCGCACAAGGAAAATAAGACAAAAACTCTAAATATTTTAAAAAAAAAAAAACTGAATAATTGAATCTGTTACAGCTTTTTTATAACACCTTAACCCTAGAAATCATACTGAAAAAAAAAATCCTAAATCATGTGAAAACAAGCGGCATTAAAGAAAAGATATTTGTAATTAATTAAAATAAAATTCTAATTCTGGTAGACCAAGAGTCCTAATAAAGTTAGAAATCAAAATCAAACCGAATACGGAAAGACAATGATTCTAACCTAAAATAAAATATTCTTAGACAAAATCTACTTCTAAAATAATTAAAATAAACTATATAAACTCTCCAATCTTGTCCTACATCAGTCTCTTTTTCTTCAAAAGAACTCGACCTTGAGTTCTTGTTGATCGAAACATCTTCACACGTTGGCGCTTGTCCACATCAATTTTGTACTTTAAATTAATTTTTCGAACATGAACTTTAACAATGAGCTCCACTCATTTTCACCTCCAAAAGGTTGTTGCATTATCTTCCAATATTTAGCAAATCGAGTATGAACAAGATAACACCCAAAAAAACGTGGAATGCTTCAGCTTCTTGCTTCTCTTCCAAAAATTATTCGAAGAAAAGTGTTCATGCAATGATCTTTTCTCTTCATGCTTCAACTTGTTGGCAAGATTCACTAGACTGACTTCACGACTAATTCAAACTGCTCCACCCCAAGAAAATCAACAAAGTAATTCTTAAATTGATGTTGCAAGTTCTCTTGATTTTGTTCCGTCTCAAAATTGGGTGACCCATCAATTATGGGCAAAATAACGTCAAGATCATCACTCAGAAACCCTTCCTTTTCATTAGTGGGAAAATCGTGAGGAAGAAGACTGTCGTTGTGCCTCCATTAATTTGAGAACTACAATTCAAAACCTTTGAAATTGCACTAATTTGGTTATACCATGGTGTAGTCACTGTCATTTGCTCTTTCCATTGGGTAGTATCGCCACTACAAGTAACACTCTTACCAGTGTTGAGATGACCCATGGACCACCCACTTACACCACAATTGGTTGGCACTCCTTCAGAAAATTGATTTTCAGCAACAAATGTATTTTCTTGTAGTATTGCAGTCAACTCTATTGTAGGTGATTCATCAAGCCCAAATGCACAAACCTCCAATATAATGCAATATTATTTTGGTCCTCC
This sequence comes from Rhododendron molle, assembly GCA_025413875.1. NCBI lineage: Eukaryota > Viridiplantae > Streptophyta > Magnoliopsida > Ericales > Ericaceae > Rhododendron > Rhododendron molle. The sequence goes on from CM046396.1 coordinate 26,565,523, forward strand.
ATAGCCGCATCTGAAATAATTTCAATATTCTCTTACACACAAACATTGATGCCATTTTCGTATTGATCATCAATTTCAATTTTGACCTCTTTAACATCTGTATCAGCATCACATTCAACTCAACCTCCTTTATTTTCAATTTCATGTCGATTCTTATTATCAAGAATCGAAATATCTGAGCTTAAAAAATATAGGCTGATTTGTTAACTTTCATGAATTGTTTGGTATAAATTCAAATAACTTGTAACTCTTTGTGAAAAATATTACAAATCAAAAGTACATTGGAATGAATGTTTTAACTCAAGTTTCCTTCGATACTCTTGAAACAACATTTGGCCATAATTTGTCTGAAGAAAACTATCACTCATTAGTCTTCTCATCCTGGGCCATGTCTTAAATGGATTGTTTATATTGCCGCAGTCTATCGGACTGTAATTGTTCCCACCATGTAAAAACATAGCCATGTAATTTACGAGCCACATATTTGACCTCCTTTTCTTCCGGAATACCTATATAGAACTCAAAGAATTTATCAACTTTGCGAAACCAATAAATAAAATTCTCAGGATGACAATACCCATGAAAATTGGGAATTATTGGTTCTACCTGAAAAGTTGAAAAGTCTTCATATGTGCGATAAAACCCTTTACATATTGAATGTCGCTTCTTCTACTAATATACATAATAATTTTCCAATAACTCGTCTTCAGATTCATCCTCACTATAAAGTTGATAATAAGAATATTCTCTAGAGACGTTTTGGTTAGTAGGTTGGTCGTGGGCAAATCTCTCAACGCGATTTCTATCAACTTTGCATTTAACAGATTGACCATGGGCAAATCCCTTTGTGCGAGTCCTGTTAAATCCTTCCCTACGATCATCATTAATTGGGTTTGTGTATCTTCCACGGACGAATGCCATCGAACCAAGAAAAAACATGGCTCTGATACCACTTGACCAAGAAGAAGAAGAGTAGGAAGGGTAGAGAGAGAGAGAGAGAGAGAAAGAGAGACATATTACCTCGCAGAGATGAAGAAGCAGTGTCGAATCTGTCGATTGATTCGAACTTTAGAGAGCTGCTGCTGCGTTTTGCTTCATTTCAGGTATTTAGGACTAACAATCAGTATATGGGTTTTATCTGGTGTGATGGGAACATGCTATAACCCTCAGATGAAAGGTTAGGACTAGGGATGACAATGGGGCGAATCGGAGTCGGATTTAAAGTCCCAAACCCGCCCCGTTCTTTATCGGATCGGAGTGGGAGCGAGAGAAATCGGGGAGGTGTCGGGGTTGGGGGGAAATCGGGTCCCCATTCACCATAATAATTTGCCTAGTTTTGTTCTTTTTAGAGTGTTTTGAAAAAAAAAAAGATATTGATGATTGATGAGAGTTAAAAAAAATAGAAATAAAAAAAAAATAGAGACATAAATTAGTGTTTTATTAATTTGTATATTGCTCTTATTATATCAAAACAATAAAATTTATTTAGGTATATACATATAAAAAATATAAATATCTATAATCGGGTTCGGATCGGGTTAAAATGGGGCAAGGGAAGCAAATACCATATCCGTCCCATTTGTCTATCGGATCAGGAAATACCTGCTCGAATCGGGGCGGGGAGTCGGAGGCGGTGACGGATCAGAGGTAATTGTCATCCCTAGTTAGGACGCGTTTTGAGGTAAAAATTCAATAGGGTGCGCCTCAGCGCCTTGCCCTTTAGAGCTTAAGCGTGCGACTCATCACCTTTCCCCTTAGAGCTTAAGTGTGCGCCTCATCACCTTATATGCGCCTATGTGGTCTATGTCTTCCACTCTATGAGGTGCATGAGCTGCACCTTGTAATTTTTAATGCCCCAAAAATTGGATACGTTAAGAAATAAAAAAATATTTAAAAGAAACGATAAGCTTCATTAATATTTAAAAATTTCAAAACTTCAAGTACAAAGGACAAAAGAAAAACTAATTTATTACAACCGAAGTTCTTTTCGCATATGAAATTGTCTGAAAATCTAGAAATTTAAGAAGGGTGGCGATAATGCCATGATTGTTTCTTTTAGTTCCACGACATATGATGGTGATGGACTATTCTAGCCTTGGTAAGCAAAACGAAGCTTCTCAGATCCAAAGCATATGTGACAGTCCTCCATCTTTCCTCCCTTTTCCTGCCTTCAAAAATCATCACTGCAAAGCTCCTCTTATATCGACCACGATATTCAATTTTCTCTCTTCCTCTTTTACCCTCTTTTTGGAATCCACTCACACACACACACAAAAATGATCCAATCTTTTTTTTACCTTTTCTTTCCTCCCCCTACTTCTTAAGGCTGGTCTCGATTCCCCCTCATCCGAAATAAATAATCGATATATATACACACTCCGGATCCCCTAAGGGATCCCAGAGGGAAGGTTGGTGCGGGACTGTTGTGTGAGCCGTTGGATTTAAATCCAACAGCCAGGATAAGAGATGGCAATAAAAACCCAAGTAATTACAGTTTCCCCCCTAAAGCCCTCACACATCCCCCCTTCAATCGTCATTCACGCAGAACATAGAACACAGAGAGAGAAAGAGAGGCGACGCAAAGGAAAACGAAGAACAAAAAAGCGGACGACAATTGAAGCCCGACGAACAAAGATGAACGAAGAGGAGAAGAAGAACGAAGATCCACCAAGGTATCTCTGTCTCACTCGAAAAAAAAATCTAGATCTTCATTTTTTCTCAGAAATTAGGCTTTTTTTTTTTGAGACGAACGACGAAGAACGAAGAGGAGAAGAAGCTCGAAGAAGCTCGACTGGAGAACGTGATTGACCGAGGTATCTCTGTCTCTCTCGAAAAAAAATATGTGGATCACTATAGTTTAGTAAGTTTTTTGTTTCCAGCACAACCACTGCGAAGGTATATTTCGCTCTCTCATGTAGAAAAATAGGGAAGTTATGATCACTATAGTTTAGTAAGTGTTTTGTCTTTTTTGTGGTTAGAATGCAGTCTGTAGATGATATACAACTACTCTCACCGTCACCTTCTCAACCGTGCGAGGAGTCTGGTAATTCTTCTAAAATACTTTTCACTCCTGAAGTTAAAAACGAGGTGATACCGAAAATTACACAAGAATTTAAAAGCTGAGAGGATTTTTTTAAGTACTACAACAATTACGCATTCGAAGCTGGTTTTAGTGTGCGAATCCATTCTAGCAAGACGGATAAGAATGGTGAAACTATTAGGAAAGAGTATGTTTGTTCCAAAGAAGGGGAGAGTAAATGTTCTGAGGTCAGCCAACGACAGCGGGGTATGACTAGGGAGAAATGTGGTGCAAGACTAACAGTTGTAAAAAAACGGTCAGGTGAAGGGTTTGTTGTCACCCAATTTGTGGAGGGGCATAACCACTCTCTTACAACGCCAAGAAAGAAGCATTTCTTGAGATCTCATCGTCGAGTGTCAGTTGCACAGAAAGTGTTAACGCAACAACTAGCAGCTGCAAATGTGTCAACCAGTCAACAAATGAGTGTTTTAGAGTTACAAGCTGGGGGTCTTGAAAATGTTGGATGTTTATGACGAGATATTTATAATTCTCAAAGGGATATGAGGAAATATGTAGATGGACATGACGCCAAGATGTTGAAAGAGTTTTTTGAGAGTGAAAAGAAAAGAATCGAGGTTTTACGTATACAATCGAGGAAGATGATGAGCACAAGCTGACCCATTGTTTTTGGGCCGATACGACCTCTAGGAAGTCATACCAGTATTTTGAGGACGTGGTGGTATTCGATACTACATACAACACAAACAAATATTGCTTGATGTTTGCACCTTTATTAGGGGTAAACCACCACGGGCAGACAATGCTTTTTGGGTGTGCCTTCTTAAGTGACGAAACAAGTGAATCTTTTGAGTGGCTTTTTAAGAAATTTTTGAAAGTGATGCCTGGACCACCGCCCAAAATGATCATAACTGATCAAGATCCTGCAAGACAAAAGCAATTGCTTGTGCTCTTCCCAATACATTTCATAGATATTGCATTTGGCACATTGTTAGTAAATTTTCTGAGAAAATAGGTGTATTGGCACACAAAGAACATTATGAAGAGTTCAAGAAATGTATTTGGAATTCTAAGAGCCCTAAAGAGTTTGACGAAACATGGGCATATATTGTAGGAAAATCGAACTTATCCACCCATCAATGGTTGCATTTCATGTACGAAATTCGTGGCAAATGGGTTCCTGCACATACGAAACACATTTTCTCTGCCCATATGACAAATAGTCAAAGGGCTGAAATTTCTCATTCATTCTTCAAGAGGTATTTGTCTGACAAAAATTCAATGTACGAATTTGTGACACGGTTCGAAAGGGCACTCACACGTCTACAACATAATGAATTAGATTTGGACCACAAAGATATAAATGAGAAGCCAGTCTTGAAAACGTCATGGGCGATGGAAAAGAAAATGAGTGAATTATACACACTCCATTCATTTACGAAATTTCAGGAGGAAATATTTCAGATTGGTGCATATGTGCTTACGATACTACATGAGGATGAACGTCGCTATGTGTGGAAGGTTCATAGGGAAGTAATGGAATGCTCGAGAGGTCGTGAGGTGTTAGTAGACAAGTCATCGAATTGTGTGAGTTGTAGTTGTTAGATATTTGAATTCAAAGGAATTCCATGTCGTCATTTGTTGGCATATTTGTCTTTAATGCAAATTAGGGAACTTCCTAGCACATACATTTTACAAAGGTGGACTAAAACTGCAAAAGCAGGCAGAGTTTTTGATGACTTAGGCAGTCATCAAAAAGAAATATGTGGCAGTTCACTTTTGGTGAGGCAATAGGGTTCTTTCAATTTGCTTCTATTGTTATTGATGATGTTGTATTAGATGAAGAAGGAACTGAAATTATGCGAGAAGCGATGGCATATGGTCAAAAAAAGATTGCACTCATGAGGGGTTCTCGCCAACATGGTTCAACAAGTTCTATCCAATTGCCTATTTCTCTCGGAAGCCAACATGGTTTGAAGGAACCACTGAAAGTTAGGGCAAAGGGTTGTGGTAAGCGTTTGAAAGGAGGAAAAGAGAAGGTCGTCAAGAAAAGTAGGAAATGTCATGGGTGTGGGTTATTGGGGCGGCGCATGACAAAAGAAATTGTCCGAAACTTATGAACACGTAAGTGTACTTGTCTATTTATAATTTGAACGTAATTGTGTACACGCATAATATATTTTAATTGTTGTCTTATCTTTTTAGGTCTTCACAAGATGCTAGGTTGTATGATGACGACGACGATGACGATGACGATGACTTTGACAATGAATGTAATTATTTGTTTAAGTGAAATACGGACTTGAATGCTAATTTTATAATTTGTTTCAGGAACTATATGGGTATGTAGCTATGGAGATGAAATTGGCACGCAGGGTAGATGACTCATGTTATTGGTAGTGTTCTTTTCCTTGCCTTTACTAATGATCAAATTGAACAGTTATGAATGATATTATGGACATGGTCTGGTTATATGTACTGTTTTACGGTTGCTCTCCTGTAGCAGTTTTGCTGTTGTCTTGATGCAATTGTTTGACTAATCTTGTTTCTGCTGCTGTTATATTGATACCTGTTATGGCTGCTGCTGTTGTTATGTTGCTGTCTGCATGGTGCAACCTAAGGCTACAAGTTGTTATGCCGTTGTATTATATGTTCTGTTGTTGTTCTTCGATTGTCCGTGAGGTTTATTTCTACGAATGGGGCTGTATTCTCTTGATCAAGTGGAATGGGCTGACTAATCTCACGTCGAATGGTCTGTATTCTCGATTTGTTGGGTTGGTTTCACGACTAACTAATGGTACATGTGTTGGATTATAATTTTTATTCCGAAGATGGTTGACTGTGAGGTACTTGAAGATGCTAAAGTTTGATTGTATAATAGTCCTAGTTAGTTTTTTGTTGAATTTTCCTATGTTTGGTGTTAAGCTGATTTTCGAGTATAGCCCCTTGTTCTCATCAGTGGTATCATCTCAATTGCATCTCGGCAAGAATACCACTACTAATGCTGGAACTAATGAACAGAATAGATGAGCATGTTACTTAACATGAATCCTAATATGAGAGTGGATTATTACCCAAGAAAAAAAAGGTTATAATTGGATTTTTTGATATATTGGAACTGTTGTTTGTCGCATAAGCCTTAAAGAGCACCATTGCTCCCTTCCTCAATACTTGCTCTACACTCGCGGTCTCAATTATCGCATTACGAATTGGAATGTTTTTTGTGAGACCGTTTCCTGGTCGAGCTCCCGAACGTCAACGACAATTACGAGGCTTTCTTCCAATAGGTTTCAAGTTCGGAGTTAATTGGAATCTTACTCCGCGCATGCATACGGTAATGGTTGGACAAAGACTACATGCATTTGTAGGAGAGATTTGTTTTTTTTCTATTTGTAAGGCAGGTTCATGATATTGAAGGCGTAGCCTTAAAACTCCCAAACTTGTCATGTGAAATAATTGACATCTCAAAATAAATTAGCCATAGGTAAGAAGAAAAAACGATCTTAGAATAAATTAGCCATTTCATAGTCCTAAAAAAATTACCAAACCAAATCCCAACAGTAAGCAATTTCATAATCTCAAACATACTACTACTACTACGACAGATCAGTGGCTGCTTTTGCCACACATGTAAGATACAACTGATGAGCACCCAATATTGTAGATATTTGGTGCGACTAGTCCCGTTGTATGTCATTTTATCTTGCATTTATTTAGCTTTTATAGTGATTTTGCGCGTAAGGTTATCTGTTGAGCGTTTCAGGTAATACGCGAATAAGAGAGTTTGTTTTGGTGTTTTGAACAACCCTTGAAGGCAAGCGAGTAGGCGGGACCTTGAAGAATTCAGCCGTCGGGGTTTAAAAATGAAGAACCGTAGTGGCCGAAGCGTGCCATGGGCCGTCGGGTGTCAAAACAAAGCCCAAGAGCTGGAATGCCAGGAAGCAGAACCGTATTGATACGTTTTTCGGAGTATTGATACGGCTTAGAGAAACCCAGCCTTCAGCGTATCAATACGTTTTTCGGAGTATTGATACGGCTTCAAAACAGAGCAGAATCCAAGCTTCAGCGTATCGATACGGTTTTTAAGCGTATCGATACGGTTGGTCTACGGGGAACTTTGGAATGCAGCCAAAACAGAACTGTATCAATACGGTTTTCGGAGTATCGATACGGATGACTCACCGACTTACTTTTTGTCAGATTTTAACTTTCCAAAAGTGGCAATTTCTCACTTTTTGAATATTTTCTGATATTTTGAAGGAGAGAGGGAGCCTTTTTGTATAAATACCTATCCCTCTCTCTCTCCTTTGCTATCTAGCTCATTAGTTAGTTTAGGTTAGCTTTCATCCATTAAAGTTTTTCAAGCTTTCTAGGTTAATTTCTTCAAGAACCCTTGTAAGTCTTTCTCGTTTATTGTTTTCTCGTTTATTAATGTTGTAGCTACGAACTAGATTCTCCTTTAAATCAAGTTTATTTTCGATTCCGTCGGTTAAATATCATATCTCGTTTTTCTATTATGTTTTGTTCTTTAGCTATGGGTGAGTAAATGATTGGCTAAGTCTTGGACTAATCTATTCCAATGATTTAGGTTGTTATTTGGTTCTCAAACTTCGGGTTTAAAATGATGGTTTTCGGAATTGGCTTAATCTAGCCATTTTGGTCTAAGTGAGGGGTGTTAACTCCTTAATGTGAAGTTTAGTCAAGCGGTCTTGGCAAGCGACATATTGAGGGCTCGTGGCCTCCTACGTGTTAGATACATTAGCAAAAATAGGTTGGTTTAGTTCCGGTAAATCACATCTTTTGATAAACGTAGTCTTTAAAGCTAAATTCTCCAGGCGTGAGCACGCGGTCGTGACTCTCGCCTGAGTTATAATCGAGAACCGGTAACGGTCTTTGTCAAGGGTTAGATGATCCTTAGACTTGCCTCTTTTAGTTCATAAAGTTCATTTCTAGTCTTTCGTTTTAGTTTTTCCATTTTCAAAGCAAAACCAAGTTGGCCGTCTTAAACGCCGAAATCCTACCATAAAACCTACAATCTGATTAAGCTATATTCGATTCTCTGTGGGTACGATCCCGGACTTTCCGGTTATTATGCTATCGACGACCTAGCCCTACGCTTCGGGTTTCTATCAACCTTATATTTGAAGGCAAGGTTTCGACGTAAGCAACAACACAAAAAACAACAATCCAAAAGTAATTCCGGTTCATTTTCCCCCCCATTTGTCATTCTCATTTGCACTGCATCAATCTCCTTCCGCATGGCTTCAATCTTCATCTGCATTGTGATTGTTGTCCTCTGCATTTCTTCACTAATGGTCATGAATGTTGAACTCTCACATTGTTCAACGGTCCTCACAGTCTTTTTTTTTTTTGTCTGAACCATCGTTGGCCCCAAATCAGCCCTTCCTTGCAAAATACAAGACTCATACCAGCAAAAAAAAAACCACAATTCAATTTTAACTATAAAAAAAAGAACACAATAAGAGCTTAGGGTTTCAGCTCCAACGAACAACAATAGAATAAATGCATGCAGCTCACCTCATAGTTTGCACATATGAAGAACCTTCGACCTGGGTTCTTTTGTGTTCCAGATTTCCTCAATGGTGTTGGTTCTCCAAAATAACAAAAGATCTCAAAATCGGGATTACCGCTTCCATTCTTACCCGAACTACTTCCTTCCATGAAATGGGTTGCTTTCCTTATGATTATCCTCCTATAATGTAAAAATTGGGTGAATAGTCCTCCAGGTTAACCACATAGGGTGCTCTTTGCCATAGTTCATATAATACTAAAAGACTACAGGGGAGATAGCAACCAATTTCTATTAGGTAAATTCCTGCCTGTTACGTGACTACAGAAATTCAAAGTAACCATGCTTAAGTGGAACTTCTAGGAAATGTAGTTTGATGAAACATAAGCCAACATAGAGGGAGGGAGAGTATACCAGAATATGTGAAGCACTTGATCCAGATCTCAGACCAATGTCGTAGTATGAAACATGGGCCCATTCACTTAATTTAAACATTCATCTAAAGAAAATAATTCATCTTAGAATTTGAATCATAGAAACTCATGCATAAATGTGGAAGGAAGAGTTGGATTATGATAATAATAAAAAGTTTCACATTCAAAATATACCCACCCATATGAAGCCTGTTTATCAGTCAAGAATCCCCAATCATAACCTGGTGTCTGATCCCTTCATCAAAACAAAGGGTCAAATGGATCATATTGTTCAAACAAAGAAAAATCACTTTTTTTTAGTACCCAAAGCCACCATCTTCGAGTTTTTTAGGATAGATGCCATATGAATCAACCCGTCAAGTTTCATTCTTACAAAGATAATAATCCAACTCTTCCTTCCACATTTCTGCATGAGTTTCTAATATGATGCCATACTAATCAAAATAGTTTGCTGATTTCGAATCCCAAAAAAAAAGCCCTAATTTTTTGCCAATTTCAAATGGGCAAAAAAAGCCGTAACCAGATTTCACAAGGAATGAGAAATCAAACATTAACTGATAAATAGCACAAAAAGCTCAAATAAGCAACAAAAAGGATGGATAAGTTGATTTTTGAGTTAGCAAAATCACATTTACTAACCAGATTTTTTTTCCCCGAGAGAGACCTAGGTGGATGCTGGCCGTTGGTCTCTAGTCGAGCTTCTTCATTCTTCGTTGTTCGTTCTAAAAAAAAACCCGAGTTTCTGAGAAATTTCTTGCGATCCACATATTTTTTTTTTCGAGAGAGACAGAGATACCTCGGTGGATCTCTGTTGCAAAGGATAGATGCCATACTAATCAAAATAAAAACCTAACCCTAACACCATTCCAGAATTGAAATCAAAACCCTAACCAAAAGGAGTTCAAATCAGTCAAACGGTGAAGAGAGATACCTTTTTTGGTTCAATCACGTTCTCCAGTCAAGCTTCTTCGTTCTTCTTCTCCTCTTCGTTCTTCGTCGTTCGTCCTAAAAAAAAAAAAAGACCTAATTTCTGAGAAAAAACGAAGATCCAGATTTTTTTTTCGAGAGAGACAGAGATACCTCGGTGGATGTTCTGTGTTGCGTGAATGACTATTGAAGGGGGGAAGTGTGAGGGCTTAAGGGGGGAAACTCTAATTACTTGGGTTTTTATTGCCATCTCTTATCCTGGCTGTTGGATTTAAATCTAACGGCTCACACAACAGTCCCGCACCAACCTTCCCTCCGGGATCCCTTAGGGGATCCGGAGTGTGTGTGTGTATATATATATATATATATATATACATATATACATTAGTGTTTGTTCGTGCCTACAGTACTATGTGTCAACGGTACTATACATCCCAGTAGTGCCGTAGGCATGAGCATTTTGTAATATATTTTTGTTTTTTTATGCCTACGCTAGAAGCCGAGCAGTAGGTAAAAAGAACTGATGATATTTTTATAATATATTTGTAAGAGTGTGGGTGTTTTCTTAAGAGAGTTGGAGAGCACACATCAGCCCTTAGATCAAATGAATCTTAGTTCTTTTTTCAACTTGTGTTATGTAGTCTCCATCCCCTTGTGTTTTATGAGGTAGATATAGGGGAGGGATCTAGGGACAAAACATTTGACACTAAAACCAAGCCATCAATTTGGACGGTTGGAAAGAAATTTTTTGGGATCACGTAGAGGAATTTTCTTGGGATCATTAAAATTCCTCTACATGATCCCAAAAAAAAAATATTGCCAAATGGAAAAATTAAAATTTTGGTTTTACATAATTTTACATCCATTATGTATCTTATTTTGTAGATTTTTTTCAAATAGATTTCAGAATTATAAAATTTATAATTGAATTTGTACAACAAAAGTTATATACATTTTAAGATTTAAAATTAAAAGGGAGAGAAAGAGGGAGGGGGGGGGAGGGGGGAAGAGAGATGAATGGGGGAAGAGAGAGAATAAGCAACAAGATTTTAAGGAGAGAGACAGAGAGAATGTGTGCTTTGATTTTTAATCTCGGCCGTCCAAGTTGATGGCTAGGATTTAGTGTCAAATGTTTTGTCCCTAAATCCCTCCCCAATTGGTTGTGGGTTGGTGCTTCTTTCAAATCTGAACATTATTGCCGTCATCGTCATCGACCACAGGAAAAGGGTGTTAGATTTGGTCGTGTACAGGGACGGACCGAGTAAGGGGCACGTGCCCCCACCCCACCCCACCCCATCCTCTCTTTTTTTTTTTAATTTATAGTTTATTTTATATGCAAAAATGAGTGTGTTTTTTTGGCAAAAATGAGAGGGAGAGTGAGAAACCCACACAGAAAACTCGACGGGGAGAACTCGCTTGACGCTTGATTTACTTTGTTGTTGCCGGTCGCTCGTCTCTGTGGTCGTTGCCCATTACCTCACTGTTTTCCTCACCAATCATCAATTAAATTTGGAGCTACAGGGCAAAAGTAACATTTTACTGAAAGGACTTAATTTAGGGCTACATAATTTAGAACTTTTTATTCTTTTCTTTTAAGGTTCGTAATATATATCTTGATTGTTTGGGAAAATTAGGCCTTCATTTCTTTACTTGATTTTTATCCAATGAATAAAATTTAATTATAATTCAATTTTCCATACTTTGTGCGCTTAATTTCGATTTTTGCTTAAGGTTATTAGTATAATGTGCTCCCACGTGAGGCCAATTCTGGGTCCGCCACTAATCGTGTATAGCCGCGTCAAAATGGAGAGGGTCGCTCTTCAGAGGTTTCGAGCCACATCTAGATTGTTCTCAGATCTATCATCGTCAACAGAAATGTCCGCGATGATCGCCAGAAAGCTTGAGAAGAATTGCGAAAGAGAGTACCTAGAGAAGCATGCAAATGAGCAAATGAGAAACGTTGATTGAAGAAAAAATGATAGAAAATAGAAGACACCGGAGAGGGTGGGTTAGGTTGCAAGAGAGAGGATTCATCAAAGAAGGAAAAAGTCTAGTCAATGGTCATGAAAGAGAAGCTAAAGGGCACAATTGTAAGACCGACTGAAAATTTCGTGGCATTAAAGAAACCATTTGTGGCATTATCGCCACCCATTTAAGAAAAGTCTAACTTAGATAAATAACAGACCCATTTAGCGACGGTCTACTGGTAAAGCCATGGCTTCGATAGCTCATTCCCATTTTGCTGCTCCGTCGCCTCTTAATCTTTAGGTGGTTCTTCATATCTTTCGTTACTCTCAATACTTGACGTAAAATGTCAAGACCACAAAAAAGCACCATGAGCGATAATCACTCAGTAGGGCCCCCAAAGCCACCCATTTACTAAAATTTACTCACATCAATTAACCATATTTAGAACACAATGATACAATAACCAATAAAAAAAAAAAAAACCACAATAATACGATAAATAAAACTTAACAATAATTTCAACACGATAATTTCATCTCTTTAAATATTACTCAATATATCCAATGGATTCACCAATCCTATTCTTAATTTCCAAGGGTTAGCACAATGCCACTTTTCACATTTTACACTTTTTTTCCAATCTCGACCAACACGCTATCCAGCATAAGTTTCATTCACAAAAGAAATAATATCAATCCATTAGGCTCTTGTCCACCATGCCTAATTCATAGGTCCATGGCCGGCTTCATGACCTCTGGGATTATATCCATTAGGCTCCCGTCCACCATGCCTACCTCCTAGGCTCATGGGTAACTTCATGACCTCTGGGATTATGTCAACAACCCAAACTCAAAATCCATGCCGGATAGGAACGTCCCAATCTAAGTTATCATAATATTCCTCATTTTCTTAACCAATTAATCATAATGTCATATGTGCCAAAATATGGGGTTCATGCATCAACGTGGTACAAATATCATGTAAGTCCTATAGTTTATCATCAAGTAAAAAATAATAGTAACAAGTAAGCGGTTCTCACGGAAACTAAAAATAATTTATCAACTTCAGTCCACTAAAAATAACAAATTAACTCTATAAATCACAAAATTCAACAGAGAGATATAGATAATCAAATTTGAAACAAACTTTTTGTTTTATGCGAAGTCTAGTTATCACCTTAGGCGAGGTCAAATTAGGTTTTAAGTAGAAACATAATCTGTCCCGTATCTATCTGCATAGTTCAGTCAACTTCGAAAAATCGTGTTAAATTAAGCAAGGTCAAATCAGATTTTAAGTAGAAACGTAATCTGTCCCGAATCTGCACAGTTCAGTCAACTTCAAAATATCGTGGTAAATTTTCCTGACCTTCGTTTGAGACAATTAATTTATGGAAATCGCTTAAAATTAGATTATCTACAACTTCCGTGTTTTATTCAAATCCAAATCCATCATCTAACAGGGTAAAAATGGGTTCGAAGTGGTTTTGTTAATTTGTCTCGAATTCACACTAAGACAGCAACTTCAAAAATTCGTAACTAATTCTACCGACCTCCGTTTTCAACAAATTTTATACCAAAGTTTTATAACTTTTCGAGATCTACAACTTTTGTGTTTTGAGTTTTTCCCAAATCTGCCTGAATTTTCCAGAACGAAAACTATCCTAAAATTGCTCGTTTTCCCAATGTTTAACTTCGTTTCGCACTGTAACCATTGGACCCCGGGGGCTCTGCTGTCCATGGAGGCAGCGCCCTAAAAACGGCAGCATTTTGGAGAAAATTTCTTACACTCTTTATTTTGCGATCTTATGGAGTAAAAACGTGATTATAAGAGTCTTAGACACAAAATGTAATTATGTCTCTTTAGAATAATATGATCAGAATAATAAAATCTTCGCTCTAGTTCAAACGGATTGAAAATTGGAGTATTTAATTTTTTAACCATATTTTTTAATATATAAGAGTCTAAAAAAATTAAGTACTCCAATTTTTCATCCATATGGACCAGTGCAAAGATTTTATTATTCTAATCATATTATTTTAAATGGTCATAATTAACTTTTGCCTTCAGGACTCTCATAATCACGTATCTACTTCACATGGTCCTAAATAACGATTAGATAGTTAATTATGAAAGACCTAGAGACAATAACTAATTATGGCCTTTTAGAATAATATGATGAGAATGATAAAGAACTTTACACCGGTGTAAACAAATTGAAAATTTAAGCACTTAATTTTTTTGAGACTGTTTATATATTTTAAAAATATGATTAAAAAATTAAGTACTCCAATTTCCGATCCGTTTGAACCGGTACGAAGAACTTTTTATTCTGATCATATTATTTTAAAGAAACATATATAAATTTTGTCTCCAAAACTTTCATAATCATGTTTCTGCTCTATACGATTGCAATAAATTACTAAGAATTTTAAAATCATAAAGAAGCATGCAAAAGCATGAGCCATGAACAACTCTATAACTCAACATTCTCCCCAATCCAATACAACAGTATCTCAATTGACAACACAAATTAACCACGAGAGATACTTATTTGCCAACTTCCTTACAGCAGCAATCAATCGCGATCATTCAAAAGTGTTTTGAACGGTCTGAATTTTAATAAAAAATTCCCAAAAAAAAAAGTTGAAACAGTTTCATATCCGAACCGTTCAAAAAACTTTTGAACAGCCACGATTAGAACGGTAAACAACTATTCACGGCTCCAAAAATATTTTCTCATTAACCACCACCAAAAACAAGACATGCAACATTGAAATCCCCCCAACAAATAATGCATTAAATGAAAGCAAAAATTATCCCGGTACACAATGATCTTAGCATTCGTCGATGCGCGCGTAAGTTGGCGCAAACATATTTTGTTATTTTTTATTTTATTTTTTTATATAAAAAAAAACGAATGCATCGGATTTCATAACGAAAAATAACAGAAATACAGAGACAATTCATGTATTCACAATTCTCCGAATCCCTGCATTCCAATTCTGTATCCCCGAGAAATCCATTACCAACAAAAAAAATCCTACCATTCGAAGGATAGCAAGTATGATCCGAACAAACGAACGAAAAAAGAGGGAGAAATTAGAAAAATCAATGGAAATACTTGTTAGGGTTTTTTTTTTCGTTGTTCTGATTTGATTGAGACACGAGACTCGGTTTGCTCATTCGATCTTCAAACTCTGTGTTCTCTCCATCGCATCGAACCTCGATCCCTTGACCATCATAACCTTGAACTCCTCGAAATCGATCATCCCGTCGCCGTCCCTATCCACGCCGCTGATCATCTTTCTGCACTCGGCGATGGAGCACTCCTCCCCGAGGCTCCTCATGACGTTGAGCAGCTCCTCGGCCGAGATCGAGCCGCTCCCGTCGACGTCGAATACGGAGAAGGCCTCCCTGAGGTTCTCCATGATCTCGTCGGAGTCGACGTCCTTGGTGTTGAGCTCGATGAACTCGTCGAGGTCGATGTGGCCATCGCCGTCCGCGTCGACCTCGCGGATCATGGCGGAGATCTCGTCGGGGGTGGCGACGTAGCCGAGGCTGCCGAGGATGGAGGCGAGCTCTGAGGCGGAGATCTTGCCATCGTCGTTGGCGTCGAATTTCTTGAAGACTAGCTTGAGCTCCTCCGCGATCTGGGCGTTGAGGGAGGAGGAGTTGAGGGAGGGGGAGCGGGAGACGGTGGGGGTGCCGGAGAGCGATTGGGCGCCGGCGAGGGAGAGGGCGATGCCGCCCCGTTTCTTCTTGCGGAATAAGGATTTGAAACCCATTGTTGGTGCAACAATAAGGAGAGAGGGAGAAAGAGAGAAGGGTGGTTATCAGGTTATGGGTTGAGACTCTAGAGAGAGAGAGAGAGAGAGTGAAAGACGCGTATATATGTTGAAGGTGTTTGGAACGGGGAGGAATGTTGAAGGGAGAATCACTCTCTCTCTCTCTCTCTCTCGCCGGTATGGTATGGTATTGGGGTTTCCTATTTGTGGTGGGATTTGATTGGATTCGGAAACGAGATTTCCCCGTGGAGTTTGTTTAATATGTGGACCCATGGCGAGGGAAAAAATTTCAGTGCCGAATGGGTACGCTCTTGCATTCGAGCCATCCATTGCGTGTTTAAACGGCTCAAATTTGAAGAGAAAAAAATAAAAGAGAAAGTATTGAGGTGAAAAAAGAGAATAAATTTCAATTCGAGCCGTTCAAAAATATATCAAACTACTTGGAAATGCCGAACGGATACCACGTAGGATACACCCGCTGGATCGGCACTGAAAAATCACTCCGTGGCGGGGGATTTGTTTCTTAAATGTGCAGTCAAAGGGCCTTGCCTTACTGAAGGAATCATCATAAAAATTACAGTAATTATTTACGTGATTGATATATGTTTATTTAATAAAATAAATGGTGAAAATAAATAAGTTTGATAGCCCTATTTCAAGGAATGAGTTCGGCACGCCACACTATAAATTTTGTTTTTTAATACGTTCAAAATAGGCATAGCACGTTTTCAAAAAAAAAACACTTAAAATATTAGAGTGTTATTATTAAAAAGTGGAGAATCATTTTCTTATTTTTTTACATGAAAATTTTCTGCTTCAGGGGAATTTGACTCAGCTAATTTATTTTTATTTATTACGTCTTAAATTTTTTGAAAAACCTTAAAGCTTGAACGGATGTGTATTTTGTTAAAATAATTAATGTTGGACAACAAAAGTTCGAATGAATATATGTACTTCACCACAAATTCTCATGATTCCAACTATAAAAATTCACATGTTTTGAACCACCAAAATTTATAATATTGGATCACATGTTATTTAATTTCCACTAGAAAATCATATCTCGAGTAACGTCACGAATATAAGAGAATTCATATCTGACCAAGGACAAAAACCACTAAAAGACAAGTAGTGTCACTTGACTCGACTTCCCTTTAATTTTTCAATAAAACAGGTTATCATATATATTTTACCCTCAATATTTGGTATTTTAACTCCCTGAGTTCTTAATTTGCCTAAACTGTTGTGTGTCCGTGCAATGCGGTGTTTAACCAATGATCTCCAGCCATGTTACTAAAGTGGATAGATAAATTGAAAAATGTTTTAATTCGAGTATTTTATACTCCACCTATTTGTTACCGACTACATGCATCTCTTCCATTGAAAACCTCACGGATCCATCTTATGAGGGTGTTATATATATATCCTGTATGGATTTGGGTTGTAACGGCTTATCCGAATCCGATTTGCTTGGAACCAGTGCCCTAAAAAGATGCATATAAAGGAGTTATTATGTACACTCACGCATGTATTAAGTCCTTGATTTCCACAGTTGATGACTCCAAAGGGTGATGAATAGAAAAGTCAGACGCCCACCCCTCTCTTTTACCGCTCTCCCAACCACACTCAATCTCACCGTCAAAAAATTCTCTTCCTTGGAAAAATTTGTTCAAAAATCTGAACCTTTAATTGCCGTGACGGACAATATTGAGATTGAGAGAGCGGTGAAATCGTGCGGTGGACATAACACCGCTCTAATGAATCCAGAGATATATTTCGGTATAGATGGGACACGCGCGTACTAGTCATGATTGTGAATAATTGGGGAGTACGAATCCGTCGGATGTTGTTACATGGGTAATGTGATAATAGGAAACTTGTAAAATATGAGTTGTGTTCGGGATGGTCTATTTATTTGTATTTCTTTGAATTTGAGGACGGAAAGTTAAGTCAAAAAATCAACTAGGACTAAAAACTTCAGTAAAAGTAGAGTTTAGGACTATATTTATGTTAGTAGTACTAATTAATAAATGTAGTACTAGCATTGCTCAATGCTCATAGAGTAGTCACTCCTATATATGAGTCAATGCCCAATCACTTTCTTCATCACACATTTTTATGGCAAGAATATTTCATTTTAGAAGACAGTTTCTCTTTTACTTTTAGATTGTGCAATGGACTCTACGGGATGCAAAGCCGTCCATTTGAGCTTCTTTTCGGACTTATTTTGATAAGCTTCTCCGTTTGTAGCATACAACTCGTTGATATTTAATAGCCACTCAAAAAAAACAAGATGATCAGATCCCGCTTTATACCTGAACAAGGTGCATTTTGAAAAAAATGAACAGGGCACACTGGATCATGACTTTTAGAAGCCATTCTCCCTCACAATCACATTTTACTGTCGTGGGTCAACTCTTTTTTTTTTTAAAGTGTCGTGTGTCAACCTTGAAACCTGACCTGTTGGTTTTGAGTTTGAGATTTTAGATTTCGATTCGTAGGTAATGAATGTAGAGAGAAATGAAATAATGATTGAAAATATGGATAATGATTGAAAAGAGATAAAGAAAAAAATGAAAATAACAATTAAAGAAAAATAGAATAATGATTTAGAATTCAAAATCCAAAGCTCCGAGACAAACGGGATCAAAAGTTTGTTAGGAACTCCTGAGAAAAAGAGAAGAAAAAGAAGAATCTTTTTAAATTATTATTTGATTTGTGGAGTGAGAGAAAAAGAATCACAAAAATTCACACGTGACTCTTTAAACAACTCTCTAAATTAAAGTAAAGAGCAAAAATGAGAAAATGGACAAAAAATGCCCTGCACCAGCCTCTCTTCGTTCCTCTTTACTTTGCAAAATAAAAATAACTTTGCTACAGTGACTTTTGTTTTAAAGAGTCACTATTCACCATTTTAACTATTAATTGATGAGTAGAGAAATGTGAGAATAAATGAAGAAAATATAAAAATATGAATATTTAATTGAGTAGAGAGTGAGAGTAAAGATTCTGATACAGTAAACATTTTAAAAGTGAGTGACTAAAGTAATAAAATGGATTTTTAAGGTGTAATTTGATCCAAAATTTAAAAAGACTGATGCGGATGCTCTTAGGCAACACATTACTGAGTACAGTAAATTCTTATAAGTTATAATGTTTGCTTTTTATTTTTTTATACCTTTTCTCTTCTCTTCTTTTTCTTTCCTTACAAAGCAAACAAAGCCTATGGGATCGTCTGGGGCTCGGGCAACGGAACAGAAAAGAACTCTTTTTGCAGTTGAACTGCAGAAAGGCCTCTACTATTTTATTATAGTCAAGATCTTTACATTCATCGGTTAACTCTTCTCTGAGTTAAAATCCGAACCGTTGATAACACTTTTAGACAGTTAGGATCTCGCGGACGATATACTGTTGGAAAATGGAATTTTAACCAAGGAGAATTTGGTGGGATCCACACCGCACAAGGTGGGTTCAAGTGGGTTTTAGATACTCTTTGCTAAGGAGTTTAAACCGGTGAAAGAATGAACAAATTCTATTGAGAGATGAATGAGAAATTGTCTCTCAAAGTGGATTTCGGACCAACAACAGTGCAGGATTGGACGGTCAAAGCTGGTTGATTACCCAGAGTTATTACCCGTGATTGTATATTCAATTTCGAGAATAATAACTGTCAATTCCCCTATTGATTATTGGCTCCTCCATAAATATTTGTATTCATTATTGTATTGATGGAAGAGGCTCCTACTTCAACTATAAAAGGGGATCTTTACCTTTGGTTACACACCGAAAATAATTCAAAGCATCTCTACTACTTTTGCAATACTATTATTCTTTTCGAGAGTTCTTTTCAAGAGAGAGAGTACAGACACAAATTAGTTCGACGGGCAGTCTTCGGCAGTGCTCCGGCGGCTGAGTGGTAACCGAGTCAAACCTGAGAGACAAACGCCGACACAACCTCCAGCACTGGTGAGGTGGCGAATTTGTCTTAAAAGCACAGTTGAACAAAACGGGTCTCGGTTTGAAATTTATAGTTTATGTTTACATTTCATATTCTGTAATTTTGTAATTCATGTTCATGTTGTAATTTCAAGAAATTAGTAAAATCGTTTACTATTTTTCCGCACTATTTTCCTACAATCTTAAAGACAAACTCCTCTGTCCAAAGGTTTTTTTTTTTTTTTTCCCCGGGACAGTATTGTGACAAAACGTTTTTATTAATTGGTTTCCTAATCTCAATGGAGTATATATTGCGATTGTTAACTTTACTGTCTTGTATGGTTAAAATTGGAGAAAACTGTGTATGCATCTGTCCAAACAGTAGTGGTTTAGTTTAAAGTGCTCCTATTTCGTGTAGTTTTTGCATGAGAAAGTGTTTTTAATTGTTTACATCTCAGTGAAGTATTTTCAGTGCTCATGCGATTTTTGAACAGCAGAGTATTGTTTATTGGTTTGACTTTTCAAAGTATAGATATTCTTGAATTGGCGTTTCCTTCAAACGTCATCAGTTAAAATCTTTGGAAAAATTATGATTCACTAATTTGTCATTTACTGATCAGTACATGGGTTTGATATTTTGAACCTTTTGGCTAAATCTGTTCTGTCATAATCCTTTTGCTTCTAGCTTGTGTTTTTTAAAATAATTGTTATTTTTTGATAGTTTCAAGTAGTGGCATAATAGTGTTAGAATTAAGGACCAAATAATAATAGTCTTAGAATTAGAAAAAATTTAAAATTGCACCTGAATTTTGTACCAAATGTCATAGAGACACCTGAACTTAAGTTTATTTCAATTAAACACATGTACTAACAAAATTTCCAAATTTAGACCCCATCATTATACTCCGTCCACTCCATCCCAAAAATTGTTGACATGGCATCTCTAACCCTTTTAAATTGCCCCATTGCACATGTTTTCAATAGGGGACGATACACTCAAGAGAAACCCATCACTTTTGAGGGAGATGGTAGAACAATAGTCAGACTTCTAGAGAGAAAAATGGAGGAAAATCAATTAGGTTAAGGTCATTTTTCCTCCAAAACGTGAGGTAAAGTGAGGGGTTTGGCTTGGGTGCATCGTTCCCTGTTGAAAACATGTGTAATGAGGCCACTTAAACGGGTAAGAGATGCCGTGTCAGTAAATTTTTGGACAGAGTATAACGACAGGGTCTAAATTTGGGAATTTTATTAGTATAGATGTTTAATTGAAATAAATTTAAGTTCAGATATCTCTATGACATTTACTGCAAAGTTCAGATATCATTTTGAAATTTTCTCAAAGAATTACCATGCAGTAGAAAAATTTCCCCCTTTTCTTGAAGCTTTGCAAGGGTGTTTTATAAAACGGTTTTATTTCCGCCAGTGAAAAGGTGATACTGATTCTCTACTGTTTTGTGAAATTTGGTTTTGAATTTTACATTGAATAGTCATTTTAAAAGTGAGTGGCTAAAATAATAAAGTGAATTTTTAAGGTATAATTTGATATAAAATTTAAAAAGACTGATGCGGATGCTCTTAAGCAACACATTACTGAGTCCAGTAAATTCTTATAAATGTTTGCTTTTCATTTGTTTTTGTAGTATTTCTCTTCTCTTCTATTTTTTTTCCTTACAAAGCAAACAAAGCCTATGGGATCTTCGGCTCAAGCAATGGAACAGAAAAGAACCCAGCTTTTTTGCAGCTGAACTGCAGAAAGGCCTCTATTATTTCATCGTAGTCGAGATCTTTACATTCAATGGTTAACTCTTCGTTAAGTTAAAATTCGAACTGTTGAAAACACTTTTGAACAGTTAGAATCTCACAGATGACACTCAGTCCAACAACAGACTACAGAGAAGCCAAAGTACTTCCCTCCTTGTTTAATCAAAAATTATAAAGCCACTACCAAACACACAAATAGTTACATACCCACATTCACAATACGATTGGGTCCCACACATTCTAAAATAAAATCACACCTAAACACTTACACATCCACACTCAAGATATGTAGTGCATGTGGGCTCCACCTCTTTTGTGAGTGTGGGTGTTTATGTGTTGGTAAAGGTCATCATTCAGCCCGAAGCCCGCTCGGCCCGCCGGGCTTTTACTCGACCTGAACCCGTCCAATGGGCAAGCTAGCTCATCCCGTAGTTTTCAATGGGCGGGCTTGGGCCTAAGTATTTTTGCTTGACCCGCCCATGAGGCCCGCTCGATAGCCTACCTATTATACTAATTTATTATGCTTCACTTTAATCCACTATCACCAACTATACTAATTTATTATGCTCCACTAAGCAAATAAAGAAAAGAAAAAGTTCACTTACCGAGAAAGAGAAACAAAAGTCTAGTCTTGAAAGAGTAAAGAGGTGCGTGGGGTGCTCTATGCATTTGTGGTTGGTTGTAGAAGCCTTGTCGGCTACACGAGTTCTTTTTATGCTCTCAATGCTATAACATACAATATATAATGTGTATGATTGTATTGAGTGTGGAGTGCTAATATATATGTGTGTGTGTGTGTGTGTGTGTGTGTATATATATGTGTGTGTATATATATATATATATATATCTTCTCCAAAGTTCCGTCCCGCAGAGCCTCCTCTACAGCCAATCCAGAATCATAAAAAGTTTCAAAATTTGGGGCAGCCTGAGAAAGAACCATGTATGGTGCGAAAGAGCTTGGCAAGTTCTTGGTTATTATCCGTATTTGTTCTTTTAGGTTCAATTCGCAGACGCTTTGGCAACGTTGGCATCGATGGTTGAGATCCCTATTGGCATAAAGTTAAGACCGATCGTGATAGAACAGAGGGATACTCCAGTCTACCAGCATGTCATGACAATCGAAGAACCCGATGATCCACGAGGTAGTCCATTGGGTCAAACCCATTGCTAGCAACTTCCTCCTCGAACCCAAGAAGGTTTGGGTACGAGGTGAGGTTCACATTGTCATACAGACACTTGCCCCGTCCGAGTGGTCATCCGAGCCATTCGGGTTACCTTCGGAGTCTTCCGCCGTATCCTCCGACTCGCGCCCAAGGACGGAGTCGGGGTCGTCCTTGTCATCCAGTTGGTTGAATGCAAAGTCCTGCAGGTTCGATACCGCACGACGAAGAGTCCGAACGGTAGAAATGAGCCTCGCGATTATATATATATATATATATGGGAATGGTTCAATGAACACTCTAATAAAACACCCAACGGGGACACCCAAAATCTCAATCTGATAGTTCCCAATTGAATTTTTATGATCCGAACCGCTCAATGTGTGCAGAATGTGATTTTAAGGGTGCTCGCGAGAAATTAGCAAAAAAAATGACCGAGAAAGGCTTGATTTGAATAGTTTTTATTTGAACCGTTCAATAAATAATTGTTCAAAACTGTTCGGATGAAGCCCTTCCCGGTCATTTTTTTGCTGATTTTTAGCGTGTACCATTAAAATCACATTCTGATCACATTGAGCGGCTCGGATCATCAAAATTTGATCGAAAACCATGGGGTATTTTTTTAGGTGTTCCCTAACGAATCCCTAATATATATATATATATATATATATATATATATATATATATATATAATCTTACTAATATAATGTATATTTTTTTATGAGGCCTGGCCCGTCAGCCCGCTCGAACTTTGGCCCGCCAGCCCGGTAATTGGGCTAGCCCGTGGACGAGCTTCAACTTCAACTTAAGAAACACAGCTCCGCCCGCGCAGCCCACAAAAAGAAAAAAGTCCGTTCAACCCAATCCACGAGCGGGCTTAGATAGTGACTTGACGGGTTAAACCGATCTGGCCCGATTATGACCCTTACGTGTTGGTGTTTGGATGTGGTAGCAGAATAGTTGATGTTTAATTTAAGTTTGAAAACAGAAAAGTTGAAAATTAAAGAAATTAAAGTGAAAAGTCACTTTGTTTCCTATCTTAACTTTTACTTTCGTTTCTTTCATAAATTTCTTCACTTTCTTTTCTTTTATATATATAAAATAAAATCAACCTTGAAAAGAAAATTCTTTCACAAAAATTCTCTCTCATCTCCAATTTGAAAAATTATTGATTGCATCTGAGCATCGTCACATGAGGCCTCAAGTCCCTTCACTTCCATGCATTGTTGCGGGCTCTAAGAATAAGTGTATGAATCCACAATGTAGCAGTGGAGGAGATCGGGCACCACATGACGGTGCCTGGAGCACATAAGAGTGTAAATTCCATCCACCTTAGGTCGAAAACTTGGGTTTTTCATCACCATCAATTGTGGGCCTTATCATCCGCATATTGTAATAATTTGAACCGTTCATCTTGTAGGGTTCGCAAAGTAGTATATCTTTAAAAAAAATAAGCTTTATTGGACATGGATAGGTATATAAAAAATTGTAAGTTTGGTTTAAAAAATCGACGATAAATAAATTTAAACTATTCATAGACATCTATTTTATAAACTAAGATTTAACATTTAATATATTTATCGATATCCGATAAATATAATTTTTTTGTGTAAATATATTACTGTACGAATTCTATAAAATGAACGGTTCAGATTACTAAAAAAAAGATACACAGCAAAGCACGCAATGCATGGTGATGGGTTTCCACCTGGTGGAAAGAATTTTTTTCTCAGCACTCCCTCAGTTCACAACTCCCAAACACAGTCCTGTCCACAGAGAAAGGAGCGAGAGAGTAGAAAGTCTTCTCCACTGAACACTCCAATCAGTGGAGAGAGAAAGAAAGACTACTACTGTACCCTTGTCCCTGTTCTTCACTCCACCATTAGAGAGAGAAAGAGAGAGAGAGAGAGAGCGCGCGCCCAAAGCCGCCGTTCCTTTCACCCTAACATGGACACGAAGAGCCTCCGGTTCATAACCCATCAATCTTTCTTCACCGCCGTTCGTTCGGGCGACCTCGAATCGCTTAAGCTCATCGTCCAAACTGAAAACCCCGATGACCACCATCACCCGGCCTCCGTCTCCGCCCTCATGGCGCTCCAGACCGATGCGGGCGAGACGGCCCTCTTCATCGCCGCGAAGAACAATTCCCGAGAGACGTTCAGTTACTTGCTCGGCCTATGCGATCTTGACGCCGTTAAGATCAGGTCCAAGTCTGATTTGAACGCCTTTCATGTCGCCGCCAAGCTTGGTCACCTGGGTATTCTTTCCTCTTTTCTCACTCCTTGTGTACTAATTGGGATGCAATTTGAAGGATTATGAATTTATTTATTTTTATCAATCGGTAGGAGAGATGATTTATATTATGTATGAATTACAAAGTAAAACACGGGACAATACATTGATTGTGAGAGTCCACAACGTAACCAAATCCAACAAATCAACCAGTAGAAGAAATAAACCCATCATGAGGAGAAAGAAAGGAAAGCTCCTCCAAGGGAATAACACTCATTCGCAAGTGGAGAAATTCAAACTCCTGATCTCTCCTAGTGAGATGCAAGAGTTCTGGCCAACTGAGCTAGCCTTAGTTGGTTAAAGGATTGTGTATTGTATCATTGAATTTTTCCACATATGGGTATTTGTGTATGGGATTCCAGTTTTGATTTGTCTTTTGATTAATTTAATTCCCTTTTTTAAATAATAGTGAGAGGTAGCTTAGATTTCAGAATCATGGACCAACTAGCATAATTTCACTACTTTTGAAGACCAATATGGGAATCAGTTGTGTGAAAACTTGATCCAGTGGTGTATAAAATCCTTTCCGCCTCAGGTGAAAACTCCTCTATTTCCGCCACCCGTTGTGGGCCTAAACGTGTGTTTATTGCAGTAATCTGAATTGTTGATTTGTGGGGCTCACAGTGTACTATAACCACACCAAAAAATCAACTTGATCGGACATCGATAGATACATCGAAAATTAAATGTTGATCCATGCAACTTAGGAGTTCCCACCTGAGGTGGACAGAATTTAATCTCTTGTATATAGGGTCGAGTTGGGTCTGATTTGCATTTATCCACTATGCTAGTTTGCTTGCAATTTGCATAAGCTTTTTTTTTTTCATGGGCATTTGAATCTACAAATTCTACATTACCTTAATCCCAACTCAACTCGTCAATAAGGGTGGCAACTTTCTCTCTCTGTAGCGTTAAACTCGCAATCCCATTGCATCTGAGTACAGCTATGCAATCGCTGGGCCAACTGACCCGGTTAATTTTCACAAGGCCAAGGCTGTTGAATTTTCTACGTATGGGTACACTTGTATGTTTTTTTTGATTGGGTATTCTTTACATCTTACCTCTCTCTTAGTTTGCTCTGTGATTTACATGAATTAAGTTTTGAAGCATTTGATTTTCCACCTATGGGTAAAAATGTGCACAAGGGTTTCAATTGAATGTCTTCACATTTTTTGCCCTCGTTTAGTTGTTTTTCTAGTTAGGACAATTAAGTTTAAAATCTTGGAATTTCCAACGTATGGTTTTATACAGGAAGGATCATTGGTGACATTACCTCAACAATCCAAAGTTGTTTTCGGAAATGTGAGTCAAGAAGTGATTGACAGGTGTAAATGGACCTTGTGGCGATATGAGTGTTCATGAATGAATTTGTGTAGGCATGCACACCATTTGCATGGTAAAGTTGAGTCATCTACATCAGCTAGGGTGATATGAGTGTTCATGAATGAACATCTATGTTTTCAAAGTAATTGAAGTTTACTAATCTAATTGTTTTTTACAAGCTTTGATTGATGCAAGTTTTGTCAATACAAGTATTTCAGTCAGCGCATAATGTGGAAGTTTGTCATGAAGACTAAGAAAGTAGAAAGAATTTAGGTGTAAATATTTTGTTATCTCATCATACAATGGTTCCTGCATATATTAATTGCTGATCCGCCTGCATATTCATGGTTTTTCCTTGACCTTCATTTTTGTAGGAATTGTGAAGGAACTTCTGGGCATGTGGCCTGAGCTTTGTAGGTTATGTGACTCCTCAAACACAAGCCCCCTATATTCAGCTGCCGTGCAGGACCACTTGGATGTGGTGAATGCCATATTAGATACAGATGCCAGCTCAATGCGGATAGTGAGGAAAAATGGGAAAACTGCTTTACACACAGCTGGAAGGTATGGTCTTCTGCGAATCGTTGAAGCACTTATAAACAGAGACCCGGGAATCGTCCCCATCAAGGATAAGAAGGGCCAAACTGCACTCCATATGGCTGTGAAGGGTCAGGATACTTCCATAGTGGAGGCAATATTGAGTGCTGATTACTCAATACTGAATGAGCGTGATAAGAAGGGTAATGCAGCTGTCCATATAGCCACAAGGAAATGCCGCCCACAGGTATCTTTCAGAATGATGGTTATTAAATGGAATTGCTAGAAGCATATGACTAACGATCAGGCGGTGGATGTGTTTCTAAAATAACTTTTAATGAAATGTACATGAAAACCCTATTTAATTGAAGAGATTACATTTTTCTTACATGATTCCACTTTGCTTCCTAATTAACCTGATTGAATACTAATCAAACTGATTGAGTTCAGCTCGGTTCCCACAAGTTCGACTTCATACTCTACCCCGAGCTCAAACAGAAAATTGGGATTTGTTTAATTTATGAGCCAAGGTCGATCAACAATGTGATCTCCTCAATATTCAAGCACTTTGGTATTATTATAAAAATTCATAAAATTGTGGAGAAAATAATGACAAAGTAACCAGTTGCAAGACCACAAATACATGACATCATATATTTTGGATCATAAAAATAGCTGATATGGATAGTACTTTGTACTTAAGATCACTTTTGCAAAAATGGCCTATGGTCCTTTTGGTTATAGCATATTCATTGCCTGGGGTTGTTTGTGGCTTCTTTTATCAAGCTGAGCCAAGCTCTAGTCAGGACTCATTTTTTTATCTAAGCCATGAGCGGATCTTGAATGGAGGTTAACAAATGTGCACCAACCCTAAGCAGAGTGAGCTCTAATAACCCAGCAGAGTTTAGCCAATAATTCAGCTTGACATGACTCATTTTAATTCAATTTCAGCTCTAGCATAGAAGACCTCTTGGGTCTTTATGTCAAGGTTAATGTGTTTGTAAACACTCTCAAGTCCTCAACACTGTGATGGCTCATGTCTGAGTTGACTGAGATTTGTGTGTGATATAGAACGCCTCTCTGAATGATTATCCAAGTTGGTGTGAATCTCTGAGGGTTGCTCGGAAAATCATTAGGATACTTTTAGACTCCTGAATCCTGACCTTTCTATTATCAATGAACTCACATCAACAATTATGAAAGTAGAAATACGGTCTCTTTTACCAATGAACAGTTGATGATTGTGTGTGAAACTGAACTTGTACGCTCAAGCCCCTGCATAACTTGTGCGCTCAAGCCATGAAGGGGTTGTTTCTCATTTACTGGGTGAAGTTAACAATTTGATAGCATGACTCATGACTCACGAGGTCAAAACAGAAACGAAAAATGGTGAATACACAAACTTTAAGGTACTTCAGTTTTGGAAATTTGAGATCAGAGAGATTGAAATAGATTATGCAACTATTTACCTTCTCTTATGTCAAATTATGTTTGAAATTCCTTGTCTACATTTTGGGTTGATTTCCTTGCTGTTGTTGTCTGTAGTCTGTCAATTCTATTAATGTTCTCCCTCTTTCAGATAATTGGCCTTTTGTTGAGCTACAAATCTGTTGAAGTCAACGCCATTAACAACCAACATGAAACCGCATTGGATTTAGCAGACAAACTCCAATACGGAGAATCTGCACTAGTAATCCAGGAAGCTCTCAACGAAGCTGGTGCTAAGCACGCAAGGCACGTAGGCAAAGTGGATGCAAACATGGAACTCAAAAGGGCTGTGAGTGATATAAAGCATGAGGTCCAGTCCCAATTCGTACAAAATGAAAAAACGAACAGGCGGGTTTCTGGTATTGCCAAAGAACTGAAGAAAATTCATAGGGAAGCGGTTCAGAATACCATTAATTCAGTCACAGTTGTCGCCGTTCTGTTCGCCTCCATTGCTTTCCTTGCAATATTCAATTTACCTGGCCAATATGTGACAATTGGGCCAGGAGCGGGGGAAGCTAATATAGCTCATACAGTAGCATTTCGGGTATTTTGCCTTCTTAACGCTGCTTCCCTTTTCATCTCTTTAGCTGTTGTCGTGGTTCAAATCACTTTGGTTGCTTGGGACACAAGGGCTCAGAGACGGATTGTTTCCGTAATCAACAAGCTGATGTGGACTGCATGCATAAGCACTTGTGGGGCGTTTTTGTCAATTGCCTTTGTGGTCGTGGGAAAGCAAAGCTCGTGGATGGCTATTACTATAACTGCAGTGGGAGCACCGATTCTGTTGGGAACTCTTGTTGGCTTGTGTTACTTTGTTTTCCGGCAACACTTTGGATTTTTTGGCAACGATTCACAGAGACGCATACGGAGGGCTAGCGGGAGTAAATCTTTCTCGTGGTCCCATTCTGCTAATATTTCTGAGTTTGACGAGTATAATTCAGACCACGAGAAGATCTATGCTCTGTGACCTTTTGTCAATAATATAGTACACCCGCTGATCAAAAGAATAATATAGTACGCTGAAAGAGAGATGCTATTAAGAATTCAGTATTCGGTTGTTTGCCATGGTTTGGAGCATTGTGCATGTAGTTTAAAGGTTGTGGAAGCAAGAGTTGTTTGGATGTAGTCAATTTCATTGTTAACAATGAGAGGGCTGTGTAGATAGTTGTATATATGCATGTATCTAGAATTTCGAGTTGTACTATATGGGTTGCAAGCTCTTGGTAGAACTGGGACTTGTATACTTGTACGTATTTCATAATAAAATTTGGGGAGACAAACTCTCCAGTACTTGTTTATTCGCAATTTCTTTTTCTCAATTCTTGTTTACGAATATAGTATTTATTAATCACCATTTGCATTGCTTGTGAGCTTGTCTCTCTTCTAAGTACTTTATGTAGCCAGAAACCATACAAAATAGGGAAGAACCTTGGAACTCTCCCAACTTGTATCATGGATGCAAAATATGTACGTCTGCCCATGACTAGAATGAATTCTGGGTTTTTGTTTGACTGGCATCTCAGCAGTCTACACATTTGAGGCTCATTATTGGTCTATTTTGATGATCAGAATTGTTCATTTTCTAAAATTTGTCGACCACAATAAGAGGCCGAAAATCATGTTGATTGGATGACATTTGCCACTCGGTACCTAATCAAAACACATTTCTCATTCAAAAAATAGGCAGCACATGCTGGATAGAATCTTGTTTCTTAAATGCTGAATGTTTTCCAATCAGTTGCTTTTTTAAACCTGATTGGTACCTATTCAACGTGATTTCTTATGACTGATATTTGGACTTTAATCATTGAAATAGGTCTATAATGAGCTCCAATATGACTGAGATTTGGACTTTAATAATTGAAATAGGTCTATTAATGAGCAAACCGCAGAGTGGAGTCTACCATGGGGTACAGTATAAAAGCCGGCTACTTCTGGTTTGGGAACGAAGTACAAATACCAGTTACAGCGAAATCAGACAAAGATTGGCTGCAGAATCTCCATTTTAGAATCCCATCAACCAATTTTAAAATAAACCAATGACTTTGCAAAAACTACTGAGGCGTATCCATTCAGAGAGAACTATATTTTGCAATTCAGAAACCTTCAGAGAAGGGTCAAAATGGAGGAAAATGGAGGAAATATACTTTCTCTATAAGCAATGCCGTAGAAGTTCATATTTGAATTGGACGATTCATTATTATAACTGTTGCAACTGATGAACAATTAGACCAAACTGCATCCTCTAAAATTGAATATCTACCTTCTGGCCCATATGGTTTTCAATAAAAACAGTGGAACCACATGAGCGCAGCACCCCATTCAAGTAAAGAATAGCTCTGAGACACCAGAAGCTCAATTCACAACCCAAACCCCCGCCATCATCCCAGCCTTTATAAGTTGAACAAAATCAAACTACTACTGATGTACAATTTACAAATTCTACCAGATCTCTCATCCAGCTTGCAAAAGCACCGAGACCGGTGTATGACACCCTCCATTTCGGGGGCAAACCTGAAAATGATTAAATTTGTAACTGTCCCGGACCTCTACGTGACGATCTTGAAGAAGGTCCGCTCATGTCTGGTACAGGTGAAGGTCGACGAGGTTCTTCTGGTCTCTGCACCCCCTGCATACACTTGATGTCAGGAGATTTCCATCAATAATCAATTACAAAAGGAGAAAGCTCCAATTGGATGAGAAATGAAGCAATTTGAGGTCGTACATAATAAATCTGAAGTTTCCACTGGAGTTGGATTGATCATTCCAAAGTAGAGGATCCAATAGAGAAAGTAATAAGATAGGATTTCCAATACAATCACAGTTATATAAAATCCTATAGATGTATCTGTCAAATTCGAACTCGAAATGTAAAACATACAACTGCAGAATAGAGGTTAAACTTACTGAATACGTGATGTCAAAGTCATTGATTTCAAATCTATAAATCCAGACGCAACCTACGAGTTCTATAATACGAAGTTAACATGAAACCATATTAGCTGATAAAGTCTCAAGCAAAAGAAACCAATGTCTCCCTCTCAAGTCCAACTATTATAAACCAAGCACTATAAATCCCCCCTCAAACTATTAGGAGCAGAACAACTTCTTTTGACAAGGCCACAAAACCAATCACAATCACATCTAAAACATACAGAGTCGCATCTTTCAGCAGAGGCTATACATCTCAGGATTCCGTTCACCTTAACCACATCTAGACTTTAAGAAGAAGCCAACCACAAAGATATCTTTCAGGGTGACTTAAACATCTAGACAAGAGAGTCCCTTATTTTTCCAGTAAACTCACACTCAACCCACGTCTCTGCTTCATTTCACCCACACCTTGCCCAAGAGAGTCAAGACATATATGGCATTCCTAGTTCTCCCCTAGAAAAATCCACTCCAATCAATTACCATTTATTACGCAAGCACTTGGAAAAACATCTCATGTCCATTTGTATAATCATATTGCGTTGCAACAATGCTAAAGCCTCGTAAAAATATATGGAATTTTAGAAATGGAAAGTGCAGTTCTCTAATGAAACGAATGAAGTAATAAAATATAAACTTTTGGCAAACCTTTGAAGATGAAGTAGAATTGTAGCGCGACTGTGTTTGTGATTTTGAGTGCATACGGTGCTGCTGCTGCATCTGCTCAAACTGTTGCAGCCTGGAAGCGAAGTTTATTCCATTTTGCACACTCCGCAGATCTTCGTCCATGTCACCATCCTCAGATACAGGTGATCCACTTATCATACGATGGACTTGGGAGTAAGAGTTACCGGACGTCCATTTGGACTGCTCGCTACTAAAGGAGTATGAGGGCACGGTTTTTAATCGAGTCTTTAGTACCCTGAAGGCCTTACTTTGCTACATTTGGGGGTAAAAGCACAAAATGTATCAAGAAAAGACTCAAGTGCAATAAAAGCAACAGCTGAGGTAACATTAAGAAAATTTTAAAACTGAATTTAATGCGTATAAGGTCTACTCTACATGCCTTTGGAACAATTTTCAAACCCCTAAGAATGCCTCAAATTTTTGAACACTTAACCTCCTCAACACACACACTTAACCTCCTCAACACACACACGAAAAAAAACACTTGAGGTTATACCATCACACATCCTGTCTAGCAATCTATAGATGGCAACGGGGGAGTGTTTGGGTTTGGAACACAAATATGATCTGACCGAATTACTAAGAGAAAATTGAGATACCATGTTTGACGTAAAGACGAAAGCATTTGATATGTTATATGAGATGCACTGAAGTTCTTGCACAAGAGTCAGGTTGGAAACCCCAGAGATTATTATCTTGTCAGTTTGCAAAAGCAATATCAATGCATGAACTGAACTTGATAGCCATGTCATTGCTTCAAACCCAACATAACGAATAAACATCAGAAGACCGATTAGCTAGCAGGGTCACTAACTTTCTAAGAACACAACTGCCCTGAAGTTATTAAAAAAAGGGGCCGGGGCACATGCGTTTGTCCTGCTTCCGGAAGTAAAGCACAGTTGCCATACAGTGGTAAAAGTACTAGCTTCAGCATCATATGTAATGGATTTATAGAGGGGTGGTCAAAATCTGTATGTTCAGCACATTTTTGTTCCTGAGCTTTTTAATATAAATAAAAGATAGTAGTACCTACATTCTATTAAGGCTTAGGTCATAGACATAGTTGGACTTTCTTTCTCTGTCTTTCCTTATTTGGGAACCTAGTAACCTCTCTAGGAATTAATGCTCAACCATAGGGAATAATGGAAATACCTGGGGAAGCAGCATCAGAAGACCATATAAAGCCTTCAACAACCACATATATCTTCCAGGTTCAAGAAGCTGCAAGACATAAAAAACAGCTGAGATACTTGAGATCCAGGCCCTAAAATTAAATAGAAGAAACAAATGAATCTTTAATAAGGAGGATATGAACACATGCCCTAAAATTGTTTCAGCTATCCACATTAGGGGCAGGCTTCTACATGCTATAAAAGTTGAGTCTTCTTCATTCAAGTGATAAACATCCAATAACAAAAAGAAATTATTTTCATCTATGGATGACGGGTGTAAAACACATTTCTAAGGCGAATCATGACCAGTTTGCTCTCAAATTCTCTTTCTAAAACTTCATTCCACCTTGATTTTTAAATTACTGCATTTTATCTTTCTTCCTCCTAAGAAACAGGGATGTGCACACGTCAAGTCCAATTGGGTTTCTTGTCAAACCGTCACCCAAACCGACCACATCAGGTCTGTAAATCGAAACATGTAAACCGACCTGATCGGGCTAGTTGGATGGCTGTCGGGTTGCAGTAGGCTAGGTCGGGTGATTGGTTTGAGCCATTTTTCCATTCAAAAAAGGAAACCAAATGAAACAAAAATTGAGGGGAAAAAACAGATCTAGAGTTTTGAAGGTAAAGGAAGGAGACTATTGTGGGCATGATGAAAGTGCCACCGTCAAGAGATGGATAGTGAGAGGAATTCGCCCCAAATAATAGGTGGAGATAATAGCCCTCAATCTGCTGATCTGGTGGAAGAGGTTAGAGCCTCTGGATATGGGGGGAGGGAGAGAGAGAGAGAGAGAGTAGGACATTTGGGAGACGGAGTGGAAACGGCTTTGAATACGTGATGAAAAAGGTAGGGTTAGGTAAGAAAACAAAAAGGCATGTTATCCATGCCACACAAACAGTTGAGACAGCATATGATAAAGAGGTTGGTCTGCTTTTGGGTTATGAGGATCCTTGCACCCTTATTAAGAAGAACGTTAAGGAAATAAATAACAACTATTTTGGAATCACTTTGGATCACAAATTCGCCATTTTGGAATGAAGTTGTTCCTCTATGGGAAAGTGCGTTTGGAAAGAAAATCGCTCGATATTTGTGTTTTCTGCTGTGGTACAACTCGGTGGACAGTGACCGGGATGGAAGGAGCTGCAAGTGGCAATCTGTAATTGCCTAATTGGGCTGGAACAGGCCCCAAAGGAAGGGATGGATTGGTGCAGTATGATGGAAATAAACGAAGAGGAAGAAGCGTTCTGATTTCCCTCGTTCTGGATAATAAAATTTTGTGGAAGGGAAAAAGTTTCAATGTGTGTTTTCCCTCAATTGTTATTATATGAGAACTCTGACAGGGAGGCAGTGTACACCAAAAGCTACAAGGGAAGTCCTATAATTGTCAAAAACCTCACAGGAGGTCCGTATAACTATCGCAATACACTAACTGTGGCTTCTACAGCAAGCAGACAATGTGGAAAGCATGCAATAATTCACCAAGGAATATACAAAATAAGGCCATTACTTAACTCTTCATTAACTGCAAACACAACACTAAACATAAGAAGTTAAAGCAAGCGGGAAGCTTAAGTTTGAGTAATTATATGTTACATAACTACAGGAACAGAAACGTACCTGCAACCTAAGATAAGCAAAAATTGGAGTCTCTAGTAGGTGGATCAGTTTATCCAACTGAACCAAGAATTTAACATTGATATCTTCCTCAACCATAGATTGAATGATGGAACTTGCATGCTGGTAAGCCTGTAAATAAACAAAACATGCAAAAAGATCATGAGAACTCAGAAGATGAACAAAGTGTTGCAGCATCTAACCAAAGGGGAAAGTGAATGCGACCAATACGGGAAGAAAGGGAACTGGGCATTTCTTTACAAATTCCAAGTAAAAATGGTCACGACTAAGTGATGAAGCCATGCCTGAGCTAATAAGCAGAGACTTATAATCGCCATTGGTGAATGGCACCACGAAGAGTACAAAGAAAGAAATAAGTCTTTTCCAGCAGGATTGACCAGTGAGTGTTTGAGAAGACCACGAAGCTCAGACAATTCAGAGGAAGTGAGTAAAATCAAGTTCAAAGCCTGAAACAGAAATTGGAACCACACAAATCGTTACTATGACAGGTAAAGTAAGACAAATTCACTCCATTTTTTAAAGGTGACAGCAATATAAAATACAGAACACAGATGAGGGAGTTCTGGAGATGCACCACTGTATCTACTAAAATAATGCACATTCAAAATATCATCATCTTAGTTCTTAAACGGTCGGCATTCGAGATGATGACCAAACCTGGACCATAATTGTCGCAAAATCCAAGTCACATTCTCCCTCAAGTATTGTGGAGAGCTCCCGATAGACTCTTTCAGCATCTAAAAGAACACAAAGTCGGCGGACTATCAAAGCCCCACGCCTGAAAGGACAATTTGGATAATCAAAAATTCAATTAAGATATCTCAGCCCATTGACAAATCAGGGTAACAAAAACAGATTCTTAGACTAGCGAAGTAAATTCTCAAATAGTAAAGGGAAGGCCTCACTTCTCCAGCAAGGTGGCGTCAATTCGAAAGTTATGCACCAAGAAAACTACAAGCTGGCGGAAATTTGGCGGGTCTTTGGCTATACACGCATGCACCTCAAGCACCAAGAGAACTACCTGGGAAAAAAGGAAAATATCAAGGATAACAGCATATGACACAAAATAAAGAAGATACAGATACTTATAAAATTTATACTTTGATCTGCACATCCAAAAAACTAACTTTTAACCCCAACTTGGCAAATAAACCAGATATAAGCTATGCGAGAGCTATGTTAAACAAACCCTTCAAAAATGAGTAGAAGTACCTGTGAAGCTGTGTCGATAGAACACAACACAGCATGGGTCCCAAATATGGATACGATCCTTTGTGTTTTTAAGGGATACTTCTCAAGTTTTTATGTTTTCCAAGAAAATATAGGTAGAGTAAAATCAGTGACAAATATAATAAGGGTGAGTTCACAACTTTCCACGCTATATTTTTTTGTCTTCTAACTAATGCCAAAATACCACTTGTATCCACTAAAAATACCATTTAGTCCATTTAGCCAAGGGAAATGAGTTGCCTTGAATAGCGGCTATTTTTTGGACTAAATACCATTTATTCAATCACTGTATTCCGTATTTTGTCTATTTTACATCATTTTATTCTAGAACTTTCACTGCAAATATGTTCAAGTTACAGTAAACTCATTGCATATAACTTGATATAACATGACTAACTTTTACTTACGTACAATATAAAGTTACTTTATTAGCAATTTACATTATGTATCCCTGTGCTCACAAACAACTTTTCAATCCTTTTTTTCCCGAGCCGTCCTGCTCTACAATTTGGAGTTTGGTGTGTCCGACCCCTGGAAAACACGCACACCTGAGTTCCATCTTAGATACTGAGAGAGACAAGAAGTTAAGAAACTAAATTATCATTCGTTCGTTCGTGTTAATTAAGTTCTGTGAATGAGACAACAAAGGAACAGTAACAAAAAACTGATAACAGCCTCAGGAGATGTACAATAAATACCACTAAAAGAGTAATTAGCTACAATGCAATTCCAAAACCCAGATGACTCAGAGTATATCACCACAGAAAAATGAAGCTTAAAAGAGCAGTTTTCCATTCCCTCAGCGGATTTGGTTTCATGAGAGTGTGAACTGGATGCAATATATGCCACATCACTAACACACACTGAATACCAAAGGCACAGCATACATTTATCATAAGTTTGCACTCCACCCTCGCAGAAAATCAAGAGATGCAACCACACTTGGATACAATTACCTCATCCGCAATCCAAAAATCTCCATAATATGTAACACTTGAGGTAAGTATTTAGTATACTTGCAGTCGATGAATCAGCTCCCAGTAAAGAAAGTAGTTTACTCCACGATTAACTTGGTGACATCAACTTACCCAAAAAGAACTTGTTGACATCAATATAGAACAAATCAATTGATGGTGAAACTAAC